>JAPWTK010000586.1:187500-255050 GCA_029963805.1 Aromia moschata
TTTGCACAGATCGTAGTTAAATACTGGTACTTTCATATAAATATTATTTTATGGAAGTCAATGTCATTTCCTGATCTGTAGACTACATGGAATTGGCCCCTACACAAAATTGCTGCCTTCGCTCGATGTTCGTTCATGCGCGTGGTGGTCGGAGAGAGAGACGCCGACTCGCTAACTTGCGGCTAACTAATGGCGTCTCTCTCTCCGACCACCACGCACATGAACGAACATTGAGCGGAGGCAGCATTTTGTATAGGGGTCAATACCATGTAGTCTACAGATCGGGAATGGCATTGGCTTCCATAAAATAATATTTATATGAAAGTACAAGTATTTAACTACGATCTATGCAAATTTCAGCCCTTAATATTAAGACATGAGGCAGTGGCGATTTTTCGAAAAAAAAAATTATCGGCTCCAGAAGATTGTAGGGTAAAGTTTTTTTTTTATTTGTAAAAAAAATAGCAGCTATCGAATGACAATAACGCCATTTCGATGTAATTTAAACTTTTTGAAAAAGTTACATTTTTTCGTTAGAAAAATGACGACTTGAAATTTTTGTAAAAAACTATCAGGAATTTTGCAATGTTCAAAATATCAGCTTATTCTACTTATCGAGGACTATACATTCCCCAAGTTTCATGAAAAAATATCTTTTTCAAAAGATATAAGCAATTGAAAAAATCGCGATTTTTAACAATAAATTTTTTTTTATTTATTGGATTAGGCTTATATTGTTTGTTTTAATAAGTTCTGCAGCTTTTATTTGAAACTTTTTTTGTAGGACGCATATTTTTTTTTTAATGAAAAAACGGTTTTTGGCCAACTTTGGGCGCCATTTTGAATATGACGCGGAGAAATTCAGCTCGGGAAAAGTAGTTTATACAATTCTACGGAATTTTTCCGAGTTTTTATGTATATTTTCGTGCTGTAACTAATTTTGGCAAAAAACGAGGTATTTTTGACAACGGGCCTAGCCTAAGACAGCAAGTTATATAGGCCGCTGTATGTTGCAGATATGCAGGTGTGAGCAGCCACTAAAATCATTAGAAAACGTTTAAGGAATTAAAACCCGATGAAATATTTCCAGGTTGCATACCGCGTAATAAGCAATATGCTTTTAAATCCTTGAACTTTCATAAGGAAGCATGGGAGCCTCATTATACTGATGTGTTTCTATGCCTCGTTATGAAAATATGAGAATTTCAAATTCCACCAGTGATCAAGACAATATACTGGGTGAAATGATAACTGACATAGACAATAACTTGATGAATTCAGTAGAATTTAGTAGATCCTAAAGGTGGCGGAGTTAAAAAAAGCTGGAAGCTGTGTTAAATCGAAATACAAGTTATCAAACATTACCTAATTTTAACACGAATAGGCAAAGTGATGTAACCTAGCATAATTATTTCAAATACTCATCTCATGATATTTGCACCATTAACATGAAATTGGACTGTAAATGCTTAGCGATATATACATATATAAAAGAAGGTTCATTTCATGTTTCTTTTAAAATTTTAAGTGGTTTCAAGGCTGGTTTTGTGGAAATTAATTTACAAATATCATTTAGCCGAAGTCGGTGTCCAAATTCTGTACAATTTTTACATCATCAATTGACATACACGGTGGAGACTTTAACTGGAATATATTCGCTAGCGGGGTGGTGAATGATTTTTCAAAAAAATTCCCGAGACACGTCAACTTTTAAATGTATTTTCCTACATTTTGCAAGTAATGTGAAAAATATTGCCCTTCAGGGGTGGCTGAAACCACCCTCGACATGATTTTTTCAAATGCAACCCTATGGCTTGTGACCCCTCATTGTAAAACTGGTGGAAAGAGGAATCCAACGCACTGATCAAATTTGAATTTTTAGTACGTTTGTAGGGTTGCATACAATTAAAACGTAATTTTATAGTTTAATTTATTTTTAACGCAACAATTTCGTACTCAAAATATGTGTTGTTTAGTTTTGGAATGTAAACCTTACTTTTCATATGTCCCCACAAAAAATTCCAAGCAATTTTTTGCCACAACTGATATTTGTTATTTTTTGCTAGTGTTTTTACACGGCCGCAAAGAGTAATTTAGTTTGTATGCTGTATGCATGTATGTAAATTGGTGAAAATGTCTTATTTAACTGAATCACTAAAAATCGAAATTTTGATGATGATTGGATATGGTGCGATGTGGTGATAGGGCGCGAACTCAATGCGAAGTTGTTCGCTTGTTTCGAGAAACGCATCCTGACTTGCCACCACTAAATCAAGGTACCATTAGTAAAATGAGGCACAATATCGAGAGATGGGTCATATCAGGAAAGTACCGAGTAAGAGGCAGGTTGTTGTTGATGACGACACGAAGTTGAATTTGTTGCTTGCTCTAGAAGAAAATCCAATCACTCCAGCCCGTCAACTGGCCCGTGATAGTAATCTTAATCACAAAACAGTTTTACAAATACTTAAATATGAGAAAAAACGCCCATATAAAATGCAAGCTGTTCAAGAGCTACTTGAAGATGATCCAGATCGACGAGTGGAATTTTGCGATTTATTGATGACTTGTATTGATCAAAACCAGTTATCTTTAGAGTGGATAGTTTTCTCTCTGACGAGGCTACTTTTACATTAAATGGGCACGTAAATCGCCAAAATTGTCGTTACTGGGCTGGAAGAGAACCCCCATTGGATGAGGGAACTTCATACTCAGCGCCCACAGAAAACTAATGTGTGGGCCGGAATAATACAAGATAGAATTGTAGGACCATTTTTATTTGATGACACTCTTAATGGAGCAAGATACTTGCGTTTACTCCAGCACGAACTAATGACAGTGCTATGTCATTTATTTCCAAACCCCTTAAACCCTAACTGGACCGACGAGAGGTTATGGTTTCAGCAAGATGGGGCCCCACCACACTATGCTGCCATTGTTCGTCAGTATCTGGACAGAATTTTTCCCGGTAGGTGGATTGGGAGGCGAGGTAATATTGAGTGGCCAGCAAGATCTCCATATCTTACACCACTGGATTTCTTTTTGTGGGGACATCTTAAAAAGTAGGGCTTATATTCAGAAACCCAACAACATAGCAGATCTGCAGGAAAGGATAAGAGAGGAAATCGGAAAAATAACACCGCAAATGTTACATAATGTAAGGGACTAAACCTACCACAGACTGGGATGCTGCCAACAAGTGAACGGTGCACACTAAAAATTAAAATTTGATCAGTGCGTTGGATTCCTCTTTCCACCAGCTTTACAATGAGGGGTCACAAGCCATAGGGTTGCATTTGAAAACATCATGTCGAGGGTGGTTTCCAGCCACCCCTGAAGGGCTATGTTTTTCATATTACTTGCAAAATGTACGTAAATACATTTAAAAGTTGACGTGTCTCGGGAATTTTTTGAAAAATCATTCACCACCCAGCTAGCGAATATATTCCAGTTAAAGTCTCCACCGTGTATGTATATCGACAAGTATATCACGCACCTTTTTAATGCTTTAGTATGTTATGATGAACAGTACTAGGTCTGTACAGTAATTCGGTCCATCGAATTTTTTTTTCTGGGAATGGTCAAAGTGAGAGCTCAATAGATTTGAAACTTGTAGTAGTGGTGTAATGAGTTCACATTACATAACAAGTGGTGTAATTCTCTCAACTTAACACAAATTGTTCAAAATGAGTACAGCAAGATCTTTTTGTGTAAATTGTATAAAAAATTAATAAATCATTATTAAAGTCCTTTAGACTGTTTATAGTGTTTGGGTTTTCAGAGTATGCATATGTAATATCAAAATACATCCTAATCAGCGCCAGTTACTGTTAATGATTTCATTTTCCTTAGGATGTTGAAACCGCACAAAATCAACACCAAAGAATGATGGAATACCATGAGTTGGAGGGATATTTGGGCATCAAGTCAGAAAAACCTGACATAAAGGAGGAAGACGAGTGTGACAGGTAACAGTCAGATGTCAATTTTAACCTCACGGGGTACACTATATGTTTGGGTTCGTTGGGGGTACACTGGCTCTGGGAGACCCGAGCGATTTTCAATCGCTTATGACTTGGAGCCAAATCATCTTAGAGGGACGTTTTTTTCTTTAAATTCATCGCCAGAATCTCAAAAAGACGAATACGTACTCTATTTTATCTCAAATCTGAAGGTTTTTGAAATATTTAACGAAATACAAGAAGACCTTGTGAAAAAATCGTTTTTTTTTCAAATTGCTGTCACGGTACGAAAAATGAAGATAAAGAAATTTTATAAGTGGTCTTTTTTAAAGTTTAAGGATTGTAGTTTAAGGCCCTAAAGGTCATTTTGCGATTGGATTAGAATAAGTGATTTTTTTTGATGTTCGAAAGTTAGTAATTTTAAAAACGTATTTTTCATATATAAACGGTCATTGTCGCTAGAAAACTTGCAATAAAATCATAGAAAAATGTTTTTAGCTTACCTTATCATATACACTTACCTTATAATATATATACATAGCATCAACGGTAGAAAAAGAAAAAATCCAAATATACCAAGTGAAATCATTTATTGTTATAAGTATAAAAAATTCAAAATGTATAAAACATACAATGAAGTTATACATGAATTTACAGATTAAGTTATTCCAAAGTTTTTGCGGCCTTCCAAAGTAGCCAGCTCGTGTGCGAGACCCCGGCTCCATTTCTGCCTAAAAACATAAAAAAACATTAGAGTAACACACTATTTTCACACGCACTATACATTTACACACTAATTTTTACATGAGTACACGATTTAAATAAACTGGTATAATTATTATATTTTCACAATTCTCACTTTGTCACACTCCGGGTACACTGGGTCCAGGGACCCGAAACCAATTTTGTTATGCTTCTTGCTCCGTAGCTGATGCCGCTCTGGACTGGCGCGAGCGCTCCTCAATTCAGCACACTAAGAAGGATTTTTCGCCACCATAACGAATTCCCTTCTCCTCCTCTCCTTCGAGATATTCCCTATATGACTTTGCGCTCGGGTCTGTCAGACCCAGTGTACCCCGTGAGGGTTAATAATTATTGCAAATTTTCGAAAATTTTCAAAAAATACAAAAGTTGAATAGGTGGGTCCCTGTGTGGTTTTCAAAAAATTACTAATGTATAGGGGTTCTGACACGTGTGCCACAACATAGGGTCGGCACTGTACAACTCTATGATAATTAAAGTATAAACCGTATTTTTTAAGAGCATATTTCTTGCCCGTGTACGCGTACGTCACTGACAGTGCCCAGTAACGCATGCTGGACTCCCATCCAGTCATTCCCGTGCGAGTAGACGGGCTACGTATATACCGATGACGATCTGACAAAAGACGTAAGCGCCAAAAAAACAAAATCGAGATTTTTATCTCTGCTTATAGAGAAAAGCACGAGGAACCGGATTACCGCGACGCTCGTAACCGACAAATAAAGTTTTATCGAGTAATTCGCGTTCAAATTTGCGTATGCGACAAAAGCTAGTCTTAACCTCAAAAATTATCGGTCAGATGTTGTCGTAAGTGCCAGGTGGTGTCCAACTTTTGGCTTCGTTTTCAGGTGAGTAAAATAATATTTTAGTATTACATTATATTTCACGTGTTTAATAAGTGGTTTCTAATGAGTTTGGTAACTAATTTAAATGTTTTTCTTTATTAAAACATTGAGAAAATTCCCTTTAAAGTAATGGCGCTTAAGCAGTTAATCAAGTTAAAAATTCGGCTGCTTAAGCGCCACTAGGCTATGTAATTTTAATGGATGATTTACAACGCTTTTTATCATTTTTGTAAAATTATTTTTGTTACGCTAATACATGATTTGGTAGTTTAAGTTCACATTAAGTTAATAAATGTTATAAATCGTGCCTAATGTCATTAATTAGTTTTTAATTCGATTTTTAAAGTTCAGTCATATGTGTCGCTTACGCAGAACGTTTTCTTTCAGAATGACAGTCTGGTCGCGATGAACGAATTTTAAATATGTCACTAGCGGACAACAGCAATAAAAATATTAACAATAATAATGAAGATTTAACTCAGTCACGAAACTTTAATTGACCAAGCTATGGATAAAGGATTTTTGTTACTTGACAATGAACCTGATTTGAAAGAAATCTGCCTACAAAACGTTTTTGATGACGAAATTGTATGGCCAGAACACACTCCTATGATATCTAGTAATGTTGGAGAAATGATAACTGTTAGTGTTGCTGGTTGCCAAGAAAATATAAATAACCAACAAAACAACGCTAAATCATCGCTTGTTCCATATAGTAGCGACCTTAGCCTTGTTGAATGTGAACAAAATCTTCCATTCCATATTCCATATTGCCATTTAAGTGATGACAACGTAATATATTTGATTACTATAACTGAGAAGTTTATGTCTTGTTCTGTTCATTTATTAATAAATTATATTTTTATTTAACATTAATTTATTTTTAATGATGAGTACCTACCTAGTTTTATATTTCAAAAATATTTATAAAAACGAGGTGAATTACATGACATGTCATGTAATCAACTTTAGTAGTATTTTACTATAGTATCGCATTTTCTATCAAATTAGTTAAATTCGCACATCATTACAAATACGTTTAATGAACATAGTAAAATATTACCGAGTTGATTAACCAGATAAATTGTCGCATAAGCGTGTATCTTCCTTTCGCGTAAGCGACAATTATTATTTTTAGTAAAATGAATTAGTCATGCGTAAGTGCGTCTTAAACGCCATGTTGATCAGAAGTGGATTCAGTGTTGGAGGACGTAAGTAAAGGAAAATTAGACTTAAGCGCCAAGTGTAATCCACAAAACGACGTAAGCGACATAAAATTGGGTTTTAATTATAGTCTGTAAGCTTCTCTTTAACTTTATTGTTAAAATAGGGTTTCTGTGACTAAATAAAATATAGAGGATGCGTTAACAGAGCGCCCACATCAATATTTCTGAAAATAAACAGTTTTCCAGTAAAATGTAAAATGTCTCAAGTGGCGCTTACGTCTTTTTGTCAGATCGTCATCGATACAATTTCGTTATGGTGAGTGCGCCGCGTCCACAATGTTTCACGTTACCACGATGAGAGCGGGTGGCCGGTAGAATGGCGACTTCAAAATAATTTTGTGTCGTGAGTCACTGACTCGTGAGTTCGTGTAGTGTATTTACATATTATCTAATTTTGTGTGGATTAGTCACAGTCATTAGCATTTGTGAATTAGACAAACAGATGATTGAAAATTACGAGGATTTTACAATAGACGGATGACATATTTTATGTATACCTTGCAATCGTCGATATATATTTCGTAAACGCCGAGAGTGGAATTTTATGATTTCCAGATATTTCGCCCCCGATATTGATAGCTAGTAAATGGGTTCTGCAAACAACGGCTAAAAGTATAGAAATAGTAGTAATACGTGCATTGTCCTCTGAACAGTGGCGGTGGGCTATAAAGTGCGCTGGTGCGCGCGCACTACCAACAATTTAGCATTAATAATTTTATTTAGTAATTAATGGATGCATTCTTAATTTATCGCCTTGCCGCATCCCTAGCGTTAATACCATCTGAATATTATTTGGCCGCAGCGTTACGAATCCACTAGACGCTAGGTCTCTATCTCCAACGCCACTGGTTTCCGATCGCGGCGCGGGAGTCGACACGCGCAATACTGAAGAAGCGGCACGACGATCATGCTTCCGTGCAATACGAAAAAGCGAACGCGTATTGTTACTGCTTGCCCCTCCACAATTAGGACGCGTAGTGGGCGAATCCTATAGATATGAGGTACGGAGTTTAAGAGCGCACGAGAGTTATCGATCGGTTGGTTTGTGAATTGTTTACGTACATTGCGATTGCTGTTGTATCGCTCACGTTTTATAAATATAAACTCGGTTACAATCTAGTTTGGAATAATGAATTATATTCAAAACTTATTAAAAACTCCATTCTCTAGCTTGAGTTTGGAGGAAAAAGTGCAAATTAAAACTCTAGGTAGGCCCACTCCACAAATTAATTTAAAATTAGCCGTGAAAGGAAAAAGTAAACGATTTGTAAGAACATTTAATAATGACTTATTTAAAAAAACATTTGTGGTTAAGTGGATGCGATGTATTGAACGCAGTGTTTTGTTTGGCGGAGAAACACCTTGGACCAAAACTGGAGTAACGGATTTAAATCACATAAACGAGAAAATAAAAAAAACATGCAAATTCTGCTGGACACATGAATAATGTTTTGAATTTAGCCATGCTAGGCACTGCAAATATTGCGACAATGCTCGATTCTGCTCATCGACGAGCAGTGGCAGCACACAATGAAGCGGTTTCAAAAAACAGGTATGTTTTAAACATTATTATTAACTGTATTCGTTTTTGTGGAAAATTTCTATTTAAAACGAATAAAGACATTTTTGCGCAACACCATGTGCCAGGAAAGACTGTCGGCTTTGGCTATGCTCTCCATTGAAAAAAGACTTTATTACAAAAAATCGAAAATTTTAACAACAAAGTAATTGAAAAATTTGCACAATGTAAAAATCGCAGAATTGAGCTCATTTACAAAGAAAATTAGGTAAGTTTTCAAATTAATAGAGTTAATAAGAATAACCTTAATATGAGATAAATATTTATCTCATATTAGGGATATTCTTATTATTCTTATGATTATCGTTATTTTTATGTATGGTGCACCCCCAATCTTAGGATCATGCACCGCCACTGCCTCTGTAGATGTAAAAAATAATGATGTTCTGTCGTTAGTGACTGTTGGTGTGTGCGTGCAAGCTGGCTGTTTTCAGCCCGTGGAAGCACATCTTTTTATTCAAGGTGGCAATAAATACTTGATTAGTCGAAAAACGTTGATTCACTCTGAATGAAGACAGTCGGTGTTTCTGAATGATACAAGCTATATGTATGTCCATTATTACACATTTTTACTCCTGTCTTTTGGGTCTCTCATATGTCAATGACATGACGGATTACAAGTCCAAGCCTGCGTTGTAGCACACTTTCCGGGCCCTACTAATCTATGTATATGTTATGTGAAGTACATGATAACTGATATCTGACAATAGTTTTCTAACCTAAAAAGGTAATTTACCAATTGCCCACCTCTAAAATACGTCAGATGATTACTTAAGGTATCTAGGAAAGAAAACATTTATTTAAATTGTTGATTTTGGCTGCATCTTTTAACTTGTCATTTTACATTATTAACAATTATGATAAAATAAAAATTTGGCAAAATTGACAAGTATGTATTAATTATTACGTACTAATAATTCTCACCAACTCACCTTGTATAGTCCTTCTATTTTGAATTGAAAATGATAAATACGCTTGGGAAACAAAAAAAGCGGTGCATCTTTATGATTCCATGGGCATGCTGGAATAATAACTTTGAGGGATAGGTAATAATAAGTAATTAACGTCGCTTTTAGGCATTCATATATGTTTAAAATAATACGCTGACTTTGACAATGTAAGTCTATATTTTTAAATTCATCGTACTCGACCGTTTAGACATTTTGGCTGGTTATATCTGAAGCTACGTTATTTTCATCCGTTTCGAAAGGCCTCCAGAAAGCCATGTTTATGAAAGAGGTGTTGATTAAAAATATCGATTTTTTAATGATCGAATTGTGACACAAATAAAATAAAAAGTTTGTATAATTTAAACCTTTTAAAAACCCACTTCGCCGTTATAATAGGCGCACAGAATATAAGACATCAAAACAACGTTTTTTTGTATGCAGTCGGTCAAAGCGTGCTTATAACTCGTGTTTTACCGCCAACGTAATCAACTGGGTCGACTGGGTCGAATGTCTGGTGGCATATTTCCCCCTACCAAAGTAGCGACAATGACCAATGGAGTGTAGATTCCGCCCACTTCTTACGTTGACATGCCTCGTCAAGTCAACGTTGATTACGATACGGCACATACGGGTAACAGATCAGTATAGAAAGCGTATTTAGTGCCATACAAAGTGTTAGTAAACTGATATATCCTTATCCTACCTCGTATAAGTAACTATTTTCAATTTAGAATGGAAATTCGATACCTATAACTAATAATAATAACTATAGTAAGCATCTCACATTGTGTTTAATTTAATGGTATAGTTTTTTTTGTTTGGAATATAAATAAGAGTTTCACTAATTCATTCCAGTGTGATGCCATCTGAAGATACCGAAATGGAATCCTATGTGGATGAGTCTTATGATCCGGAGACAAACTATGTGTTCATCAAAAGTGACCCTAATCAGGTAACAAAACTCCGTTATAATACTACGGATCAAATTTATATGTGTGATTTCCTCAGAATGCTGGTGAAATAGAAATGGAATATCCCGAGAGTCATAAGTTAATTGAAGATGTAGCGGAAACATTGGACAACGGAAATTATTGCAAGCTTTGTCCCTATGTAACGAGGAAGGAAGAATGATTTGTCCAAACATGTACTGATTCACCAGAGGTCTCTCGAAACAAGAACGTATGACTGCAGTTTTTGTTCCTATAAAGCGAAACGGAAAAACAGTTTAACCAGACACTTGTTGATTCATCAGGATATTTCCGAAGTAACGAGTTATGACTGCAGTTTCTGTTCCTATAAGACGAAACACAAAAGCCATTTAGCAACCCACATGTTGATTCATAAGGATGCTTCCGATATAGCGACTTATCAATGCACCCTTTGTCCCCATAAGGCGAAACAGAAAAGCTATTTAACCAAACACATGTTGACTCATAAGGATGCTTCCGAAGTAACAACTTATGACTGCAGTTTTTGTTCCTATAAGACGAAACGCAAATACTGCTTGACAACCCACATGTTGATTCATCAGGATGCTGCCGATGTAACGATTTATCAGTGTACACTTTGTCCCTACAATGCGAAACAGAAAAGCTATCTAACAAAACACATGTTGATTCATAAGGATGCTTCTGAAGTAACGACTTATGACTGCAGTTTTTGTTCCTATAAGGCAAAACGGAAAGCAGATTTAAAGTCGCACACGTTGATTCATAAGGATGCTTCTGAAGTAACGACTTATGACTGCAGTTTTTGTTCCTATAAGGCGAAACTGAAACGGGATTTCAGCAGACACTTGTTGATTCATAAGGATGCTTCTTGAGGTACCGACTCATCAATGTGCACTTTGTCCCTATAAGGCGAAACTGAAAAGCAATTTACGTAAACACATGTTGACTCATAAAGATGATTCCGAGGTAACAACCTATGCCTGCAGTTTTTGTTCCTATAAGACTAAACGGAAAAAGAATTTACTCAGACATATGGATTCATAAAGCTGCTTCCGAGATAACGACTTATGATTGCAGTTTTTGTTCCTATAAGGCGAAACACGAGGGAGATTTAAGAACACATACTTTGACTCATCAGGAGGTGTCTGAGGTAAAAATCTATCAATGCTTACTTTGTCACATAAGTTGATATAAATAGAGTGTGGCAAAAGAGTCGCACATAATGCCTGTAACCCTCACTGTAACCTTATGCCTGTTACCTGTAATAAGCTTGTATATGAAAAAATGTCCCGAATAATAGTTTTGTCAGTTTATTTTCCATGTTTCTGTTAACATGAAATAATTTTGACAGGTAGTTATTGAGGTGGAGGATAACACAAGGGGACCCCAATAACTACCTGTCAATACATAAACCAAGGACGTTAACATTACTAATGGATTTGAAATATGTACTGAATAACTGTGTTTTCGCGTTTGGTTGTTGTGGAGACCAGTTTTATTTTTTATGCGACAACCCATAGGTTTAATGTCAATATCTGAAAGAAAAATCTTTTCTCTCTACTGTACTTTAAAAATTTGACCGAGTTACATCAAGAAATTATCTCTGAAAAACACATTGAAATTTAACTCTTTGAAATTAATAAAAAATGAAGAATATCATTTAGTGACCGAAAGCGGTAGCCTGAAGATGGTCATTTCATGACCGGAAACCGGTAGCAAGTCATAAATAAAGGATTGATTTGTGAGAAAAAAGGCCCCTCTTTTCATTTCTTTCCAATTAATAAAAAAAAGATAATCAAAGCACCTATGAAGATAAGATGTTCTCGGAGACGTTTAAATGTTTTAAAAAAGAAGAAAAATAAACTTTAAATTGAATCAAACCCATCAATTTATTACATTACACAATTTATATGATATAAAAGCTTGTCACGAGATTTACTTGTGTAGATAAACAAGAATGTAATAATTATGTAACTTGATCTTGACATAAGAAAATCTAAGAAAAAAAGTATGTATTTTATAAAATAGGTAAATACATCTACACAAGTAAATCTCGTGACAAGCTTTTATATCATATAATTGTGTAATGCAATAAATTGATGGGTTTGATACAATTTAAAGTTTATTTTCTTTTTTAGAGCATTTAAATAAAAGCTTGTTTTTTTTAAAAAAAATATTAATTTATTTTAGATTAAGCTACATTCCATTTAAATGTGTTGTTAGTTGACATAACACAGGGTTTGTATCAAAAGTAATGAGACTAACTGTAAAAAATTTACTGTGAATATCATTACAAATCATTAATACTTGTCAAAGTAAGTCCCTTAGCCATTCACACACGTCTGCCAGCGATGTTTCCACGATTTGAAGGTGGCTTTGTAGGTGGCTTCCAGAATGTCTTAAAGTTCGCGTCTTAGCCGCTTTGACGGCGTCCAGGGTTTCATGGCAGGGCCCTTTGTGGGCGGTCATAAGTTTTAGAAAAAGAAAAAAGTGGGGGGCCAAGCCGGAGCGGTAAGGCGGCTGGGGAATCGTGGAAAGCCCGTTCTTGGCGAGGTAGCTGCTCACCACGAAACACGTGTGACTTGAAGTATTGTCGTGGTGAAGCTTCCAATCGGCGGCGATGGCTGGTGTCACTCAGTTGACTCTTTGTTTCAATTTTTCAAGCACTTCTTCGTAAAAAAGCACGCTGCTCAATTGTTTTCTGCATTTCGGAGCTTCAACCAAGTTTTATCGCAGAGTACCCTAAAAAGACGATGCTACACAAATAAATGGTTGTCGACTGCCCACACTGCCGTTTGAAGCTTAGACTCCCCACCACCAAACGTGCCAGGAAGTATGGTCACGTGAGGAAAAAAAGAGTCTCATTACTTTTTATACAAACCTTGTAGCCATTACTGATCAAGTCAGAACCCTTATTGGTTCCAAGAATCAGTATACCCAAAATCCCCAAAAAGTTGGACCTTTCTTGTGGAGGACATACTGTTGGACCTTTCTTCATGCATGGAAATAAATTCTGAAAAATATTTAGATTTGTTAAGAAGTCACATCATTCCATCTTGCAGACTGTCGTTTCCCGAGTGAAAATAAAGTTATTAACCAACAAATATGGTTCCAACAGAAAGGGGCATCACCAAATTTTGCGCACATATCAGGGAGTAATTAAATGTACATTTTCCAGGATGCTGAATAGGTAGAAGAGAACAATTGAATGGTCAGTGTACTCCCCGAATCTAAATCCTTCAGATTTTTTGTGGGAGTATTTGAAACATAAAGTTTATGGTCAATCGACTAGATAACAGTGAAGACTTGAAACAGAAAATTTCAAATGAAATTCAGAAATAAATATTAATGAAGGGTTTCGAGACCGGCTTGGGCGTTGTTTAAAATTTAAAACGGGGGTCACTTTCAACACTTTATTCGCTAACTATTGTTTTGTTGTTTCATTTTAGAAAATAGTTAAATAATTACATTCTTTTAAAACAATGTTTTTTTTTTGTTATATATTTATGTGACCATATCAAAATTTTAGTGTAAAGTGTACAAAAGAAAAGGTGCTCTGTCAGATACTCGAGAGGAAACCTATGGACTGTCAGACAAGAAGACAAAAATTATTTCATGTTGACAGAAACATGGCAAATAAACCGATGAAGAACTTTTATTTGGGAGATTTTTTGATATACAAGGTTATTAGAAAGTTACAAGCATTGTGCGCTACTTTTGTACCGCGTTGTATATCTATCTACAGGGTGTTGGAAAAGTACCGGAACAGCAGAATAACTCGCCAGGAGTGCATTTTTGAAAAAAATGTTTGATACAAAAGTTTTAGAATTTTTCCCCGGCTATCCATTGGTGACCTAGAATTTGACCTTCAACATGACCTTCGAGGTCATTTGAAGGTCAAGGTCGTTTTTTCAAACAGGAATGCCTATTATTGACCCCGGAATCGAGAAGGGCGGAAAAAACTACAGTCGGATACAACCTTGATTACCTTCATTTCAAATTGTGGAGGTCACCACCCTGATGATGATCCTTCGCAAACAGGAGATATCTTAATCTTCTAAATCATTTCATTTGAGTAATTCCCTGACTTTGGACTACCTCAGGGAAATACTCGAATTAAATGGTTTAGATGATAAAATTATTAAGGCATACATTCGGCTTGCTAATGAACACGCTGTATCTTTGTGAGTAATCCTACACATAAAAGAACTGCTTATATCTATTTTATATTTCTTTAAAATTTGGAGTAGTTTGTAAAACGGGTTTGGAGGAGTTTGTAAAAAAAAAAGAGCCAAGTCGGTGCCTAAATTCAGTACAATTTTTACATCATCAATCAATATACTTGTATATCGACAAGTATATCACGCACCTTATGCTTTAATATGTTATGGTGAACAGTACAAGGAGTCATATGTGAAAAAAATATTTAATTTGGTCCATCAATTTTTTTCTCTGAATGATCAAAGTGAGATCACATTACATCACTGGTGGTGTAATTTACATTGCTGGTAAAGTAATGTGAATTCACAGTTAGTGCCGTAATAATTTTCTCAACTTAACAGAATTTGTTTAAAATGAGTGGTGTAGTAAGATTTTTTATGTAAATTGTAGAAAAGTTATTATTAAAGTCCTTTAGAGTGTTTGGATTGTTCTGGTTTTCAGAGGATGCATACATAATACATATTATTAAAATACATCCTAATCAGCGTCGTGTTACTGTTAATGATTTAATATTTTTTCTTAGGATGTTAAAACCACAGAAACACAACAAGAAAACATTATGAAATACCATGAACTCGAGGAATGTTTGGGCATTAAGTCAGAAGTACCTGATATTAAAAAGGAGGAAGACAAGTGTGACAGGTAAGATGTCATTTTATAAATGCTAAACCATAATAATCAACGAGCTTAATTTACTATTAATATTTTTTGTTATGTTTTGCTATATACTTGTAATATTTTTTGTTACATAAATTGGGGTAAAATACAAAAATACTTCAAAATGTTATTTAAGGTAGCTTCAAAAGAAAATATTTAAATAAATTGTAAATTTTGGCTGCATCTTTTAACCTTTCATTTTACATTATTATCTATTCTGATATATCATAAATATTTCACAAAATTAACAAGTATTAATCATTAAGTACTAATGATTTTCGCGAACTCACATTGTACCTATAACTAATAACTAGGGTCCGGAAATGTGTGCCATAACGCACTATACAATTCTATAATAATTAAAGTATAAACTGTATTTTTAAACGCCTTGTAAATTACATACGCGTGTATTTCTTGCCCGTCCATACGTACGCCACTGATCGTGCCTGGTAACGCTCTGGGACTGTAGTACGCCAGTCTCGTGCGGGAGCTCTGGATATTTGAACGCAGTTAAGTCTGTGATATGGCACGCTTTCCGGATCCTACTAATAACTGTGTTGAATATATCACAATGTGTTTAATTTAGCAATGTAGTTTTTTTTTTTCTTTTTTTTTTATATAAATTACAGAATTTCACTAACTCATTCCAGTATGATGCCATCTGAAGATACCGAAATGAAATCGTATATGGATGAATCGTACAATCCAGAGACAAACTATGTATTCATCAAAAGTGACCCTGATCAGGTAACAAAACACCGTTGTAATATATTATTAAAGATTAAGAGTTTAAAAGAGGAAAAATGTTGTGATTTTGATTTCTCAGAAAAAGTCACTCTTGATGATTTGCCCTGCTTGATTTCAAACCCCCAAAACGCAAATTACTTTTTATATAACTCAAACGGTTTTCGAGATAATACCATTTTTCTTCATAATTTCGACTTTCACAAAATTTTAGTTGGCGGGTTTAATCCAATAATTTCGTTGTTTAGGATACTAGATGCTATAGAAACTCAATTAATTAGTTAGCTAAAAAAATGATTCGAATTACTTAGTCTCATGTTTTAATCATTGAATTGAACAACATAATTATAAAGTGAAATCAAAACTAAACCAGAATTTTTTTTATTCAAATAACGCTCCTCCCTTTTTCTGCACAGATTTCAATTCGAGCTCTAAATTCGTTAAAACTATTTCTAATTTCCTCAATTGACAAGGACTTGACTGCATTTTGAATCCTTGTTTTTAATCGCTCTTCATCATTTTCTAGTGGTTCACGATAAACCATTTACTTTAAACGTCCCCATAGATAGAAGTCCAATATTGTCAAATCCGGGCTTCTCGGCGGCCATAAAATGGGACCATCCCTTCCTATCCAGTGTTCATTAAATTCGGAATTGAGCCAATTACGGACAGTAACGGCATGATGTGCAGGGCACCCATCTTGTTGGAAAAACATTCTCGTTCGATAACTTAAAGGAAGTTCATCAAGTTTATCTGTTAAACAATTTTGTAGCATCTCCAAATATGTATTACGATTTAAATTTTCTTTGAAACAATATGGACCAATAATACCATTTGTATATGAAACCGCATACCACACATAAACTATTTTGAAATATTGTCTTCGACAAGAAATAGTAAAGTGGGGATTTGTTTCACTCCAATACCGGCAATGCTGAGATGAAACGATGCCGTTTGTTGAAAAAGTAGATTCATCGGAGAACAAAATTCGCTTATGAAATCCTACGTCATTTAAAACTCTGTTGCCCATCTCCAAACAAAAAATCCAAACGTGTGGCTTCTTCAGGTGTGCCTGAATTTTGATTTAAATGGTAAAATCCGGTTCTGCTTGAAAATTCTCTGTAAATGCGATTTACTTATTTCAGTTTCAATTGCCCTTCTTCTAAGTAATAATCTTGGAGCTTCTCTCACGGAATGGAGGGCAAGAACTGAAGCAGCATCATCTTCAGTCAACCATTTTTTTCATTTTTTAACGTCTAAAACAGAGCCTGTTTCTAAGAACTTGGTCACCAACTTCCCCGCTCCAACATTAGAAATGCTAACTTCCGGGTATTTTTCGTTGAATTTATTAATAACAACACGATAGCACTCTTCCCCAATTCCGTAGCATTGAATCAAAAATTCTTTGTTCTAGAGTCAACATTATAGCATACAAATAGCAAAAATGACGAAGATTCGATTTGAAGTTAGTCCAAATTATGAAGAAAAAATGGTATTATCTCGAGAACCGTTTGAGTTATATAAAAAGTAATTTGCGTTTCTGGGGGTTTGAAATCAAGCAGGGCAAATCATCGAGAGTGACTTTTCTGAGAAATCAAAAACACAAATTTTTTCCTCTTGTAAACTCGATCCGGGGACATACTGTATATGTTATAAAAACACTATTATAATTCTACGAAACAAATTTATATGTGTGATTTCCTCAGAATGCTTGTGACATTCTATTCTACAGTTAATTGAAGATGTAGCAGAAACACATTATTATTGCAAGCTTCGGCCCTATGTGGCGATACAGAAGGGAGATTTGCCCAAACATGTATTGATTCAACTTTGTATTGTGTTACATACAAATATGCATTGTATTATCTGATTCAATTTTGTCTTTTCGCATTTGTTATTTGACTAGGATCCGGAAAGTGTGCCACAACGCAAGGTTAAACTGCATTCAAGTATCCCGAGCAACCGCACGGACCGGCGTACTAGACTCCCAGTGCACGTTACTAGAAATACCCACGTATATCATTTACAAGGGGTTTAAAAAATTTGTTTTCTTTGTTCTTGTGTATTTTTTGTTTGTACATAGTATGTAGCGCAATTTTGACCATCCATATTTCCAAAACGGTTGAATATTGGATCCAATAAAACAACCTATTTTTGCATTTTATCGTTACCTTGTTTTCCGATAAATGGTAAATATGATTAACAGGATTGGACAAAACATGGTTTTAACCTTGAACGGCTGTCACATTATAGCTGTTTTTTTTTTCTCCTTCTGGGAGCCGTCCTTTTCGCCGGATTGCACTGCAGCCTCTTGGGCTTATTGTGCGCAACCTCCTTATCCTTCTCACACCATCCATTCCAGTAGCCGGATCCCGTGTACGAGCTTGTATAGCTTCCCCACCGGTTGGGTGCTGTAGTCTTCTGGACAAAGTTTGGGGTGTCCATATGGCCTGCCTTTTGCGATCTAAGGTCTCGCAATCACACAGTATGTGGTGTGCTGTTCCCGTTTCCCTGTTGCAGAGTCTGCATTTCAGTTCTACGTGGTACAGCCCCATTCTGTGTAGGTGTCCCTTGAGGGCGCAATGTCCTGTTAGGAGGCCTACAACAGCTCTTATCTGAATCCTATTCATTTTTAATAGTTCTTCAGTTCTTTCCTCACATGTTCCTTTAATAAACATTTTCCCGTGTCTTTGCCTGGATATGGAGTTCCAGTATCCATTTTGTCTATTTCTGACCCATTCTCCTATTTGACCCCTTACTATACTCTTTGGTACTCCCAGGGCCGGTTCTGGGCCAGTAAATGGAGTAGACGATCCTTTTCTGCTAACTCGTCTGCTTTTTCGTTGCCTTCGATTCCTGTATGTCCTGGTACCCATATCAAAGTTACTTTGTTGTGGTCTGCCAGTCGTGTCAGTTCTCTTTGACATTCCCATACCAGCCTTGACGTCGCCTTTGGGTTTGTAAGTGCCTTTAGGGCAGCCTGGCTGTCCGATAGTATATCGATCCTCTTATTTGTGTAAGACCTCGTTATATTTTCTTTAGCACAGTGCAGTATTGCATATACCTCCGCCTGAAATACAGAGGTATATTTTCCAAGTGGAATGCTGTACTGTCGCTTTTCCGTTTCGTTGTAAATGCCAGCACCAGTTCCCTGGTGAGTCTTTGACCCGTCTGTGTACCAGGTTACTCTCTCAGTTCTGTTCCTGTTGTTTACTTTCCATTTCTCTCGGTCAATTATTTCCTATCCCGAAGTTTTTGTTGTGTGTGAATTCAGGAGTCATGTGGTCTTTCCTCATCTCTAAGATGTTTCCACCCACTAGACTTTTGATTCTGTTGTGCCCCAGGTCTTCGTAGATACTATCACTTGGTAATTCAGGTAGCCTGAAAAATCCCACTCTTGCCTACCACATAATCACGAATTGAAGAGGAGGCAGGTCTAGTAGGACTTCCATTGCTGCGGTTGGCGTGTTCCTTAACGCCCCCGTAATTCCAAGACAGCCAAGTTGTTGAACCTTGCTTAGTTCGATTATTGCCTTTGTCTGCTGCATCTTTGGCCACCAGACCAGAGATGCGTATGTAATCATGGGTTTGACTACCAAGGTATACATCTAGTGCACCATGTTCGGTCTAGCTCCCCATGTTTTCCCATGAGCTCGTTTCGCCACCATAAGTGTCGTTTCCGCCCTCCTTTTAATCCTCGTTAGCTGTTGGTTCCAAGTTAATTTGGAATCTGATATTACTCCAAGATACTTCACTTCTCCCGACAGCTGTATCTGTTCGCCTTGAAGGTTTAGTAGTCCTATCCCCTCCAATTTCCTTCTTCTGGTGAATGCTATGATGGTTGTTTTAGATGGACTAATTGTTGGTCCCTCTTCATTCGTCCATCTGCTTAGCACATTCAGGCTCTTTTGCAGTTGGTCTCTGACTGTGTTATTGAATTTTCCTTGGGCGAGTATGACAATGTCATCTGCATATCCCAGGGCTGTGTGTCCATCTTTGTTCAGTAGCTCTAGTAGCTCGTCTACTACGAGGTTCCACAGTAGGGGCGATAGACATCCCTCCCTGCGGACATCCTCGCCCGACCCGAGCCACCAGAGTCTTTTCCATTATAGACGTGTATATTAGTCTGCTTTTAAGTATGCAGTTAATCCATCTACAGCTAGTTGCTAATCCTTTTTCTCCTCAATGCACTGCTTATTGAATGTGGGGATGTGTTATCAAACGCTCCCTGAATGTCCAAGAAGGCACCCAATAGTCCCTCCCTTGTGTTCCAGAGCATATTCTGCTTTTTCAACCAGCTTATGTAATGCTGTTTCTGTCGATACTCCTGGTCTGTATGCGTATTGTTCTTATGTAGTGGTCGATTGGCCCGTACATCATTCCTAATATGTGTATCCAGCAGTCTTGAGTATGAAGGACATAAGACTTATTGGTCTCAGAGATTTAGCATCTTCCTGTCCGATTATAGCTGTTACACACACTATAATTTAGAGGGTTGTTACTTAAAGGGTGCTTACACAAATAAGAGGATTCAGACTATCTCTGATAGCCAAGAAGCGCTCAAAGCACTGGGAGCTGTAGAAATACATTAGCTATTATTATTAGCAACTAGCGGAACACAACAGTATCACTCTCAAGTGGGTGAGAGAGCACCAAGACCACGAAGGGAACAAAAGAGCAGACTTTCTTGCAAAAGAAAGGGGCTGAGGTTCCACTGATAGGGCCGGAACACACCTGCGGTCTGGCTTACCGGACAGCCAGGAGGGCCACAAAGGACCTATTAAGAGAAAACATATTTCTCACTTGTCCTGGGACAAGTCAATAGACTTCATAAAACTGGGTAGAAACCAGCTGAGATGGATAGTAGGACTGTTTACAGGACACTGCCCACTCATCGACATCCCACCACAATAATTGTGTGGGATGGAGCAAGCTTTCAAAACGAATTAAATCCTTTTAACCTGATTTGGAGAAAATCGCCAAAAACCCCTAGTGAGCAGCGCCTGGGACAGAGGAGCATTATTAATGGGGGCGTTCGCTTAATTTTAGCAAGTTGACAGTATACCCCAAAATTCGTAAAGTTTGAAGGCTTGGATTTAAAATGGTTTGTTTGAGTCAACACAAAAACTGGACGTTTTCCACGAAACACCGAACTACTACACTTTTCTCGATGCGCGTTTCGCCAACCAAATTGGCATCTTCAGGAGAGGATTAAAACTGAGTTTTGAGTTTTAATCTTCTCCTGAAGATGCCAACTTGGTTGGCGAAACGCGCGTCGAGAAAAGTGTAGTAGTTCGGTATTTCGTGGAAAACGTCCAGTTTTGTGTTTCTACGCCAAGGTTCCAGTACCCACTCCAGGATGTTTGAGTCAACTTAGGATTTACAACGCTTTGTAAAAATGAAATATTTATTTTCATGAAACAATGTTATAAACAATGCAAAAGAATCAAAAACTAAAAACTGAAGCAAAGTGACTGGAACTATTAACCTAAGCATGAGTCAATTTAGAATTTAGAACAAATTGTTTAAACGAAATATTTATTCTCAGAAATATTGTATAAACCATGTAAAAAACAAACACTGAAGCAAAGTAACTGCATAAACTAAGCAAAAAATAACATATTAAAGCAAAGTACACTCAACATCCACATATCCGAACTCCAAATTTCCGAACTCACGATATTTCCGAACTTTTTTCTCACGATATTTCCGAACTTGTACTTCCACATAACCGAACTTGTCGCTGATTGGTTGACGACAAAAAACCGCGAAATTTGAAATGAGAAAAAAATGTAAACACAATAATGCGATTGTTATCAAACATTTTGATTGTCACAGAATTCAGCAAACAAAACACCTGAGACAAGAACAAATTCTTCTTTGTACAAACCAGTGAAACACTTCTTTCAAATGGCGTATCATAAGTACCGGTGCACTTTATTTTGTCAATCCGTCCACTCAATTTTCGTCTTTTTTCAGTTTTTTCGAAGTAAATTTCTTTTTTCCAAAAATTTCTGCCACTGACGATTTACAAATATTATACATCTTACATAGATCGACATTTTTAACATCATTTTTTGCGTGATTTATCAGATCCCGCTTTTGCTCCAAGGTTAGCCTCTTAGCAGGCTCTTTTCTCTGTAAATAAACAGTACAATAATGTTTGTTTTGTATCACGGTTTTCTTAAAAATACATATTTTCTCATCATTTTTCATTTCAATTTTAAATTATTATAGGTTACATCAACGAAATGTTCAATAAAACAAACCTTTACTCTGAATTACAAAATAATTACCTGCATCACTCTCTCCTTTGCACCTGACATTTTTTTTTTTTTTTTTGTTTAGAAAAACGTTCTTTTATTAACATGTACACATGTATGTATGTATTACATTTGCATAAAAAATCCCGAAAAACAAAGGAAAGTACTAGAATGAGCCAGAAAAACCCTTTGCGCATGCGCCAGCAGTTCGGCAATCCCGTGGTGACGCAAGTTCGGAAATGTGGAAGTCTGCGGAACGTAAAAGTTCGGAAATGTGGATGTTGAGTGTAACTGGAAATAGCTATTTAGATCTACTACGAATTTAATGCAGTTATCTATAATGGTATTGTGGATTTATTACATTTTGATCAAATAAAGATTTCAAGTTGCATTAGCGTTTTGTTCAATCGGTGTCATTTTGAACTGGATTTTACGTTAGATATAATCGTGATTGACCCAAATCTGAGCGTGGCATTGGATTAAACTCATACTTTAGATGCAGATCCTGTCCTTAACTCATTTCCGCTTAAAAATAGATTTAATACGTTTTGAACGCTTACTCTTCAATTGGGGTGAAAATGATCCTGATTGCAGGAGGTGTCGAGAAGAGGAAGAAACCTTCTTCCACATATGCCAATGCCCAGAACTGGCAGCTGTTAGGTATTCGAACTTTGGGGCTATAACAACAGAACCAAAAGAAGTGACAGACGCTCTACTAGAAACTTAAATTAAATTTTAAAGAAAATTAAATTTAAATTTCTTAAAGAAACAGGATTAATATAATGAGTAGACTATGGGGGCACATAAGCGTCGGCTTAAATGCAATAGCCTGCACCTACCCCATACGTAATCGTAATGGTAGAGGGTGGTTACTAAACCTAACAATAAGTAGAAGGCTATAAAGGCAAAAACTTCAGGGACAACTTGAGATTTTTTTTTCCAAAATGGCTACTCCGGGCAGATATTGGAAACGGCTTGCAAAATATTTGTGAAATATTTTTTTTCATAATCACCGAGGTAAATACAAAGTTTTTTATACTTGTGATTTTCTTGACATTTTGAGATCTGTAAAAGTTATGGTAATTTTAATTATTATTTCATCCCAACATTTCATCTGTGAGATTTTACAATAGTTGATCTTTAAGCAAAATAAGGATTTTGCAAAAATCATAAGTACAAAATTGTATTTACTCGGTGATTATGGAAAAAAATATTTCCATAAATATTTTACAAGCCTTTTCCAAGATCTGCCGGGACAGCCTGAGGGGCAGCCATTTAAAAAAAAAATTCGCAAGTTTTCCCTGAAGATGTTTTGCCATTATAGCCTTTTACTTAGGTCTAGTAACCACCCCTAAAATATGGTGTGGGTCCCATGCCACCTTATACGAGTACTTATGTCAAATTCCACGGCCGCCACTGCCATGAACAGAAACTATTCAATTCCAGGAAGAACTGCCCACACGCCCCTTGGAAATCATGAATGAAGCAATCCATTCATCAGAGTCATTCAAGGTTAAAACCACGTTTTGGCCGAAGTCTGGTGAATGTGATCATTTGTGTTACGAATTTTGAAAAAACACTAATGACCGCAGATGAAATTCTAGGAAAACGTGCAGAATATGTGGTTTATAGGAAAACAAAAGTTTTGTTGGTCAAAACTTAATATTGACAATGCATGTACAGGACGAGAGTGGGATATACATGGTACTTCGAGAACGTGTTAGGAGAGCTCACTTGCAAATGATTTAATCCAATGCGCCAAAGTAACCCAATTACGCAAAAATCGACAGTTTTGAAGATGTTTTATTTTTTGTTTTTTAGAATCCTATTCATTATCATAGGATTAATGCAGTGGCGGCTCGTGGGTGTGTTACATGGGTGGGCACAGAGTGTGTCAGTAGGATTACTTATTAGCTACCAATGCATGCATTTTACTGACACTTCAGAATTTCAATGAAAAATTCTTTTATACAAAAATATAGACTTTCACAAGAATATTTTTTTGGGATTGGGTAGCTTTTTGAAATAATATTTAGTCACGAATACTGAGGGCTTAAATATATTAAAATAATGGGTGGCAACATGTGAAAAAAATTTGATATAGGTATCTTACCGTTAGTTGTAGAGGAAATCAGCTCGCCTGTCCTTATTCTTCACAAAAATGTTAATCGCCTTTTCATTAAAGTCCCGGATTTGTTTCACAAAATTTAATACAATTGATTATTTGGTTTAAAATATGTCTGTTTTTATCCACATTTTCATTGTGACGTCTTATATTTTCACGATAAGCACTATCAAGCTGTTGCCTTATCTACCTTTCCCAACACACTAAAATCTTATGTGTTAACACACCCAACACACTAAAAAAGATGTTATGTAAATGTCTTTCATTTTAGCTAGCATGTTTCTTAGCTCGTTCATTTAAATATTTTAAATCACTCACCCCTTCTTGAGTCCATGCACTTTGCTTGCCACCCATCACTAAACAAATAAAACAAAACAGTTTGTTTCTTTTAGGACACCCACATAACCACTTAAATCTGTCGTAGACACTACTATTAAAATTTCGTGAATAATTTCGCGATTTTCCTACGTCTGTTTTGGAAATAATCAAATCGGGTATCGGCCTTCCTAACTGTTTAATTTCCTTTCGGATTTCGCATGTAATATTTTTATTAGTCAATAAAAAGTCCACCGAATTCATTTTGAAACGTTTCACAATCAAAAACAGTAAAAACACACTTCTCAGCGAATAAAATAAACAATAAAACTAAAAACGGTCACTCAACAAGTGTGACCCGTTCAGCTGATTTTCGTCCGATTTAACGACGGACGTTTTGTCTGCAATGGTCGCCAAACTTTACCAGTCACCGAAAAAGCCCGATTAAAAACGAGGGCTGAGAAACTGTGTGCCCTCGTCCACGCGCGAAATGCGAGGAATTCAGACTACGGTGGCTCGGTGCTCGATCGATAGTCTGTCATATGTATGTGATAAAAATCATTATTTTGGTATAAAAAGGAATAATAATTAGAATGTGAATAGTTTGTCGTATACAATTAATTGATATTATTTTAACAGTAATTTATTGTAAATTAACACAAAAGAAATATTTTCTATTGAAATTTGGGTTGGGCACATGCCCCTGTGCCCTTTATCATCAGCCGCCACTGGATTAATATTAATAAATTAATAATACGACTTACTTAAACACGACGACTTAAATACTTTTTTCTTAATATTTCAGTTTCCTGCACTATATCACACATTAACACACTATATCTAAATTCAGGCATAATTATATTTTTTCTAAAATTATATATCTCGAAAACCGTTGACTCTTTTTGCATAATGCATATTTGGTTAAATGATCTCAATTTCTACATTCAATGATATACATAAATATACATTTATGTACCAGTCACCTTATAAATAACATCAGAATATATTCTAAACAAATACCTACTAATATCTGTTAATGATTTCTTTTCCTTAGGATGTTAAATCCGCACAAAATCAAGCAAAAAATCTCATGGGACACCATGAGTCCAAGGGATGTTTGGCAATTAAGTCAGAAGAACTTGGTAGTGAGGAGGAGAAAGATGAATGTGACGGATAATTTTAATGCATTCAATAATTATTACTCTATATTATTTGAAAAATAAATAAACATATTTTGAAAAAATTAAAATGTGCATTACCTTAATTCATGACCTTAAAAAATAATTTCATCTTTACGTTTACGGTTAATGACGATTGAAGGTAATTCTCAACGTTTAAAATTACGTTTTGCTAGTCATACCACAGTTTAAAGTACACTCGACATCTGCATATCCGAACTTTTCCGTTCCGCAAAATTCCACATTTCCGAACTCTCTTCACCTCGGGATAACTGAACTGAACGCTGGCGCATGCGCAAAGGGTTTTTCTGGCTCATTCGACAGCGACAAGTGCGGTTGTGTGGAAGTACAAATTCGGAAATATGGTGAGTTCGGATATGTGGATGTCGATTGTATGTAATTAGCAGTACACTCGACATCCACATATCCGAACTCCAAATTTCCGAACTCACGATATTTCCGAACTTGTATTTCCACATAACCGAACTTGTCGCTGATTGGTTGACTACAAAAAACCGCGAAATTTGAAATGAGAAAAAAAATGTAAACACAATAATGCGATTGTTATCAAACATTTCGATTGTCACAGAATTCAGCAAAGAGGAAATCGCCCTCCCTCAGCAGCACACCTGAGACAAGAGTTCTTCTTTGTACAAACCAGTGAAAAACACTTCTTTCAAATGGCGTATCATAAGTACCGGTGCACTTTATTGTGTCAATCCGTCCACTCAATTTTCGTCTTTTTTCAGTTTTTTCAAAGTAAATTTCTTTTTTTCCAAGAATTTCTGCCACTGACGATTTACAAATATTGTACATCTTACATAGATCAACATTTTTAACACCATTTTTTGCGTGATTTATCAGATCCAGCTTTTGCTCCAAGGTTAGCCTCTTAGCAGGCTCTTTTCTCTGCAAATAAACAGTACAATAATGTTTGTTTTGTATCACGGTTTTCTTAAAAATATACAGGTATTTTCTCATAATTTTTCATTTCAGTTTGAAATTATTATAGGTTACGTCAACAAAATGTTCAATAAAACAAACCTTTACTTTGAATTACAAAATAATTACCTGCATCACTCTCTCCGTTGCATCTGACATTTTTTTGTTTAGAAAAACGTTCTTTTATTAACATGTACACATGTATGTATGTATTACATTTGCATAAAAACCTCGAAAAACAAAGAAAAGTACTAGAATGTGCGAGAAAAACCCTTTGCGCATGCGCCAGCAGTTCGGTAATCCCGAGGTGACGAGAGTTCGGAAATGTGGAAGTCTGCGGAACGTAAAAGTTCGGAAATGTGGATGTTGTGTGTATTCAACTTAAATAGGCCAAATCGAAACACATTTAAATTAGTACCGATGTCAACGAGAGATGGCGCATATATTCGACCAGGCCTCTCAGTCGTTATAACAGAACTTTATTTTCCATTTACGATGGATTGATTTATTTTAGTGGTGCGCATAATCAGACCTTTTAAATTATAAAATTATCAGGTTATGAGTGGTTTCAAAAATCAGATTATAATTGAAAGAAAGTGATGGCGATTTTTTAAGACGTATGTTGGAAAAATTGATGGAAAGGAAGCTTCCTGTATTTGCAAGTAAATTATTCTAATAATTTGAATTATCAACATTCGGATGTAGCGATTAAATCGATTATTATTTAATTCAAAGAGTGTCCCGCGACTCCTTATCTTATTTTCGTTTCGGTGTTTTAGCCTTCTGGATGGTGTCTTTAAATTTTTGTGTTTCGTGCATTTAAACTTTTATTTGTTACAATTATGACTCCTTCGTCTAAACCGTTAGAACTTGTTGTGTTGTTGCATGTCCTAAGCCCTGGCCCTGGCAACCAAACCAAATTTTATAGGTGCCAAACTCATAAAAAAATTGTATAAATCGTGGGTAAAGTGCTCAGGAAATTCAAGTTTTCAAACAATTTAACTTACTAAAGTTAAGTCTAAGTCTACACACAAATAGTCTAAAAGACTATTCGTGTGTGGCAAACACTTTAAAAGTCAGCAGATATTGTGCAGAGGATTTTGTATCGCCAAACAAGAAGGACAATGTTTTGTCAATATTTTTAGGGAGTACGTACGTTCTATTTATTATTATCTTTATGTCTAATACATTTTTTTAAATATTTTACGCATCTTCAATTTATCTCGAAAACCTTAAAATATTCATGTTGTCTTTTCTGTCTTTTATGTATACCTAAGAATTGGTGATATCTCAGATATTCTCGACGATAACTGCTTGTTTATTAAATAAGAATAACTGAGATTATATCAAATCGTAGGTATGAAAAACGAGCTTTTTAACGAGGATATAGGATGGAGTGCATTTGAATTTGCCGCCATTGATATTAGTACCGATGTCAACGACTGATGGCGCAATACGTTGGTCTTTAATACAGTGAGTTGCTGTTCTAGAATAGATTGTTCTGTGGTAATTAGTTGTTGCACTCGTGTCTCCAACTTTTTAGTGCGCATGATCTGATTCTGACCTAACATATCCGTACGGCGCAACTTACCTTATATTCCCCGAAATTCTCGGGATAACAGAACTGAACTGAACGCTGGCGCATGCGCGAAGGGTTTTTCTGGCTCATTCTATGTACACTCGACATCCACTTATCCGAACTTTTCCATTCCGCAAAATTCTACATTTCCGAACTCTCGTCACCTCTGGATAACCGAACTGCTGTCGCATGCGCAAAGGGTTTTTCTGGCTCATTCACGACAGTACAAGTTCGACAGTACAAGTTCGGAAATATGGTGAGAAAAAGTTCGGAAATATGGTGAGTGATATGCGAAGTTCGAATATGTGGATGTCGAGTGTACTACCCACTAACAGGTGAACCTGTGAAATCGTAGTACACTGGAATCTCCAAAATTCGGCTTAGCTCGGGAACAGAATGTCTCCAGAATTTGGCTTCAAGAGGGGTACCCCACCACAGCCACTGAAAAGTCACGGCATTGGTGCTTACTGTCAAGTGAGGCTGTACTTATTTGTTGTTTTGCCGGCGTGAAAAATGTACGTAGGAGTGCGCGGACCAAAATTTTAGTAAACTTTTAGTAATGGAGCCAAAAATTGTAAGGGTTCTATAAATACACATAAAGGATCCCATAATATAAAGGAATATCGCTTTTAAATATAATTCTGCTTCCTATTCAATAAACTAATGTTGCAAGGATTTCAAATAGCGCGCCGCACAGGAGCAAAGAGCTCTTGGTAATAGTGGGGATAGAAAAACGCCGAATTGCGGAGGGATTTTCGCCAAATTGTGGAGGTAAACGAATTTTGGAGGGCCAAATTTTGAAGACTCCAGTGTACTTTGTTTCATTTAAATGCCATTAAATTGGTGTAAAACGCTTCTGAACACCGAGCGAAATTTGCTGGTCGCTGCCGCCGCTTCCCCTCGCTCCCCCGCCAACTATACCTCGCTCGGCTGTCAGCGCGCCGCCGAACATTTTGCGCGGTGTTCAGAGGCGTTTTACACCAATTGAATGGCATTTAAATGAAACAAAGTAAATGGACGAATTGTAGTTTACACTCTGTAGTTTCCGAATCCGTCGAGAAAATGATATTTAATCTATCGCTCGACGTGTTATGGAATATTCAAAATACGATGTAAAAAACTAAATTCGACTATTGTGCAAAAACTATTCATCGGACGTAATCCAGTTTTTGCACACTCATTCTTCGTGATATTACCTACATTTTCCCACAAGATTGACTCTTCTAATGCAAAAAATTTCTCCAAAATTTGGTGGGCCAAATTTTGGAGACTCCAGTATATAACGAAGTGGGTAATCGTAACAGGTAGTTAAACCTGTGAAATATTAGTAACGATTTCACAAAACATCTAAATAGAATTTCATCGTTTAGCAAATCACTAATGTTTGATCAGATAAATGCTAAACAAACTTCTTGCACGGCTAGGAAGAATCGGCCTTTATGAATATTAGTAGCCGGGAAATAAAATTTAAAAAATTATTGACAGTGACTATTAGGAAGTTTCCGAAATCTAATTCCTAGTAGGGATGAGCAGAAGCGTTATTTTCAAATAACGATTATAATCGTTTCCGTTATTTTCAAACAACGGTTTAAAATAACAGGTTTCAGTTATTTTGGTTATTAACTTTGTGTTATTTACCTACAACCTTGTAACTTATAACTGCGGGCACACTGCGAGGAAATAATCATTAGCTTCATTAATGACCACTTTTATTTGTACTAAAGGTAATATTTGTTTTGTCAAATTATAGTAATATTATAACGAGTCATCCAAAAAAACGTCATCAAAGTTGGCCGAGCAAAAAAAGACGTATTTCTATTCTAACTTAAAATAACCTTATTTATTAATAGTCAAGGCTGTCACATTATGTGAGAGCCTTTATTTGTTTTACAATTGTGACACCCACTTGTCAAAAATTTGTCGACAAAGTTTCACTTTGAGTATCAACATAACCGCTAATTCCATCTCTTTTGTTCATAGCCAGATTTGATGACATTAGGCCACATGTAGAACATACATCCATAATGCTCTATTTAATTCTGCCGCGTAAAAGTCACAAAAAAATGTGTCCTCAATATACCTACATTCATTTAACTATCAAGCGTTTCAAGTTACAAAACTTACAACTCTCGAGATTGATCTAGGCCCGAATCGTTGTTAACGTTTACCGTTTACCACAGTTAGGTAACGGTGGCGTTACTGTCATACTAACAACTGAAAACCAGATTAGCCGTTTAACGTTAATCGTTTTCAATTTAGACGGGCACGTTAAACATGAAAAAAGTCGTTATTTTGTAACCTGTTATTCTGTATCTGAAATAACGGTTGTTGTCCTTATTCCACAAATAACCGTTGTGAAATAACAGATCGTTAAATAGCGACCCATCTATAATTCCTAGACGTTGGCCACCCTGCTTTAGTATTTCTCTGATTGAGGTTAGGGTTCGGTTTGTTACTTTGTTGAGTATTGTAAATATGTTTATAGGATGTTGTGTTAAGACTGTTTTAGATCTTTTTAGTGGTATTAGAGTTGTCAAATTAATTTACTGTTTTGTTCGATTCATCTGTTCAACTTGTAATAACGGAGATTTTAATACACACTGTAAAATGCCGTTTGTAGAATCTAAAATGACTCGATATCAATGTCATCTAGAATGATTTTCATTTTTAGTGGACGTATATGTGTACCAGTGAATATTTTCCTAATTTTACTGTTAGTTTATTATAATTTTATTTTTTTAGGATGCTAAATCCGCACGAAACTAACAAATATATATGTAGAAGCTCAAGAGACGTTTAGACATTTAGAAGTGAGAAGAGCTTTAATATTACTCGCAAAATGGAGGAAGATGGATCTGGCAGGTAAATATTAAGCTTTTAGGCAATAATACGCAGACTTTTGGAAAAGCTAGTGCGCAGTTAACTCAAATTACCAAATGACCTGACAGTTGTAAAAAAAATATTTCAGATAACTGATGTTTATTGAAGACTGTTGAAGTATATGCTAAAAATAAATTAACATTCGTTAAGGAAACTCAACTTAAACTAAATAATATACATCTGAGTGCATTGATAAACGTACTGTGCCTTCAAATAAATTTTTGATTAGTGGAGTTGACCAAAATGTCCCACAGAACATAGGTGTATGCCTCCTAATATAATACAGGTAATACAAGAAAGTTTAATTAAACTTTTTAATTAAAATATTTTTTTAAAAAGAAACTAATATTAAATATAGTAACCAAAGCAATAAATGCACTTTATCACCGTATATGTAAGTATGTAAAATTTACCCTTTTAATTAGCTTGACGATGTAGCTCAGTTAACAGTACTATCATGAACTGGAGAAGATTCGTAACAACTTTGTAGCAACTATGTAGATAAGTTTCTATAGTTGTCTCCGAGAGTTTTGTTCGCTGTGGTGAAAATATATGCTATATTTAACATTATTTAAGAACAGCCGTTTGAAGTACCTCGGTTTGGTTGATATGTTTATTTTATATGTAGATTTATTTATTTCTTGCTATATACATTTATTTCTGGCTTTGCGTTTGACTTTTGGTTTCAAACAATTTTTTGTGTGATTTTTAAAATCTTGTTAGATAAAGTGTAATATAAAACACGTTTGAAATGACATACTCCACACTCACGAATCATAGACCACTGCTGCGGTCCGTACGTCAAACTGTTCGCTTTTGTGGTATATACGCCATTTCATACTTGATGTACAGTTACATACGTAAATGGTACCGTCATATCGTTTGGTTTAAATAACTAAATTTGAACCATTATGTCTGAAGAGTTCAAAAACTGGCACACGTAACGATATCGGTGTTGGACAGAGGCGTGCACATTTTTTTTTTTTTGACGGGGTTGAAAATAATACTCTTACGCTTTTATATGACAGGAATCTGGGAACTAACCGTTCGAACCGAACTTTTACTTAACAGTGTAAACTAACCGTTCCGAATCGAAACGAACCGAACTTTTATTTAACAGTGATTAACGCATATAAGAATTATAAGAAACACTTTTCACAAATTAAACACCGGAATCGTAATAATAAAAAGGGGGTGCGAAATCCCAACCCGTTGCATCGCACTGAGAGTGACAGCTGTGATACTGAAGTATTTGTGAAAAAAGGAAACTAATATTATAAGAACGAGCTAAAAAAGACACCCTCGAACAGCTGTGTCTGTTGGCGCCAATGTCACAGCCATAGCAATTTATTTGTTCAGTGTCGAGAGCTTACCCTGTGTCTTATGCACATTCGCAATATTATATGGAGACATCCAAAAAAAACGTCATCAACTCTGGCTATGAACGAGAGAGATGGAAATAACGGTCATGTCTAAGCTTTTCGGTTATGTCAAACTTTTGACAAGTGACTGTCACAATTTGTAAAATAAACAATGGCTATCATATGATGTGACAGTCTTGACAAGTAAATAAGGTTATAAATTCGATTAAGAATAGAAATACGTATTTTTTTTTCTCGGCCAACTTTGATGACGTTTTTTTTGGATGTCTATATAATCGATTCTAAAAGTCCCTTTTTTAATTAGAAAAACTATAAATAACAAATAAATTTAAGTACTACCGAATTATTCAAAAAGGTTTAGACATTTAAAAATTTAAGATGGCAACAACGCTTTTTGATGTCTATTGTGGTTTAGAGGTCGTTGAGACAATGTTGGTGTTTAACGTAGCTGTATGTATTTTTTTAGGATTCCCTCACCAACTGATTCAAGTCTGGCAGTTTATGGTGGTATTGAAGTAAAACCCTTTGTGGATAAATCTTATAACCCTGAAACAAACCATACGACTATAAAAACGGAACCTTGTGAGGTAACAAAATACTCTTGTAAACCATTATAATAGTAATAAATATTTGAATTAATTTATCTCTATATCCCATACATCTTTAGAAGCATATCGCCTATCACACAAAGTCTAGTTACATTTTGTAATTCATATGCGAATGGAATCCGCGACACAATTAGTAAGGATTTTCGCCTCGATGACCACGACAAATTTATAATATTTAATTTAATAACGCGTCTATAACATTGTTCTTTTATGTAAGCCTCCTCTGAAGATAAGTTAGCACAATATCTTGATAATTTTGATTCATGGAAAAATAAGTTTTTGTGCACTTCCTGATGTTTGGAGTTTTAATATTTATATGTTGTGAAAATCTGTTTATTGTGTAAATAGTTAAGTCTCAGTTTACTGTTTACAATGGCAAGCAAAGGTATGAATGACAGACGATGAATTTTTGAAGAAAATTATAGTGATAATTGGGATTACTTAACATATTAAATAGAAAATTGAATTACAACAATTTTCATAAATCAGGAAGATCATTGATCTGTTTTTAGAACAAACTATGGAACAACATGAACATCCACCTGTAAATGTTGCTCGAGTTCAAGATACTCATTTTGCTCAAGAAAACTTTTTGAGTGAAAGTCTAGAATGTCATATCAGGCATGGAGCAAAACACTTTGTATTATTCATAGAAAAGAAGTAAAACAGTATTTTTGTCTTGAATGTGGATAGTTGCATACTTAAATTATGTTGCCTTTAGTTTTACATTTTTATTTGGAAGTCACACATTTATTTTTGCTACATACGTCATTGACTACACATGGAGTTCGGGGCTCCAAACCCCCCACTCTTCAAGCTGCTCCCGCCGCGGATTAGTAGAACGCTAAACAGCAGGTTATGTGGGCCGCCGCAAGTATGTTGTAGATATGTTGGTGTGAGAAGCCACTAAAATCATTAAAAAACATTTAAGGAATTAAACCAAAATTTAAGGAATTTGAAACCGATGAAACATTTCCAGGTTGCATACTGCATGATAAGCAATATGGTTTAAAGATATATGGGATTTAAAGAGACATATTTATTCGAGGAAACATCAGAATCAGTGGCGGCTGGTGGAATTTTAAATTCTTGAACTGTCGTAAGGAAGCATGGAAGCCTCATTATACTGATCGTGTTCCAATGCCTCCGTTATGAAAATACGAGAATTTCAAATTCCACCAGCCACAAGTGATCAAGACAATATACTGGGTGAAATGATAACTGACATAGACAATAACTTGATGAATTTAGTAGAATTTAGTAAATCCTAAAGGTGACAGAGTTAAAAAAAGCTGGAAGCTGTGTTAAATAGAAATACCAGTTATCAATCTTTATGTAATTTTAACAGGAATAGGCAAAATGAATAATTAATGTAAAGTGTAATTAAAGTAATGTCGCATAATTATTTAGAATACTCATGAAATTTGCACCATTAACATGAAATTAGACTGTAAATATTGAGCAATATACAGTGAGGTCCATAAGTAACTGATAAATTCATTATCTACATAATTTACAATTTATGAGTAAAATCCTGAAACACATCAAGTTTTAATTCTAGAATGACATTTTTTGAGCTTAATTTTATACCTCCCCCTCCAACCCCCCTTGGAGTGACAGCTACCCCTTTAAAATTTTTAAATGGAACGAGGGACGCGTGTGATGGCTCATTTGAAAGGGTTTTTAATTCTCCATCCAGCAACATGATTTTTTTTAAGTTCTATAATTTTTTTATTGAAAAATATTACATTTTTAAAGTTACTAAGTAAAGAAAGGAACATGAAACAGAACAGAAGAACAGTTTAAATCACATGTTCAAACTGGGCGCCTGCTTCTTGACAATAATGGAAGCGTTGCTGAAATTCTAAAACATTTTGTATTATTTCCGCGGTGATTTGATTAATTTCTGGCCTTATTCTGTCTTTTAAATCTTCTACGTTATTTGGTCTGTTGAAGTAGACTTTCGATTTTAAGTAACCCAATAAAAAATAGTCAAGCGGGGTCAAATCGGGAGAACGAGCAGGCCACTCAATTTCACCGCGTCTACCGATCCATTTATTGGGAAAAACTTGATTCAGATAGGCTCTTAATTCCAATGAAAAATGTGGTGTAGCTCCGTCCTGCTGAAACCAAATATTTCTATCAATTGCATTGGGGTTGTCATCACCTGGGAAAAGCATTCTTAACTCTGGAACTAAGAAATTTTGCAAGAAATCCAAGTAACGCGCGCCAGTTAATGCGACATCAAAGAAATATGGTCCGATAATTTAAGAATTTATAATTCCAGCCCAAACATTCACCTTCTCAGGATATTGAGTGTCGGTCTACATCATCCAATGTGGATTTTCTGTACTCCAGTATCTACAGTTCTGTTTGTTGACTGTTCCATTTAAGACGAATGTTGCTTCATCAGAAAAATTAATGTTTTTTATACATAAAGGATTATCTTGGCATCTATTTGCCATGATTTCGCAATATTCCAATCGGCGATCAGGGTCATCGTCGTTAAGTTCTCGAACCAAATTAATTTTATATGGGCGGTATTTTTCAATAATTCAATTCAATAATTTTTTAATAATTTTGAAATTATCAAATTTCATTTTCTTGATGAAAAATATACAGAATTCAAAAAAACCTTATATTGCTGAATGGATAATTAAGAACCGTTTCAAATGAGCTATCACATGCACTCTCGTTCCACTTAAAAATTTTAAAGGGGTTGCTGTCACTCCAAGGGGGTTGGAGGGGGAGGTATAAAATTATTCTCAAAAAATGTCATTCTAGAATTAAAAATTGACGTGTTTCAGGATTTTACTCGTAAATTGTAAATTACGTAGATAATGAATTTATCCATTACTTATGGACCTCACTGTATACATTTTATATTGTTTAAACGAGATTTAAGTTTTTAAAAAATAATTATTTTTATTTGGTTACAACTTTTAGAGCTTAGTACAATAATGAGTGTTGACTGTTAACTTATGAGTATATAACTAACATGGTCCGTTTCTCTTATATTTATAAGTTCGGTTTTTGCTAACGCAAGCATAAGCGTTATGTGAATTAAACTGCCATGTTTTCGTTTCTCACACTGTGGTTTCAAGGAAGCTGTTATCGCTTGATGTATCGAGTTACGTCTGCTACTGATAGTCATGTTACAATGTATATTTTCGCATATAACATATATATAAAAGAAGGTTTATTTCATGTTTCTTTAAAATTTGAAGTAGATTCTAAAACGGGTTTTGTGGAAATTAATTTCGGTAATAATTAAAGTCGGTGCACACAAGTTTTATAGCTTACATATTGAATCTGTTTAGTTTATACATTACCTGTTAGTAAGAATTATATGAAATGACATATTAATATTCTAGATGTCAAATGAATTTTCTAGAACATGTAAAAACTATAAATAGTGGTGTTGTTGTTAAGCAAGAGTTAGTTATAATTTGAATGTTACACAATCGACGAGTTGTAGAGTGTTAATAAAAGTGTTTGAAGTCGAAAAGCGAATTACTTGGAGAGAAATAAGTAACAATATGTTATACGATGAACAGTACAAGGAGTCATATGTGAAAAAACGATTTAATTCGGTCCATCACATTTTTTTTCTGGGAATGGTCAAAGTGATATGAATGGTCAATAGATTTGAGACACATAGTAGTGGTGTAATGAGTTCACATTACATGACTAGTGGTGTAATTTTCTCAACTTAGCACAAATTGTTCAAAATGAGTGGTATAATAAAATCTGATTATGTAAATCGTAGAATAAATTAAATTAAGTCTTTTAGATTCTTTGGAATGTTCAGGTTTTCAGAGTATGCATATATAATATAATTTTCAAGTACATCCTAATCAGCGACAATTACTGCTAATGCTTTAATTCTTTCCCTTAGGATGTTGAAACCGCACAAAATCAACAAGAAAGCATGATGGAATACCGTGAGCTCGAGGGATGTTTGGGCATTAAGTCAGAAAAACCTGATATTAAAGAGGAAGAAGACGAGTGTGACAGGTAACACTAAGATGTCTATTGTTAAACTTTATAAATGTTAAACTATAATAACATGAAGGAGGTGATAGGAGGAACATTTAATATTCATATACACAGAGTGCATCTTTATGTTACAACTCCCTACTAACGTACAGCTCACGTGCTCACTAGCAACATCTCAGTACTCAAAAAGTTCTTAATTACAGGAAACTATAATTTTCCAGTTACAGTCTTTGGTTATCTAATTTATTTTACACGGTATAATAAAGTTACTTGTATTTAACATAAGGACTGTGAAGTTAAACTCAAGAATACGTAAACTAGACTAGCCAATTAAATTCAAAACATCATTTGTGTTATATGTACAGGGTGAGTTTGTGAGAATGTCCTTTTTCTGATGTTCTGATGAAAATTTGCGAATATTATCAAAAATCAAAAAGTTGAATACGTAGGTCCTGTGTGGAGTTTTAAAAAAATTACTAGTGAATAAGGTCTGGAAAACATGTACCACAACGCAGGGTCGGCACTATACAACTCTATGATAACACTACCCTGCAAGACTTTGCCCCTGGACAATGAATAGTCGTTTCCGAAGTAATTTTTCACGTCAAGTTATGAGATATTCTAACCTAAAAGTGCAAAAACACTGTTTTTGACATGTTTGGGGTTATGAAGCACCGCGAATTTTTTTTCTTCTCAAAACACTGTGTGGGATATTAAAGTACAAGCCGTCCTCTTTCAAATGCTGTTGAGTTTGCACAAATATCTTTTTTTTTACCCAAGATATCGCTTTTTAAAATTTCCATGTTTGTGATTTTCACTACACCTGAAAACTCATTGACACGTGTACATATTCACAGGTAGTGAGATAATACAAAGTTTTATTGTGTTGAAAAGTGACCATAAAATGTTCGTATACCGAGAAATTCATGAACATGCAAATTTAAAAATGCAATATTTCGGAGAAAAAAAAAGATATTGTGACATTTATAAAAGTGACATTTGTGACAGCTGACATTTATTGTTTTATAGTTTACATACTTAGTCTATTTAGTTTATACACTAGCTGTTAGTAAAGAATTGTATGGAATGACATATTTAATATTCTAGATGTCAAGTGAATTTTCTAGAACATGTAAATACTATAAATACTGGTGTTGTTGCTAGAATAGAGTTAGTTTTGAATGCTACACAGTTAAGCTACACAGTTAAGATCAGAGAGTTGTAGAGTATTAATAAACATGTTTGGAATTGAAGGAGTGAATTATTTAAGGAGAAATTCGTAACATTTTGGTGACAGCGGTGGGATATAGAAGAATTCGAATAAGAGAAAAGTTATATGGTGAACACGAGATCAACAAAATACGACGAAAAAACACCAGTATAATTTCAAAATAATGCACCGGAGCAGAAAAACACATAGTAATACTCGAGAAGACCATGCTTAGAACAGAAATGTCACTACTGCCAGAAGATCGAGACTAAAGAATCTTCATATGAGATCGCCAATGAACTGTTAATGGCAACAACAATACAGGTTGAATATGAATGGTCCTCGGAGGAATTCCAGAAGTGCTGCAGAATTTTCTAGAGTCGTTGAAACGTGGTCAATCGATTTTCCGGTGTTTCCCGGATCACTGAATAGAGGACGCAAAGGTCGGAAGTTCAGGCACGCTTCTATCTGTGTCAGAACGGTAGTTAACTCTTCGAAACCCAATAAAGAGTTACCTACCACACATTTAAAATGAGGCTTTTACACCGGCCTTCCAAAGCCCGCCAAAATGGGGGAGCTCTGGGAGGAATAAAATGCCAAGTTATTCCCTCCGACGCTAGTTCATCTAGAATCACGGTTTTGTGACCTTCAATTAATTTTTGTAGTTCTGAGTGAGCCCCTACAAAGTTGGTAGCATTATCTAAATATATGGACGTTTTCCACGAAACACCTAACTACTATACTTTTCTCGACGCGCGTTTCGCCAACTAAGTTGGCGTGTTCAGGAGAAAATTAAAACTAAATCCTAACCCATACACTAAATTCCTAACCTACGCACTATTTATACTTATTTTGTTGCCACGGTTCACGTCTGTCTTTGTTTATCAGAGCAAACAGTGGACTGGTGGGTATCGGACCATTGTCCTTATTCATACTACTGTTACACTTAATGATTTCTAAACATTCAAAAGCATCCAACTGTCTACTGTTTGTTACATTTATAATTAATTTTAAATTATTTATGTCTATCCTATTGTTGTTGTCAAAAGCGTGTTGGGCAACACCAGATTTTTCCATTCTGCCATATTTCAAATGAGCCATGCGTTCTTTAAATCTAGTCAAAATAGATATTTCTGTTTGCCCAATATACTTTTAATCACAATCTTTACAACCTATTTCGTATGTTCCTGACTTTTCGTTATTGTCGATTTTGTCTTTGGGGTTGCCCAAAAGCATCTGTAGTTTATTTTTAGAATTATAGACCAAATTGATATTAATACTTTTGAAAACTTAGTTGGCGAAACGCGCGTCGAGAAAAGTATAGTAGTTCGGTCTTACGTGGAAAACGTCCAGTTTTTGTTTCTACGCCAAAGGTCCCAGTATCCACTCCAGGATCTGAGTATATGTTTAGACATCTCCCTCTTCTTGACACAAATCGCCTGAAGGCTGCCAGAAAAGCATTAGTTGTGAGATCACCCACCAATTCGAGATGAATTGCCTTAATAACTCGACTAGGACCACAGAAATCCATACCGAAGTTAATAAACGCTCTTGCTGGTGTAATTCGCTCTTTTTGGTAAATCGGATATGGGACATGTCACATTTTTAGAATTATTTCTTTTACAAGTTGCCTACCGGATACTATCCAAAAACGTTATTGTAAAGAAGCTAAGACTATTTGAGTTCTGGCATGCAATAACCGTTTATGCTCCAGCTCTGCAACCTAAATCGATAGTACATCTTTGCTACTTCGCAATTGACAAGTATTTATCATTAAGTACAAATAATATAATTCTTACCAACTCCCCTTGTACCTATAACCAATAATAATTGTAGTAAGCATGTAACGATGTGTTTAATTTAGCAGTATAGGTTTTTTTTTATATAAATAACATAGTTTTACTAATTCATTCCAGTGTGATACCATCTGAAGATACCGAAATGAAATCCTGTATGGATGAATCTTATAATCCAGAGGCACACTATGTGTTCATCAAAAGTGACCCTGATCAGGTAACAAAATACCGTTATATACTACTAATCAAATTTATATGTGTGATTTCCTTAGAATGCTTCTGAAATGGAAATGGAATATCCCGAGGGTCATAAGTTAATTGAAGCAAGGCAGAAAAGAGATTTGTCCAAACATGTATCAATTCACCAGGTGTCTCCTGAAACAAGAACCTATGATTGCAGTTTTTGTTCCTATAAGGCCAAACATAAAGGCAATTTTAGCAAACACATGTTGATTCATCAGGATGCTTCTGAAGTAACAACTTACGACTGCAGTTTTTGTTCCTATAAGACGAAACACAAAGGGCATTTAGCAACCCACATGTTGATTCATAAGGATGCTTCCGAGATAACGACTTATCAATGCACACTTTGTCCCTATAGTGCGAAACAGAAAAGCTATTTAACCAAACACATGTTGGTTCACAAGGATGCTTCTGAAATAACAACTTATGACTGCAGTTTTTGTTCCTATAAGACGAAACGCAAAGGATATTTAACAACACACATGTTGATTCATAAGGATGCTTCCGATGTAACGACTTACCAATGTACACTTTGTCCCTATAACGCGAAACAGAAAAGCTATTTAACCAAACACATGCTAATTCATAAGGACGCTTCTGAGATAACGACTTATGACTGCTGTTTTTGTTCCTATAAGGCTAAACGCAAAGCAGATTTAAAATCACACACGTTGATTCACAAGGATGCTTCTGAAGTGGAGACTTATGACTGCAGTTTTTGTTCCTATAAAGCGAAACTAAAACGCGATTTAAGCAGACACTTGTTGATTCATAAGGATGCTTCTGAGATAAGGACTCATCAGTGCACACTTTGTTCCTATAAGGCGAAACTAAAAAGCAATTTAAATAAACACATGTTGAGTCATAAAGATGTTTCCGAGCTAACAACCTATGACTGCAGTTTTTGTTCCTATAAGGCGAAACGCAAGGGAGATTTAAGAACACACATAACTTTAATTCACAAGGAGGTTTCTGAGGTAAATAATTATCAATGCTTACTTTATCACAGAAGTTGATATAAATGGCAAAAGAGTCCCACATAATGCCTGTAACTTTTTAATAACCTTGTATATGAAAAAATGTTCTAACAATTTTTCATTTTACGCTCGAACCCTCTTAAGTCACATTCGCTTAATTCACATCCTCTCTTATTTCACCACGTTTCCCCCTATTATGTCACGAAACCGTCCCTCTTAAGTCGCCGCCTGTAAAAGTTTTAGAACTACGTTTGGAAATTGGATTCTCGCATGAATACGTACAATTTTTATTTGAAAAAAATGATTGTGTAATACATTTATTGATTTAAAATAGGTTAGGCGTCTTTTAAAAAATTTTAACCTTTAAAATATTCATTCAAGTGGAAAATTGAACTTTGTCATGCACGACTGTCGGTATACTTACGTTGATTTTTTCGTTCAGTTGGCTCATTTTTCGTTATAACAAGTGCTGTGGTATATCCTAAATATTTCTTTTTTGCAGCTAAAACACAAAAAAGTTGAGGTTATGATCGCGACTTAAGAGACTAAATTTCGCGACTTAAGCGAGGCGATGATGCACGGATTTGGTGACTTAAGAGGGGTTCGAGTGTATTTGCCATATTTCTGTCAACATGAAATAAGTTTGACAGGTAATTATTGGGGTGGAGGACAGCACCAGAAGACCCCAATAGCTACCTCTCAATACATAAACCAAAGACAACATGACTAATGGATATGAAATAATTTTGTTTTTTTCGCGTTTGATTGTGGGGACCAGGTTAATTTTTTTATATGACAACTCATATGTTTTAAGTGAATATCTGAACGAGCAATCTTTTTTCTTTACTGTACTTAAAAAATTTGGCCGAAGTTACGTAAAGAAATTTTCGCAAGAAACACGTTTAAATTTAACTCTTTGAAATTAATTAAAAAAAATAGATAATCACAGTACCTATGAAGTTAAGATGTTCTTGTGACGTTTCGTAAAGAGCCTCTCGTGTCATTTTTTAATTTTCTGTATTTGTATTCTGTATTTGTATTGTACTCAAATGTCATTTCTTATTTCTTTTGCATTTTTACCATTTATAATTGGATCGTTTGAGTAACAAGAGAAGAGTTGAAATTTTAATAATGAGGAGGTTTAGAGATACACAAAGATCCCAAGACCAAGTTTGTGTACTGTTTAATGAATTGTCCCCAACCGATCTCCAATAAACGGGTCAACAGTAAGCTGAATAGTAAAGAGATTTCAAGTAATTGGTAGCGTTAAGAATTCCGCTAAATCAGGTAGACATAGAACTGCAAGTGGAGGAGGTAAAGTGTTGGTTGGATATCTTGCTCTGAGTGCGCGAAAATCCAATCCAATCTTCCAGGGTCTTGGCAACTACTTTATATGTTTCTCGTCAGTCAGTTAAACATTTATTGAAGCAAGGAAAGTTAATTCATACAAACTACAACTTGTTCATGAGTTAAACGAGGATCAATACGATAGAAGGGTTGAATTTTGTCAGAAGACATGATGGAAAGACGCACTAACAACAATAACTTCTCAAGAAATATACTTTTTTACAGATTAAGCTACGTTCCATTTAGGTGGTGTTGTTAATCGGCATAACAGCTATTATTGGTCAAGTCAGAACCCTCGTTTGTTCGCAAGACTCACATATCCAATATCCCCAAAAGGTTAATGTTTGGGCAGGCATTGTTGGAGGACATATTGTTGGACATTTCTCCATGCATGGAGATTTAAATTCTGAGAAATATTTAGATTTGTTAAGGAGTCACATAATTCCATCTTGCAGACTGTTGTTTCCGAGTGAAAATAATGTTATTAATCAACAAGTATGGTTCCAACAAAATGGGGCACCACCAAATTTTATGCAGATATCAGGGAGTAATTAAATGTACATTTTCCAGGCCGCTGAATAGGCAGAAGAGGTTCAATTGGATGGCCAGTGTGCTCTCCAGACCTAAATCCCTTATATTTTTTGTGAGAGTATTTGAAACATAAAGTCAATCGACCAGAGACTTGGAAACAGAAAATTTCAAATGAAATTCAGAAATAAATATTGAAGGGTTTCGAGACCGGTTTGAAAGCATTGTTTAGCGGAAAACGGAAGTCACTTGCAACACCTCATTCGCTAACTGTTGTTTTGTTGTTTCATTTTTAAAAAATATTTAAACAATTACATTCTTTTAAAAAATTGTTTTTTTTTGCTATTTCTTTATGTAACCATATCAAAATTTTAGTGTACAATAAAGAGAAAAAGGTGTTCTTTCAGAAATTCAAATAAATTGTCATTTAAAAAAATAAAGTTGGTCTCCATAGCAAATAGCAAACATAGCAAATAAACTGATGGAAAACTTATTTGGGATATTTTTCATATACAAGGTTATTAAAAAGTTACAAGCATTATGCGCGACTTTTTTGCCGTGTTGTATATCTATCTATATGTCGATCTTCAGTTTTTGGCAAAAAAAAACATGGTTCTTCGGTAGTGCGTTTAGTTACATAGTCGGGGTAATGTATATTTAAATTACTAAAAATTATAATTAAATATTACTAAACCGTAGAAGAAGAAGAAGAATTATATATTTTTTTCTTTTTTAAGAAGTTTTATATCGTCGCCGGGCTGAGAATATCTCCAATGTGATAAAATGTAGATTTTAGAGAAGCCAAATAAAACTGCTTAACAGCAATTGTAAAGAATAAGGTATAAGTTAAAGTAGATTAAATTTGAAATCGCAAGATTTTGACGGCAATTTCGGAGACATACAGAATCGACTAAGCAGGACGCTGTCGGGTAAAAAACTCCATCCCGGCACACATTAAGACCTCCTCAGTAAGTTGTGTGTATTTGGTCGCTGTCCCATCTCTTCAACCCATTTCCAGACACCTCTAAACCATTCCTTTCCATTTACGTTGGTTTTTGCATGATTTAACCTCTGTTGGGCGAATCCATTGATCAAAATGCTGCCTAATAAATTGGTGTGGGGTGCCACAACTCACTTTCACCCTTTGACAACTCAAGCAACCCTCCAGGCCACACCCCCCACCAACCTCCCACTCACCCCCTCTGGTTCCGCCCCTGTAGAAGACAACATGGGATTCCGTTTTGTCATGAATTCATGTCATGGCATTACTTGAAGGCTCTCGAAGTTGACGGTACCAACTGCGGACGGCCGAGTGGATGAAAATTCCTGAAAGAGGACTCATTGGCTAGACAGAACCTTCCTTTGCACTTGCGTGAATGAACAAACCACGCAAAACCCTATGTAATTGCAGGGGTGGATTAGGGGGTGTGGAAATGGGTTAAAGAAATGGGACAACCACCAAATACACAGATCTTATTGAGGAGGTCTTAATGTGTGCTGGGATGAGATTTTACCCTACAGTATCTTTCTTAGTTCATTCTGTAGGTCTCTGAAATTGTCGTCAAAATCTTACGAATTCAAATTTCGACATGGGGTTGTTTGTTGGGGTGTGAACAATGAACCGATTAAGTCTCAGCGAAGCGCCTTCGGAACATTCAAACCAACTCTATAGGCTACTGAAAATTACAACCGCAAGTCTCACTCAATGATAATGCAAATGGCGCTAATGTAAAAAGTGTTACGCTAATTCCGACGAGCAGTTTATATACATCTTTTTTATGTAAAATATCTCGAAGAGTCGATTTTTTATTATAGTTATGTCGGAAATTATAGAATAAAATTAAAAACTAAACTAAAACTTTGCACACCCTGATTCTCTTAACCTACGACATTGGTTTAAGGCATGTTGAGCTCTATCATAATACTTTGGTGACTAGTATCTCCAGTTTAAAGTGTGTCCATTCATAATTAATCACCCTGTGTAGTGTAGCTTTTGTAGTTGTCCTAATTGAAAACTTCTTCTAGAGTAAACATTGTATAGTTTTACTTTTGCTAATTTGTTTTTTAAAATACGTAAGCACATTCCTATACGGGGTGAGTTAGAAAGAATGGGCCAACACTAAACTGAGATACTAGACATCAAAATATTATGATTGAGATCAACATTATGTCGCTGGTTTAAGCGACACAGTGTGTTCAAAGTTTTAATTTTATTCTGAAATGTCTCGATAATCGAGAAAGTTTTGATACTATAAATCTGAAAATTGGTAGTTTTATGTTTCATCGTATTATTTGGGTAAATTAAAACATATATTTTTTTAATCCGTTGAGTCCTGGGTAAAATAAGTCGAGAACCTACAATAACGCACAATTCTACAGAGAAAGGAGCTCTTGTTTAGGTTGTCTAAATCTATCGGTTTTTGAGTTATTTGCATTTAAGAGGTTCAATGTGTTTTGTAACGAATTTTTTATACAATGTCACAATAACAATTTTTGGTAATAGTGATAATTGATAATAATGCACGGGTTTTCAGAGGATGCGTACATAATACATACGAGCCCAGAATCATATCGTTTGGCCCAACGTTATTTTTTTGTAGGGTTTCTGAAACAACGACTTCATACTGTGGATACAATAATTATCCTTTATTGCCATTTTGTAGGATAAATAATATGATAAATAATGTAATAAAGGATAATTGTCGTATCCATAGTATGAAGTCTGTGTTTCAGAAATCTCACCCAAAATAACATTGGACCAAACGATATGATTCTGGGCTCGTAATACCAAAATATGTACATCCTAATCAGCGTCAGTTACTGTTAGTGATTTCAATCTTTTCCTTAGGATGTTAAAACCACAGAAAACCAACAAGAAAACATGATGAAATACCATGAGCTGGAGGGATGTTTGGGCATTAAGTCAGAAGAACCCGACATCAAACAGGAAAAAGAGTGTGACAGGTAACAGTAAGACGTCAATTTTATAAATATTGAACTATAATATCATGAAGAAAGTGACAGGAAGAATGTTCAGTATTCATATACATAGTGCATCGTTACGTCAGAATGGGGTGAATTTACGCATGTACATTCGACCACTCCCTACCTACGTACAGCTCACAAGTTCATTAGCAGCATCTCTCATTACTCAAACAGTTCTTAATTACAGGAAACTATAATTTTCTTATTACAGCTTCTGGTTATTGAATTAATTTGAAGACACGGTATAGCAAATTTATGTATATCTAAAATAACAACTCTGAAGATAAACTCCAAAATATACATTAAATTAGATTAGACAATTAAATTCAACACATCGTTTGAATTATATGTACAAGGTGAATTCGTGAGAATGTCCACTTCCTTGTTCTACATTACCTTTAAAGTTACGAAAAAAAAAATGGGGAAACTTATTTTTTTCTGATATTTCAGAATATGCTATCAGAAAAACAATTGTAACAAAAATGTAGCAGCTGTTTAGTTAACATTATTTATGCTTCTCTGACATAATTATTCATTGTTTCATCTATTGTTGGACAGTTGTCGCTAGTAGTTCTGATTTAATTAATTTTAATTGACTGAATTGAGAAAACAAATTTCGTTCTTTTGATTGATTAATTGAATTAGTTTATAATTCACTGTAAACACAATATTTTCAGATGACATCACGCAATGTCTCTAGCAAGTTTGCTACAATGTGATATAATTTATAGTAATCAGTGAATGACTACTTTTTGTTGTCAAAAATAGACTCAAAAATTGATGTCTTTGTCGTTTTGTTGCTTACGTAAATGAAACATACAGCTATGAATGAGTTTAATAAGTTTTGTAAATAAGTATATATTATTTGGGGTAAAATACTAAAATACTTCAAAGCATCTTTTAACCTCTCATTTTACATTATTATCTAATCTGATATATAATAAACATTTCAGAAAATTTACAAGTATTAACCGTTAAGTATTGTTGTGTTATGGCACACTCTCCGGTTCCTACTAATAAATGTACTAAGCATATCACAATATGTTTAATTTAGCAGTAGGGGGAGAGTCTGGAACAGTGGCGTTTTAAAAAAAAATCTAATACAAGCCAGAATTAACCTTTTTTCTCCACCCTGATAGCACTAGGTGACAAATTCTACATTTTTTCTCTACAGGTTTTCACTCTAAGACTGAAAAAAAATACTTGTAAACTACTGAACTACTTTTTTAAACTACTATTTTACTAAAATTTCGGAATTTCAAAAATTTAAAATAAAGTGGCCACTGTACCTACTATGATGGTACACTGGCCATTAGGATAAGGGACAGTGGCCATCACTGTTTAAAAAATAAAAAACAATGCAAAAAGGGTGATATTTGTTAGAATAAAGATATATTATGTTAAAAATATGTCACTAAAATAATAATACTAATTATGTGGATTAAATTTATTTAAAAAACAACTGAAATGTATACAGAAAAGTGGTTTAACTGCTAATCGTTAACAAATACTATACATGGACAAACTAGGGTAGAAAACAATAGTATAATTTAATTTACCAGCCAAAGCCATATTAAATAATCCTGATAAAGTAGTGGCCACTAGGGATGGGCGATATAAATTCGATATTTCAAACTATCGATATTTTGTTTTGAGATATCGATATTTTATATCGATATCGGAACTTCCGATATTATCGGATATCGATATATTTTATTCGATAAAAAGAAGCAGTTTGCAAAGTTTGAAAAATTGACGTATAAAAACAAAAGAGTTTTTTTCTGACTTCCTTATTAGATATTATCAAAGGTTTTTAATATTTTAACCTACTATGATTTTCAACATGTCTGTTTGTCCATTGTCTTAAGTGAATGTTGTGTAAATGTTAATTGTTTTTTTTTTTTTTTTTTTTTTTTTTTAATAAGAAAATCTAATTATTAATACCACTAATACCAAATAAGGAGTGGAGTAATCTATCTGAGATAAATCAAGATAAGTAAAAGAATTTTGGAATGTGAATTAATAGAAAATTACACAAAAAATCGATATATCTACCAGATGAATTTTGATTCAACATCAAAATCAAAATCAAAGTAATAATGTAAGTAAAACAAAAATATTTTTCTTGATTCTAATAACTAAGTAAACTAAAAATAGGTCTTCTCATTAAAGAAATAAATAATACATTTTCCTCCTAATAAACAAAATAAAATGTAAAAAATAAACTCGAAACCATGCATAAACACCACATGCAATTTTTCCTAAATAACAGATAGATTACATGCACTAATTTCATATATGACTTTGTAGCCTATTGTAACTTTGGTTGCCTGAAGATGGTCATTTAGTGACCGAAACCGTAGCAAGTCAGAAATAAAGGATTTGTGAGAAAAAGGCCCCTCTTGTCATTTATTTCCAAATTGAAAAATGAACTCACATTCTGCCATACTACAAAGGATAAAAAGAAATATCGAGATTCTTTTTTTTAAAATTTCAGATAAAAAAAAAACAAGAATTCATTTTTTTTTTAATTTGAATTGCCATCTTAGTCGCCCTTCGCCATATCAAAATTGTTTCTTGTCTTGTTGATGAAAATTACTAGTTTATAATCGATGTCGACGCTAAGTCGGTGTAAACACCGTGAACGGTATTTCGTTTCTAGGGAAACTGGAAAAAATACGATTGTATGTTACTTCTTTTTAAAACATGAGATAGAAAGAGAAGAATGTGCTTCAAAACTGGAGACCTAACAGTTTAAAATGATGTTTTAACCCCATAAGAGTGGCATATTTGTTCGATACTATGAAATTATGTTCGGGAAAAGATGTTATATTCCTGGAATGCTCATATAGAGAAATTAGTCGGCGAGTGATTTTTATATGTGCAATACAAATGTGAATATAACCAAGAAAAATGGCTTCACCGAAAAGTGAGGTTTGGAAACACTTCATTCGCGAAGACGATAATTACGCTCGGTGCAAAATGTGTTCAGTAAACGTCTCAACATCGAAAAATACCAGTAATATGTGGTCGCACATGGAAAAACACAGGATTTAATTGTTTTTATTGCCATTTTTTGCTATTTAAAAAAAAGTAATTTTATCGATATTTCTAATTATAGATATTTTTTATTCAATATATCGATAATTATTATCGCATCATTCGATATATTGCAATACTAAATATCGATAATTTTCCCTTTCGATTCCCATCCCTAGTTGCCACTATACCTACTTTTAACCTGACCACTAGAGTGGCCCAAAAAAAATGGAATATTTTTTTTATTCATGTCTCCTTTGAAAATATATTCATTTATCATGTTATAAACGCCCCATTAAAAAATCAGCTAAAATTTTTTTTTTAAATTTCAATCAAGATTTTTAAATATTTCCAAAATCGTCAGAAATTGGATTTATTGATTTTTATTTTTTTTCATGTTATTATTTTGTAGGTTTAAAAAAATGTCGATTCTGAAAATTTTAAATCAATATTTTAATTTCTAAAGGTCACTCGTGTTTTGTTTACTTTTCAAAGTAGTGTACCTAAAATGTTTTCGAGCAATCTTTAAATATAAATATTAACGAACTAATTAATTTGTTTATCGAATTTGACGTACAAAACAATAGAAATAAAACCACGACACTAAAAATTTATAAAAACCAAATAAAAAATTATAAATATTTGGTACTTCCAATGTGGTAGTCAATTTTGTCTCGAAAATTTTTTTAAGCATCTCGTGTTTTATTTCTATTCTTTTGTACGTCAAATTCAATAAAAAAAAAAATTAGTTCGTTAATATTATTTATATTTAGAGATTGCTTTCGAAAACATTTTAGGTACACTACTTTGAAAAGTAAAAAATTATGAGTGACCTTTAGAAATTAGAATATTGATTTCAAATTTTCATAATCGACATTTTTTTTCAACCTACAAAATAATAACGTGACGAGGAAAAAAAATCAATTTTTGACGATTCTGGAAATATTTAAAAGTCTTGAGCGACCTCAAACAAAAATTTTTTTGAGCTGATTTTTTTAAGGGACGTTTATAACATGATAAATTAATATATTTTCACACGAGACACGAAAAAAAGATATTCCGTTTTTTTGGGCCACCCTACTGACCACTGTACCATCAACTACATATTTTTTGAAACGATAGGTAATTATAAAAGTTATTTAATATAATCAAAATATTGTTATATCAATAAACGCTTACATGTATTAAGTATAAATCGTCACTATTAGTTCACTTTGATATGTAGGTAATTATACGATACGCATAATTTTCACTGCTCATTGTATTTTACTACATGTCAATTTAAACTTAAGTTCATACAAAAATAAAAAACTTTAAAGCTCAAGGATACTACCCTTTAATATGTTTAGGGTGTTACTTGGACCCCTCTGTAGTGGGTGGCAGCCACTACTCTTTATGCGGGGAGGAAGTATAGAAACACCTAGGAATTCCGCGAAATTGGTTAAAAAATTAAATATCAAGGTCGTACCCTATGGTAACTTTCAACGAGAAGTCTAATGGTGACCTTGTATTTGACCTTGAACCTCAATATCAAGGTCATTTGAAGGTCAACTTTGTGTTTGAATTGGCAACTCACATTTTTGATGCCAAATCGAAAAGTGCTGGAAATTTCACTTTCAGATATGTATTCATATCTGAGTTCAGGGTGACCTCTATGGGTTGGACAGAGGTAAGTGAGAGGTAAGGGGAACTCACTTGAAAAAAGCACCCGAAGGGAATAAAATCCTACGTCCATGTTGTTGTTCCTGAGTAGTGCTGAAAGGAGGAATATGGCTTTAAAATTTTTCTACGATAAATAAATTTACTCAATGTCCTATGCTACTGTAGTTTGACCTCTGTTCAATCCATAGAGGTCACCTTGAAGTCAGATCTGAATACATATCTGAACGTGAAATTTCCCACTTTTTTCGATTGTTGCATCAAAAATTTGGGTTGTCATTGCAAAAAACAAAGTTGACCTTCAAATGACCTTATATTGAGGTTCAAGATCAAGTCCAAGGTCACCATTGGACTCCTCGTTGAAAGTTACTATGGGGTACGACCTTTATTTTTTCGTTTTTGTAACCAATTCCGCGGGAATTCATAGGTGTTTTCATACTTTTTCCCCACCCTGTATATCAAAATATAGCACGAATGTGACCTTCCCCTATGTTTTTTTCTTTTTTAAAAATATAAATAACAGTGTCACTGATTCATTTCAGTGTGATGCCATCAGAAGATACCGAAATGAAATCCCATGTGGATGAATCTTATAATCGAGAGACAAACAGTGTGTTCATCAAAAGTGACCCTGATCAGGTAACAAAACTCCGTTATAATACTATGAAACAAATTTATATGTGTGATTTCCTCAGGATACTTCTGAAGTAGAAATGAAAAGCCCCAAGAGTCAGAAGTTAATTGAAGATGTAGCAGAAACACATTATTATTGCCAGTTTTGTCCCTATGTGGCGAAACAGAAAGGAGATTTGTCCAAACATGTACCGATTCACCATAGGTCTCTCAAAACAAGAACTTATGACTGTAGTTTTTGTTCCTACAAAGCGAAACAGAAAGGTACTTTAAACAGGCACATGTTGATTCATAAGGATGCTTCTGAGATAACGACTTATCAATGCACACTTTGTCCCTATAAGGCGAAACAGAAAAGCTATTTAACCGGACACATGTTGATTCATAAGAATGATTCCGAGGTAACAACCTATAACTGCAGTGTTTGTTCCTATAAGACGAAATGGAAAAGGATTTAGCCAGACACAAGCTGACTCACAAAGATGCTTCCGAAGTAACAACTTATGACTGCAGTTTTTGTTCCTATAAGACGAAACGCAAAAGGGATTTACGATCACATACTTTGATTCATAAGGAAATTTCTGAGGTAAAAACAATCACTGTGTATTTTGTCATCAGTTGATATAAATATAAAGTGGCAAAAAGTTGTGCATAATACCAATAACTTTTTTAATAACTTTGTATACGGAAAAACGTCCTGAAAAAAAATTTTTCATCAGTTAATTTGCCATTTTTATGTCAACACGATTTTATTTGACATTTTTGTGTCAACATGATAATTTTGTCTTTTCGCATTTGTTTGTTATTTGACTAGGATCCGGAAAGTGTGCCACAAAGCACACCCATTCCTTGTCCCATTGCGTATTACTAGGCACGGTTAGTGGCGTACGTGTGCACGGGCAAGAAATGTAAGCGTATATAATTTACAAGGCGCATAAAAATTAGTTTTCTTTATTGTAAATTTTGTGTTTCATGCTGCACATGAACCATGAATTTCATAGATGTGTAGTAATTGCACTGTGACAGTGTTATAGTGTGAAGCGCAACTTTTTCTTTCTGATAAATGGTAAAATGTGATGAACAGGCTCAGATAAAACATGGTTTTAACCTTGAACGGCTGTCAAGTAAACATGAACATTGGTTATCAACCTTATGTTTTATTTGTGACAATTTTTTAGTATATCTGGTTATACATGGTTAAAATAACTCAATTATGTTTAAAAACCTTAATATATACAGTGCAATTTTCGTTTAAATAATAATTATCTGACAGAAAAAGGTACACTGTACTTCACCGATGTCTTTGCCTATCATGCCAATGCAAATATCCCATGAATAGAAACTATTCAGTTCCAGGACCAACCGCGCACATGCCTCTTGGAAATTATGAATGAAACAATCCATTCATAAGAGCGGTTTAAGGTAAAAACTACGTTTTGTCTGAAGTCTGATGAATGTGATCGTCTGTGTTATGAATTTAAAAAAAAACATTAGTAACCGCAGATGAAATTCTAGGACAACCTGCAGAATACATGGTTTATAGGAAAACAAAAGTTTTGTTGGTCAAAACTTAAGAGGTTATATATGTTGCGGCCCGAGAAAGTTTAGGGGTTTTCATCATTTTTTCTAACCAAGTCATCAAACTTTTATTTAAAAAAAACGTAACGTTATTGAGTTGTACATATTATGAGGTACCTACTTATGACATTTTAATCGAAAAATGTTCACAATTAGAGAATCTAGGCCTTTGCCCCAAAACGCTGTTTTCGTCCCATCGCTGGTGGTGAGTATGATATTTCATGAATGGCTCAACTGAAATTAAAAATAAAAGTATATAGCGTTTCCCTAGTGATTGAATGAAGGGTTTTGCAAAATTATTTTTTTTCGACGATTTTCGTGGTTTCTCAGATTGGGTTTTTTGGCACTAGAAATAGTAAGTATAGTTTAAATTAAAATTCCTTCATTCAATCACTAGCTGTTGTGATTATAAACAACACCTAAAAGTTTCAGATCGGTCTGTGAAACGGTATTCGTGAAATCTTGCTCACCGCTAGGTTACTTCTCGAAAAAGTCAATTCCGAGATAATCGCATGTAAAGTTTGAAGTCTAAAGATAACATAAAATTGCTCGAAGTTTGGAGATACGGAACAGGTGTCCAGAAGTACTCCACGATGAATGTGTTCCATTCAACGGATTCCAAAAAATCGATATAATACGGTCTATGGTTCAAAGAAATTGCACCTACCTTGCTATTGAGAGGTAGCGCTATTAATAGCTGTAACTTTAATTCTTGTGCTCTGATCTTTATGAAATCTTAAGGAGACATTCTTGAGGATATGTATTACAAAAATATGCAATTATTTTTTTTCTCGATTTTAGCACACCGCAACATATATAACCCCTTAACCCTTGTGTGGCCAACCAAATAATCTTCGAATGAGGCCAACCAAGGTACCCGGGTACCTACATACAGATTTATGACTAAAAACGTGCTGTAGCCTGTAGTAAATGTATGTATTTGATTAATATGGATTGATATATGGCTTACAAAGATATTTCAAGCTAAAACTAATATTATTATTATATCCAGTGACCTGTTTTTACCCCAAGTCAGGTATAAAACGCTGGCAAGTGGGCAGTTACTCTCTCTATTTCGAAGGCCAGGTGCGCTGAATTGAAAAGTTTAGTTTCTGTCGTTGACTCGAGGAAGTAAGACGCATACGCAGTGTGGCATCGTACGGCTCAGTAGTAACGCAGCTCCGATATTTTCGTGTATTTTTGATATTTTCAAGTGATTTTATGTGTTGTGAATATTGTTTTACATACTTTGTGATATTTCTTTATAATTATAAATAAATATATATAAAAGAATCGGCAGTATTGGGATTCTCGCATTTTATACGCGAAACAATGAGTCACTTGACACGAACTGAATATTTGAGGTAAGATACATAAAATAAATATATTCTTTATGTTCTGTAACTTATAAAATGTTATATTTTTATATTTATTATGTAGATTAAATGCTGCTCAAAGAGATGCATATTTGTCAGCGTTACTAGACGAGGACGTAGACGAGAGTGACGGTTCTGACGATAGTGAAGATGAGAACTGGCTCCCGACCGGAGATAGGTGGCGTGGTTCTCGTAACAATGAAGAATCGGACAATGAGGAAGAAAGTGCCTCTGATGCAGAGGTAGCTGAAAGCGATGATGGTCAAGGTGAAGTCGAGGACGAAAGTGCCAGCGGCAGCTCTGACGAGGAGGATGCTGATGACAATACTGAAGCTAATGCTTCGGAGGGTGCTTCAGCCGCTCCTGAAGTCCCGCGAGGTATTTCTTTTTATACTTTTTATAATATCTCTTTATGATTGTGTTTATACATCTTTCATAAATTTAATTATATATTTTTTACACAAAATTATCATATGTTTTAGATAATACCAGTACAACGTATGTCGCTAAAGATAAAACTGTTTGGAATAAAACTCCGCCACAAAATCGTCAAACTCCGTCGAGGAATATTGTTAGACAAAGAGCTGGCCCACACAGAAGTACAGAAATGTTATCCATTTCTAACACATTCAAAAAAATCGTGTCGGTAGAAATGGTAGATATTATTGTACGTTGCACAAATAAAAAAGCAGAAGCTACATTTCAAGATTACAATGGTAAGCATCCTGAAAAAAGAGCCACGTGTTTGGAAGAGAGTCACACCTCAAGAAATGTATTCGTTCTTTGCAATTTTGATAGCTGCTGGGTGTAATAATTCAAATACCGATCACATAAATGACATGTGGAAGAAAGTATCGTACCCTTTATACCGTGCAACGATGGGACGCCAACGATTCAAATCGCTTTACGGTTTATACGATTTGACGATCACACTACACGTCGTGCACGGGCTGCTACGGACAAAGCTGCTCCAATTACTGATATTTGGAATATGATAAATGCAAACTTAGCATCTATATACAAACCAACAGAAAATTTAACTATTGACGAGCAGCTGTACCCTTATCGAGGTAGAACGAAGTTCACCCAGTACATGCCTTCAAAGCCTGCTAAATATGGCCTAAAAGTATGGTGGATATATGATGCAGAGAATGGCTTTCCACTGAAAGGAATGCTCTACACAGGAAAAGTAGGTAATACTCGAGATGTCAACCAAGGAGAAAGAATCGTCAAAGAACTTGCAGTTGCTTACAGAGGATCTGGACGAAATATAAGTATGGACAGATTCTTTACAACGTTATCTCTGGCTAAACATCTTCTTATGTGGAACCTTACTATGGTGGGTACTTTGAAAAAACAAACCCTACATCCCTAACGAGATGAAAGCATCGAAATCAAGGGAACTATTATCAACACGTTTTGGCTTTCATGAAAAAGTGACAATGTGTTCATATGTACCGAAGAAAAATAAAGCTGTGATTCTACTCAGCACGATGCACGATGATGCTGCAATTTCTGATGCGATTCACCATAAACCAGATATGATTTTATTTTATAATAAAACTAAAGCTGGTGTAGATACTATGGACCAAATGTGCTCAAGATATTCTTCACAGCGAAGAACGTGCAGGTGGCCGCTAGCTTTTTTCAACATACTTGATATAGCTTCTCTTGCTGCATATTTGGTCTATTATGAAAATAATAAGATGATTCCAAGAAAAACCAACCAACCGGAAAACTTTCTTGCTACAACTCGCAGAAGAATTGGCTTTGCCCATGATAGAGGACCGTTCTGTAAATCAACAGATTATGAGGCATGAAAGTACAAAAATGGCTATCAATAGCTTCTTCGACAGACCAGTTGCAGTACAGATTCCTGCTGACAACAATCCACGAGACAGCACGGGCAGAAAAGTTGTAGTTGGCTCTTGCTATATTTGCAGTAAGCAACCTATACGCAAGCAAAGAAAAACAAGAAAGTCTTGCATCCAATGTAAAAAGCCCGTTTGTGATGAACATACTGCAAAAGTCACTAAATGTTTAGAGTGTAATCAATAAATGTATTTTAATTAGTGTTATACTTACAGAATCTACTTAATAAATAATTGCAAATGAGTATTTTTTATTATCATTCATTTATTAATAACCATTTACTAAATGTTGTCACGAATCCTATTGATTATGTATAGAGGTACCCGGGTACCTTCTTTGGCCTGGGGTGGTACTTTTTTACAAAGACAAAATTTTTGATGAAAAATTAAAAAAAAAAAATTTAATGCATGATTTTATAGGAAATCGATCAAATCGTGGGGATCCGAGAGGATTTTAGCCAATATTTTTAAGAAAAAAAGTTATTCAATAAAATGTACGTCCATAGGTACCCGGGTACCTGGTTGGCCACACAAGGGTTAATTAGGTGGATATTAAATACATATTAAGTGGTACATTTTGATGTCAAAGTTAGTCGAATTTACTTTACATTCAACAACCCAGCCCCCCTTCTTAGCGAAAATCTAGACGTTGCCAGATCTATCTGTAACTCTGCATAACAGGTCTTAATAAAAACCCTATACACTCGATTCCCCTCTAAGTCACCTTCGCTTAATTCACATTTCCTCTTATTTCACCACGTTTTCCTTATTATGTCACGAAACTTTCCCTCTTAAGTCACCGCCTGTAAAAGTTTTAGAACCACTATTTGAAATTGATTCTCGTATGGATACGTACAATTTTTATTGAAAAAAATGATTGTGTAATACATTAAATATACACACCCAAAGGTGTCTTAAAAATTATTAACCTTTAAAATATTCATTCAAGTGGAAAATTGAACTTTGTCATGCACGACTGGGTATACTTACCTTGCTTTTTTTCGTTCAGTTGCTCATTTTTCATTATAAGAAGTGTTGTAGTATATCTCTAAATATTTCTTTTTGCAACTAAAAACACGAAAAAGTGAGGTTATGATTGCGACTTTTTTTTTGTCTCTGTGGACTACAATCTGTCGCCTTTTCTGGGACATTGAATAGTAGGTTTATTGTCATGTCCTACCTACCTGACCTGACCTGTGTCATATCCTACTTTATATTACAAGGATTTAAATAAATCCTGGGTCATTTTCCGTTTCAGTCTATGAGTCGTCTGGGTTTCCTCCATTAAGGCTTTCGCTAAGCGGTTTGGGTGGTTTAAGATCCTCTCCTTACATCTCTGTGTGTCGCGTAATTTCTTGTCTGACTGTATTAACTTGTAGATCATGATGCAACTATTCATTTGTGACATACCAAGGAGCATTGGTTACCAACCTCAACATTTTGTTCTGAAATCTCAGTACTATTTCGATGTTGGAATGAGAGGCTTTTCCCCATAACTGGATACCGTAGGTCCAGATTGGTTTAAGTATAGCCTTGTACATGAGAAGTTTGTTGCTCAGCGACAACTGTGACCAGCGACCTATTAACCAGTATAATTTCCGTATTTGCTGTCCCAATTGTTTATGCTTTTGGTGAAGATATATTTTTGCCATGTAAGCCGCTTGTCCAGGTGCAAGCCTAAGTATTTCACATGGTCTGTTTAGGGAATTTCGGAGGTTGTTAAGCTTTACTGGTGGGCAGGTACCCTTTTCAAGGTGAAGGTAACATTGGTTGATTTAGTTTCTGTTTGCCTTGATCCGCCACTTCCTGAGCCAACACGAAATATCATTTAGTCCGACTTGTAGGATTTTTGACGCCTCTATAGGGTCCTGGTCCTGGCCAATATCGCAGTATCATCAGCAAAGGTACCAGTTGTTATGCTATCTGAGGTTGGTAGGTCGGAGGTGTATATCAGGTAGAGTAGCAGGCCCAGCACACTGCCTTGTGGGGACTCCTGCATTAATACTACAAAGGCCTAACAGTGCCCTACCGTTTTGGACAAGAAAGTATATATTCTCTATGAATTATTTGAGTACTTCATAGGCGTAGTTCGGGAAAAGATTTTATCCTAAACAATAATCCTTCGTGCCATACTCTATCAAACGCCTGGGGATATGTCAAGAAATACACTCGCACAGTACTTTAGTTTCAAGAGACTTAGTTTATTTCATTTATTAGTCTCTGTATCTGGTCGATAGTAGCGTGCTTCCGGCGAAAACCAAACTGCTCTTAAGAGAGAATAAATGATTGCGACTTAAGAGAGAATAAATTTAAATATTAAATAGTCAGCAATTTCGAAAAATAGGCGTAAATGAACTGTTCTGTCATTTTCATCATTTTTCTGCTATGACAATTGTACACACATAATATTTTCGCTTTAAGTATATTACAAAAATTACACAATTTCAAAATATTCCAGGTAGCCGAATTTATGGTGGGTTCATGCAGATGTTTAATAATAATAAGAATAAAAGTAAAACTTTCGTTTTATAATGACCTAGTTCATGCAGTAACTATAATTTTTAGTAATAATTTTAAAATAAGGATGGCCTTGAGTGATGGTTAACTTTCAACTTTATTTTTATTTTTATGTCTAAACGCATATTGCGCAAACGCAAATATTCGAAAATACGAAACAAATCGCCTAATTAGTTTTTCTTAAATAAATTGACTCCTAAAGTCGTTAAAATTAGTAACAACGTCGTTCCAGTAAACACGGCTACGCGGCTAGTCATTTGCATTATTAAATATATAAATTAAACAGACACAAACGCAACCACACTTTTTAATTTAAGGTTGTGTCATACATTATTAACGCATCTACTCAAAAATGTTCTTATCAAGATATTTTTCGTCACATTTAATTCGTCGACTTCAAAACTTCACGCAAAATTAGCCAATCACAAGCCTATCTCAAAACTCTGCGGTGAAAAGTTATTAGTATGTGTCTCAAGCTTTCTTATACATAATTTGCAGCATGAACGCATTCAATTGTTAAAATTAAAATTATTCTTATTTTTATCACTATTCTTATTGTTATTACTAAAAATATCTGCATGAACCCACCATTAAACCCTTGTAAACTGACCAGTCACAGAAAACTTTTTTCTTCATTCCACTTTTTAACACAACAATTTGTATTTTGCACTGCCTAGTGACATTCACATATGTATCTATCGCCAATATTTTTTTTATCACGAATTAAACAGTAAATTTAAGAAAAATAACTATTTTCATCCAAAGATACATACAAAGACACGCCGACAAACAAATGTAAACAAACTTGGTACTCGTCTGTAACAAGTTCACCTTTCAGCCGCGAGAGGGCGTCTAGTTAGCTGAATTCGCAAATCACCTTATCACGTCCACGTCAGTAGCACCTGCGCATGTCGAAAACGGGGATCAGAATCCACTGCGCCAAACATTTATCGCTTAAGTTAGTTTAGTAATTAATATGCAATTATGCAGATAGTTGTTGAAGCCGAGTGATGGAGGAAACAGGATGTATTTTTTTCTATAGGATCTATGTGAAACTCGGCCATATTTTTTAAAATTTTTAACGACTCGATTAATCGTTGATGTCGTCAGAGAGGACCTATTGGGAAATTGTTTGTTAAAAATGAATTTAATATCCCTTTACAAACTACCACAAAAATACCATTGAATTATTTGATCTTTTTCGGCAATCTGATAAATATTTATTTTAATTTTTAAGATTTTATGTAGTGCTTCTACAATATCCCCGTAATAAAATAACGAACTTTTTCTAATCAATAACTAGACCAGAATGAAATATGAAATGATATTCTCTAGTTATCTGGCTCTACCGTAATCGTAGACAGTCGGACCAGGCGTATGAAACTTCGGAAAAAATAGGCCGGGGAATATCGCGGCCACTAGTTGGCGCTGTAAGGAAAGAAGCTTCTCCGCTATACAAATATAGTCCAAGACAAGCGGAAAATGATTCTTTTTTTCAAAAATTCAAAAAAGTTTTATTTTTTCGAGTTATAACGATTTAAAAAAAAAGACGTTTTCAAAAATCAGCTTTTAACAGAGGCAAAAATGATCATATAGAAACGATCATGGACTCATTTTGTTCGCGAAGACTTGTACTTTCATTCTATTAAAAACAAATCGCTTTTATTTAATTTTTGTATAAAAAAATGCGTTGTAAAATTGTTTCATTTTTTCGAACCGTTTGTTTTCGAATAACTTTTTTAATTTTGGTTTTATATTTTTCTATTTCTATTCAAAACGCGCATTTAAAAAAAAATGAAGGTCCTACGACCTCAGGGAGCCGAGATAATTTTTTCAAGCGGAGGAAAAGATAATTTTGCGAGCGCGATCGATTTGAAATCGTGTTTAGTTTTTCGATGCGCCCAAGTGAGTGTCCCTCCACTCTGTCTGCCGTGCTGGCTAACGCGTGCCGCACCCAGCGCTGTTCTTTCTCAAACAATTATGTCGACTTAATTTTAAATGATTTGAAATATTTTTTTAAGAAAGTCTTTGAGATCTATTTCGTGTAAAAATGAAGTCAATCGGACGTTATACAGCGATGTCAGGAATTAAAAAAAAAAACATCTCGGTCTCCTTGAGGTCGTGGGACCTTAATTTTTTTAAATGCGTGTTTTGAATGCCAGTTTTCAAATATGCAACGGCCAAAAATGTAAAACCAAAATTAAAAAGTCATTCGAAAAATGATACAATTTTACAACGCATTTTATGCAAAAATTAAATAAAAGCGATTTGGTTTTTTAATAGCATGAAAGTTCAAGTCTTCAGACAATGAGCCTATGATCGTTTCTGTACGATCATTTTTGCCTCTGTAAAAGCCTTCTAGATTTTTGGAAATGTCTTCTTTTTTTAAATCGTCTCTGAAAAAACTTTTTTAAATTTCTTGAAAAAAGGATCATTTCTTCGCTTGTCTTTGGACTATATCTGTAGTTAACAAGAAGTCTGTTCAAACAAAATTGAATTTATACAGCAAAATCTGAAAACGGGATTTTTGACATTCTTTTCTTTTTTTTTTTTTTTTTTAAATTTTTCAAAAATGTTTATGAACCGATTTTTTCGTTCACATCCTCATTCGACGCGCATTTTTAAGACCTATAACTTTCTGATTTAACTTTCTTTTGTGTAGGACTTTTGTGTATAAAACCGTTTTGTTGACGTTTTGAGAATTTTTTTGGTTATGTACGCCATTAACTCGAGTCGCAATCTTTTCTTAGAATTCATTTCTCTATACGAACCTATAGTTTTTTGTTTGCTGATAACAATTAGTGACCAATTTACATGGGGACTTTCAAAAGCTGATTGGACTAATAACTTATCCATTCACCTTTATTCTGCTATGTACGCATTAGTGTGATTTGTACCTGTATACAGGACGAGTACACATACTTTCGAGAACGTGTTGGTAGAGCTCATTTGCAAACGATTTAACCCTAATGCGGGAATTACTACGCAAAAATCAACAGTTTTGATGTTTGATTTTTTTTGTTTTTTAGAATCCTATTCATTATCTCACTAGGATTTAACATTAATGGATTAATAATACGACTTAATAACCTTTTTTCTTAATATTTAAGTTTTTATCGCCATATCACACATTAACAGAATCTGTAAATCTAAATTCAGGCATTAATTATATATCTTTTTAAAAACTCTATCTCGAAAACTGTTGACTTGTTTCTTTGCATAATGCATATTTGGGTTAAATGAGCTCTAGTTTACACATTCGAAGTTATAACGAGCTATCAAAAAAAACGTCATCGTGCTGACCTAGTAAAAAAAGACTGTATTCCTATTCTGTCTTATAACCTTATTTGATTGTCAAATTATCTCTCTTTCTCTATATTTTTTTTTTTTTTTTTTTTTTTTTTTTTTTTTTCTCTCTCTCTTTCTCTCTCTCTCTCTCTCTCTCTCTCTCTCTCTCTCTCTCTCTCTCTCTCTCTCTCTCTCTCTCTCTCTCTCTCTCTCTCTCTCTCTCTCTCTCTCTCTCTCTCTCTCTCTCTCTCTCTCTCTCTCTCTCTCTCTCTCTCTCTCTCTCTCTCTCTCTCTCTCTCTCTCTCTCTCTCTCTCTCTCTCTCTCTCTCTCTCTCTCTCTCTCTCTCTCTCTCTCTCTCTCTCTTCGTAGTCAGATTTGATGACGTTTTTTTTTTTGATGTCTACATATTATGTATGTCAGATTAGACACATTATCGTCTTCGGAAGCCATCGTTAATAAACAGACAGTTGGAATATAATACTTGCCTATTAAAAAAACGAGTAATCAGTTAAACAGGTTTTAAAATAGACACGCGATAATAATCTAACGCTAATTAATCTAGAATTTTGGAACAAAATAATTATAAAGAACTGGTGATCCGGGGCCAGTCTTACTCCACGCCTATCTTAATACAAAACTATCCACTCCGCCCTCTTTCTCTCATGTCTCCCCTGGCCCCGTTCCACCCAACCCGATCGTATTTCATACGCCGGATTTGTTCTTTATGTTAGTCGAGACACAACACATAAATCTATCAGCTATTTACAACCAATTATATGACTGACACTTTAAAACGTATCAATGGCACATCAACTTAAATCGATAACACGGACCCTTTGTCCTAAAAATACTAAACAAACTGAAGGCGCCGACATGTACATTTATGTGCCAGTCAACTTATAAATAACATCAGAATATATTCTAAACCATTACGCTAATTAATATATGTTAATGATTTCTTTCAAAACCATAGGATGTTAAGTCCGCACAAAAATCAAGAAAAAATAACATGGGACAGCATGAGTCCGAGGTATGTTTGGCCAGTAAGTCAGAAGAACTTGGTAGTGAGGAGGAGAAAGATGAATGTGGCTGGTGCAATTTTTTATGCATTCAATAATTATCACTCTTTATATTATTTGAAGAATAAATAGATTTTGAATAAACAGATTTTGATTCTGATAAAATAAGATATACACAAAGAAGTCATTAAAGTATGTAAAATAAATTAGACATGAAATTCCTGGAAATATTAACACAAAATATTGCTTTGATTTTAATTCGCTGATATTAGGTGGTTTTCAACACAGTGTAAACAAACCTTCCAATTTTAATACATAAAACAGTTTTATTTCCGTCGTTTTTTCCATGTATCGGGTTAAAAAATGCAAATATGTTGCAAATTGTCAAGTATTCTTATGCTATGAAGAAATAAGAAAGAATTCTTACGAAGCGGCTCGAGTTTACACCAAAAGATATCCAGATTGGTGACATCCTAAATAATGTTATTTTATCGACTAAAATAAATGAAAATAAAAGCAGTCTTTGAAAATGTGTCACGTGATTTCACAAGTATTTCTTAAACGAACACGTTTTTAATAAACTACAGTAGAACCCCGATTATCCGTGCCCGCTTTATCCGGGCGGCGGAATTTTCCGTGCTACATTTAAAATTAATCATCCGTGCGCGGGATTATCCGTGGCTGACGGTCAGAGGTTGTCGCGAGAACATTGAATGCATCGCGCAGGCGTTCATCTCCCATCTTTTTAATTTATTTTCGCCAACTGCCGACCGATTCCAAGTTAAACCGAACGGAAACAAACGCACGAAATGCAAAAAGCGTATTGTTGCTAATGAGAGGCGTAAACGTAATGTGTTAACTATAGAACAAATACTGTAAATTTTAAAACAATTAGAAAAAAACAAAAAGTGTTGCGGAATTGGCTAAAACATATAACATTGGGAAACAAACGGTTCGCGACATTGTCAAGAAGAAAGCCGAATTACAGAGCTTTGTAGCTAAAGCTGACAGTGCAAATGCTATTTCCCGGGAGGAAGCTCTCTAAAAGGATCTACTTTTCAGAGAACTTGATGATGTTATGACCAAATGGTTCTTACAGAAAATATCAGAAGGGCTTCCAATATCAGGATCTATGTGTGCTAGCAAGCCTCAAAAGTTTCACGCCCAAACAGTTGAAAATTAAACGAAACTTCTCTGCGTCTTCTGGTTGGCTATACAGATTTAAAAAAACGACAAAAAAGAGATGCAGTATAAGTCCTTCTAATTTTAATTGAAAATGATAAATACGCCTGGGGAACAAAAAAAAGCCGTGCAACTTTATGATTCCATGGGCGTGCATGTATCTTTTATAAATTCGAAAATTGTGAAAATTTTTTTTCATTGAAATCAATATAGGAAATTAAAATTAGCCTGCATACAAAACTCTTAATATTTGTAATATAATTTTGCTGTAAATAATGCTCGTTTAGCCAAGACAATCTCAAAAAATTGTCTGTGTTACTAAACCTAGCTGAAATACACGTCACTGGCGTCTTAAACAAGTTGAGTGCCTAAAGTCGTAAATCATTTTAACGACGTCGTAAAAATTGTATGCACAGTGGACCGAAGAAGTATTAGCAATGTATTAAATGCAAAGTAGTCTAATAATCTCGTTGACCGGTGTTACCGCCAGTGGTTTTACTCTGTGCGGCCAGCCGGCTCTTCAAAATTTTCTTAAGTATAGTAATATACATAAAGTTGTTTGAATTTATAATTATTTTTTCCAGCAATTTTAAACGCTTTATTTTAATACTTGAACTAATAAATTTATATTTCGCGTAATTTTTTTTCAATATTTCCAAACTAGCTTTCTAAGAACGTCAACGAACTGACAGTTTAATGCAGTGATGAAGTATACTTGTATAGTGAGCTTAGCAATTTTAGAAAAATATATCTCGACAACCTTGCTTTTTTCTACCTATTTTCAATTTAGAATGGAAATAGAGTAAATGTACTCATCCAATATTTTGAAGAACAGCCTGAAACTGATGATATTCATATACTTCAACTTAGAAAAATGAAGGAAATTATAAAGGGTAGAAAATTAGGAAGCCTAAAAACAAAACAAAAATTACTGATTCTTTTAAGTGATTTTATTCACATTATACATACATATGTACTTACGTATGTACTATATATACCCACAAAATATACAAATAATGTGCATTATGTATAGCCGTAATGTATGTATGTAAATATGTACTGATGTACATATATATATTGTACAATATATGTTCATCTAGTATGGATAAATCTTAAAACTTTTATTTTTTGTTCTGCATGTATCACGGTTTTTTAGTTCCTATAACATATGTATTTGTCTAAATAAATTATTAAAGAATTAAAAAATAAGGTCTTTTTGGATCATCCGTGTTTTCGATTATCCGCAAGGTCCGGTCCCGGCTGGCCCGGATAATCGAGGTTATAGTGTACAAAATTTTCTCCGGCTAAGAGCTTGACAATCTAGTGTTACAGTTAAAGAATATTCAGTGTCGTTTATGTCGTGACAAGAGCTGTAATTAAAAAAAAAATGACGATACTCTACGAAACACCAACAATACCTGCCAGAACCCAGTACCGTTATAGATTTATAGATCAATGTACAGAGAACGAGCAAAGAGGGCGCCACGTGATTTGGCACTGGCATAAGATAATAGAGTTAAAGGTAAATTATGCAGAGTATTTAAAAGTTAGTAATAAGAATATAATAAGAATAAAGCTTGTTTTACGTAATGACCTCCAGTTCATGCAGTAAATCCCTATTTTTAAAATTATTACTAAAAATTATATTTACTGCATGAACTGGGTCATTATAAAACGAAGGTTTAACTTTTATTCTTATTATTATTTTTATTCTTATTACTAAAAATTTCTGTATACCCACCTTATAAGTCCCGTTGCACAAATGGGCTAACCACAACCATAACCATGTTTAACTGTAATTTTTATGTTTTGTCCACAACAAATCTGCGGTAAAATCGAGTGTATTTTAAAACTCCCGCATAGAGGATTCAGTTTAGCCAATATCACTAAATTAAACATTTTTTGTAAGAAATCAGAAACGACATTGAAATTAGAAGAAATGATGGACATCGAATTGTTAACTAATACTGTAGTAATTTAGTATTAATTAGTGTTATTACTATTGTATTTAGGGTAACCCTTAACTCACATTTCACGAGAGTATGAACACAAGGTTGGTGTAACTGGCAAACGTAATTTAAACGTAAAGATAAAATAATTGTATCTTTATGTTTACGGTTATTGACGATTGAAGGTCATTCTTAATGCTAATGTTTATTGAATTAGTTGTAGACAAGAACATTATTTTCATATACGTCATCTTCGTGGTTATGGTTAATTTTACGTTAATGTTAATTGTGCAGGGGGCCTTAGGTATTCTAATCCTTGCAGTGCATGATGGGAAATGTATCAAGAGGTCGCGCCGCCACCAATGTGTCTTGAGAACTCTTGAGAACACTCAATTTGGCATCCACATTTCCGGAACTTTTACGTTCCACAGACTTCTGCATTATACGAACTCTCGTCACCTCGGGATTACGCGAACTGCTGGCGCATGAGCGAAAAGTGTTCCCGTTTCTGGCTCATTCTAGTACTTTTCTTTGGTTTTTGAGGTTTTTGTGCAAATGTAATACATACATACATGTGTACATGTTAATAAAAGAACGTTTTTCTAAACGAAAAAAATGTCAGGTGCAAAGGAGAGAGTGATTAAGGTAATTATTTTGTAACTCGGGGTAAAGTATTTGCAGAATAAAATCATTTTGTTGACATTAATAACTATAATGAATTGCCCAAAATGAAATGAAAAATTATTAGAAATATATATTTTTTCTAAAACCGAGTACAAACAAACATTATTAATCAAAGTTTATTTGTAGAGAAAAAGAGCCTATTTCAAAAGGCAAGTTCATTGGAGCAAAACTACATCTTATAAATCTAATAAAAATGAGGTGCTAAAAAATGTTATCTAGCTAAGATGGAATAATACTTAAACATCAGTAGCAGAAATTCTTGGAAAAAAAGAAATTTACTTTGGAAAAACTGAAAAAAAGACGAAAATTGAGGGGACGGATTGACACAATAAAAGTAAACTCCGTACTTATAGATACGCCATTTGAAAGAAGTGTTTTTCACTGGTTTGTACAAAGAAGAACTCCTTGTCTCAGGTGTGCTGCTGAGGTAGGGCGATTTCCCTTTTTGCTGAATTCTGTGACAATCGAAATGTTTGATAACAATCGCATTATTCTGTTTTT
>JAPWTK010000587.1:0-253664 GCA_029963805.1 Aromia moschata
AATTTGTGGTCCTGTGTTATTGAACAACACCAAGTGAATTTTCACCTTCGTTAATCGTTAAAATTTCCGCATTTGGGGTTGAGACCCCACATGTTTTTGTCGAAAAACAAATGCATCCACAACGTGTCCCTGTTTGAGGCTGGAGACGTCATTGGACCATACTTCTTCGAAAATGAGCCTGGTCAAGCAGTTGCTGTTACTGGTGCTCGATATTGCGACCGATAACCGACTTCTTTCTGCCTAAGTTGAATGATATTGAGGTAGACGACATGTGGCTTCAACAAAACGGTGCGACATGCCATACAGCCCATGAAACACTCCAATTTCTGCATGAGACATTTCCTGGTCGTGTACTCTCTCGTTTCGATGATCAGAATTGGCCCTCTAGATCATGTGATTTAACACCATTAGATTCCCTTTCTATAGGTTTATTTCAAGTCAAACGTAAATGTCAACATGCCCACATTCACCCGTGTATTTAACGAGGAGATTCAACGCTGCATCAACGAAATTCAGCCACATTTATGCAAAATATCATGGAAAATTTCGACAAAAGGGTGCGTGTGTGCCAACAAAGCCGTGGAGGTCATTTGCCCGATGTGCTATTTCATATACACGGTGGAGACTTTAACTGGAATATATTCGCTAGCGGGGTGGTGAATGATTTTTCAAAAATTCCCCAGACACGTCAACTTTTAAATGTATTTACCTACATTTTGCAAGTAATGTGAAAAATATAGCCCTTCAGGGGTGGCTGAAACCACCCTCGACATGATTTTTTCAAATGCAACCCTATGGCTTGTAACCCCTCATTGTACAGCTGGTGGAAAAGGGAATTCAACGCACTGATCAAATTTTAATTTTTAGTATGTTTGTAGGGTTGCATACAATTAAAACGTAATTTTATAGTTTAATTTATTTTTAACGCAACAATTTCGTACTCAAAATGTGTGTTGTTTAGTTTTGGAATGTAAACCTTACTTTTCATATGTCCCCACAAAAAATTCCAAGCAATCTTTTGCCACAACTGATATTTATTATTTTTTGCTAGTGTTTTTGCACGGCCGCAAAGAGTAATTTAGTTTGTATGCTGTATTCAAGTTTGAAACGAAGTGTTATTTCAAATTGGTGAAAATGTCTTATTTAACTGAATCACTAAAAATATAAATTTTGATGATGATTGGATATGGTGATAGGGCGCGAACTCAATGCGAAGTTGTTCGCTTGTTTCGAGAAACGCATCCTGACTTGCCACCACTAAATCAAGGTACCATTAGTAAAATTGAGGCACAATATCGAGAGATGGGTCATGTCAGGAATTTACCGAGTAAGAGGCAGGCTGTTGTTGATGACGACACGAAGTTGAATTTGTTGCTTGCTCTAGAAGAAAATCCAATTACTCCAGCCCGTCAACTGGCCCGTGATAGTAATCTTAATCACAAAACAGTTTTAAAAATACTTAAATATGAGAAAAAACGCCCATATAAAATGCAAGCTGTTCAAGAGCTACTTGAAGATGAACCAGCTCGACGAGTGGAATTTTGCGATTTATTGATGACTTGTATTGATCAAAACCAGTTATCTTTAGATGGATAGTTTTCTCTGACGAGGCTACTTTTACATTAAATGGGCACGTAAATCGCCAAAATTATCGTTACTGGGCTGAAGAGACCCCCATTGGATGAGGGAACTTCATACTCAGCGCCCACAGAAAACTAATGTGTGGGCCGGAATAATACAAGATAGAATTGTAGGACAATTTTTCTTTGATGACACTCTTAATGGAGCAAGATACTTGCGTTTACTCCAGCACGAACTAATGCCAGTGCTATGTCATTTATTTCCAAACCCCTTAAACCCTAACTTGACCGACGAGAGGTTATGGTTTCAGCAAGATGGGGCCCCACCACACTATGCTGCCATTGTTCGTCAGTATCTGGACAGAATTTTTCCCGGTAGGTGGATTGGGAGGCGATGTATTATTGAGTGGCCAGCAAGATCTCCAGATATTACACCACTGGATTTTTTTTTGTGGGGACATCTTAAAAGTAGGGTTTACATTCAGAAACCCGCCAACATAGCAGATCTGCAGGAAAGGATAAGAGAGGAAATCGGAAAAATAACACCGCAAATGTTGCATAATGTAAGGGACGAAACCTACCACAGACTGGGATGCTGCCAACAAGTGAATGGTGCACATTTTGAACAATTGTTACGTTGAAAATAAATTTATTTTTAAATTGTTTTAATTGTATGCAACCCTACAAACATACTAAAAATTAAAATTTGATCAGTGCGTTGGATTCCTCTTTCCACCAGCTTTACAATGAGGGGTCACGAGCCATAGGGTTGTATTTGAAAAAAATCATGTCGAGGGTGGTTTCAGCCACCCCTGAAGGGCTATATTTTTCATATTACTTGCAAAATGTAAATACATTTAAAAGTTGACGTGTCTCGGGAATTTTTTGAAAAATCATTTACCACCCCGCTAGCGAATATATTCCAGTTAAAGTCTCCACCGTGTATAACCCTATCCTATGTAATTTATATTTCAATAAAAAAAATTCAATTGAAAAAAAAAACTGTTATTTCTGTTTAATTCAAATCATATGGCATAAATTTTGGAACACCTTATATTAAAGTAAATGTTTTATTAATTTTTTAGCCGGGAAATATTGAATAATACAAGTTAGGAGCACTAGAAAGTGATGCGTGAAGCAATCGTGTTTCGAGGTGTATTTTATTTCTGATAAAATTGTTATTTTTATTTACATCGAATATGCCACAAAAGTTGACACAATGGTCGATTGTGTCACGATCGACGATACTCAAATGTCGTTTTTGCTTTGTCCTGTTATAAATGTACCTACCTATTCCGACATTCCTCTCTGAATTCAGTTTTCTTTTTATTTTTATTGACATGTACGTTATTTATTTTCCAATAGATTAAATTTCCCACTGTGAGGCATGTATGTAGAGTAGATTCTCGATTATCCGAAATCGGATTATCGAACTCCAGACCGTTGGCAGTTAGTGCGAGATTTCTTTTTTTCTCTGTTTTATCTAAGCGTAGATGCTACGCCCTCCCTTCAATAAGAAAAAATGGCGTTTGTTGGCTAATAGAACGTTCGCGATTAGGGCTCTTTCCTTCGCCATCCAAATGCTTATTTGGAAATCTAGAATTTACGTTTACGCATGTGGATGAAATGTTTAGTTAATTTGTTACAACGTTGATCACAATGTTAGTTTATAGTCCAATTGATAAAAATACTCCACTTTGCATTAATTAGGGCAAATTTTTTTTTTTCTAGAACTGTTTGGTATAAGGTAAGAAGTGTGGAAACTAAGTTTTCGACCTTGAAATCCGGGGGCAGAACTTTTTGGCTGGCGAAAACCACGAAATTTTCGCATTTTTTTTGTTTTTAGTTTTTTGCTTATATCTCCTAAACGACTCATGCTACAGAAAATTTCATAAGTTCCGAAATTAAAGTAGATAAAATTTCCTACAAAATTCATTGGTCAAAGGTAATTGTATGTCGTGTAGTTCGCATTCTACGCAAGTTTGAAAATCGTGAAATGAAAAATATTTTAAACATATCCTATGTAACAGGTGTATATAGGACAATCCGCGTCAACCGGATCAGAGCTCCGACCAAAATTAAAATCAACAAAAAAAATCGACCAAGGACTTAGGAATTTTAAAGCTTAGAGCGTCTACTTTCAAATGCCGAGAGCGCCTTTGAAAAATCCAGTATGGTGGCTCCAATATGGCGGCCGGAAGCCGGGAGACAAATCGAAAAATCATGTGTCAAATCATGACAAATCGTGTCCAGAAAAAAAAGCTTGTAAAAATAAAAATTCGCAACTGATTTGGTCGTTTTTTGGCTCCAATTATAGGTGATGGACGCCCCTGACGGGGGATTTTGGGGTCACTGATTACGAATCAGTTAATTTTCAAAATTCAAGATAGCGATTCAACTTATTTTAGTGCATAAAAAATAAATGCTAATTTTTGATGACGGAAATTTAATTTATGTGTAAATTCAAAATAATTTAAAAAATCAAAGTCTCATCTAAATTCGTCGATTTTCAAACTTCCGTAGAATACGAACCACGTGACATAAATACCTTCGACCAATGCATTTTATAGGAAATTTTGTCTACTTTAATTTTGGAACGTATAATATTTTCTGTAGCATGATTCTTTTAGGAGACATTAGCAAAAAATTAAAGAAAGTGCGAAAATTTCGTTGTTTTTCGTCTGCCAAAAGTTCTCCCCCCGGCTTTCGAGGTAGAAAACTCAGTTTCATACTTCTCATCTTTTACCAAACAGTCCTAGAGAAAAAAATCATTTGCCCTAATTAATTCAAGTTGAACCTTTCTGAGGCTACGCATCAACTGGGCTATTATAGCGGCTCAAATAAAAATACCGGAACAGCTGATTAATTCGATAGGAGTGGGTTTTCGCAGAAAATCGTAGATACTGTGGTTTTAGAATTTTTACCTGACTATCTAATGGTGACATCGCCTTTGACCTTGACTATGACCTTGAGTTATAGTCATTTCAAGGTCAACTTGTAAATTTTAAATACAAGTGCATTGTTTTGTCTCCAGAAATAGAGAGAGTGGAAAATTTTATGTTCAGTTATGACCTTGTGCATAGGAAGGCTCGATTACTGAAGGTCAAGGTCAAATTTCGAAGATGCGCAAAAACGCGCTAAAAGCACATTTTCAGAGAAAACCTTTAATACAGTAGTTGGGCGATGTAATTTTAACTTTGAACATGATCTTGAAGGTCATTTAAAGGTCAACTCGAAAATCTTAATTGGAAGTGCATAGTTCTGACGCCGGGAATGGAAAGAGCGAATAAAATAAAATCACATTGCAAGGTTTTTATAAGCTAGGTTTAAGATTTTTTTTGCAGTAAGAGACAAATCCTAGAATTATGGTTATAATCATTTGCAAAGTTTTATTATGCTCAAGGTGATATCTGAACGTAACATTTTCCGCTCTTTCCATTTCCGGCGTCAAAACTATGCACTTCTATTTAAGATTTTCAAGTTGACCTTGAAATGACCTTCAAGGTCATACTCAAGGTCAAAGGCGATGTAACCGTTAGATAGCCAGGGAAACAACCTAAAACTTCTGTTTTGACATATTTCTCTGAAAATCCACTCCTATCGAGTTATTCAGGAGGTATATAGGAGCACGAGTAGCCGAGCTCACATCCTCGGTCAGAATTTGATAGTGTAGTGTGTAGTGTGGATGCACAGATGCCAATCTAACCGTACTTGCTCTAGATTTGGTAATGTTCGTAATGCGTTTTCTGGGATTCTTTAAGACTCTAAAGCAAATATGTTACCGAAATAATCTCATAATGCATTTACACCTTGGCCTTACTTATTCTCATATTCTGCGCCATGACAAATAATAATAATATCCATCCCTTCCCCGTACAGATTCTTGAGAAGAACTCTGGAGTTACTTTTCGAAGTAATTATAGGTTGAGCAAATATGTCAATTTTAAATTTTGAAATGACATCTTGCAACGTCAAAACTTCATCCTTAAAGTCAACTCCCTTGGACTGGTAGTTACAGGTCCCAACCCCCTTAAGCCCTAAATTATTAAATTAGAAGAACGGGTTAGAGATACCTCATTTGAAAGGTCTTTTCATTCTCTCTTCTAGATTTTAAACTTAACTTTTAATCAATCAGATGAACTTATTTTCTACTGTTGCAATAAAAAAAGTTAAAAACCATAGTATATTTGAATAGGGAGCGGAAAGACGTTTCAAATGAAATATCACAAACCCCTGCTTCCAATTTACAAATTTGGGGGTCGCAACTGTCACTCGAAAAAGGGAAATTTTTGCAGGATGCATTACATGGCCTGTATCACTAATGTGACCTTAATAACTAATGTAACCTTTACGACCAATGTAACCTTTATCCAAGACCTTAATAACTCAGACGAACTTTATGATTTTATTCATAACAGTCCCACAAAAAAAATTTTGGTACTGCTTTCGAGACAACTGTATCCATATGTAATTTTCGGTGCTGAATCCGAATCCGAAATAAAAAAAAATTGTACACTCCCAAAATCAACCCCTAGCGCTAAAAAACAAGGTAAAAATGATTTAACGCTTCACGTAGTCTTAAATCTTAATAATTCTAATTAAATATAAACATTCAAGTATATAACGCAGAAATACAGAGTTAACACTACTTTCCATTGAAAATCACCCCCATGAGTGGGTGAAAACTACCCCTCACACAACGTAAAATTTAAAAAAAACTGCAGTGATTGCAAAAAAAAGCTTACGATGCCCAATTATTTTAGAAACAGTATGTAACTGCATTAGTCTCGATGCGATGCTAAAAAACTACCCCCATAGAGTGCTGGAAACCACCCCTAAATTTAAATTACAGTTGCTTAGATGACTCCTAAAAATAATTCTCTGAAAACACTGTTACTTATATATATGACCTCTAAAAAGAATCGTCTAAAAACGTTTATATAATTTTCTGATTATATAGTTTTTTGACCAGCCGGTAGGTGGCACATTGACAACAGCATACGAGTGTTGAAGGTCGAGGGATTAAGTATACGTCAAGTTGGGCTCTTTATTGGGGCGTTCATTGTTTCTGTTATTACCTTTTTCTCTGTTGTATTGTATAAGTGTTTTTTTTTACGATTGGACCTATGATAGCACTGCTGGTCGTGCTAGTGGATCTAATTGAAATAAGACTAGGGGTAAATTTTTCTACTTCCTAATATGGGTACTCCTCAAGTACGTTGTCAAAAATTCTTCTTAAATAAGAAATTGCAGATGTTTTCAGCTTTTCTAAAAGGTACTGCAACTATTTTTGAATTTCTTGTTATGTGAGGAGTAATTTTCACCCTCTCATGGGGATGTCACAGAATGACTGATGCAATGTAAGTATTCACTTCCAAACTGCAGTGCTGCATATCTATAGCCAATTTTAGCATCGATTAAAATAGAAATCACGATGACAAAATTTTTCCCCCGATATTACTTGTAATGTAAATTTAGGGGTGGTTTCCGCCACTCTATGGAGGCAGATTTTGAGCATCGCATCGGAACTAATGCAATTACTCACCTTTTTCCAAAAAAAAAAAAAAAAAAACTGGGCATCGTAAGCTTTTTTTGCAATCACTGAATTTTTTTTAAGTTCCTGTTGTATGAGCAGTAGTTTTCACCTACTCATGGAGGTGATTTTCAATGGAAAGTGATGTTAACTCTGTATTTCTGCGTTATATACTTGAATGTTTATATTTAATTAGAATTATTGAGTTTTAAGACTATTCGTGACGCGTGAAGTCATTTTTACCCTTTTTTTAGCTCTAGGGGTTGATTTTGGGGGTGTATGATTTTTGTTGACTTCGGATTCGGATTGAGCGTCGAAAATTACATAGGGAGATGGTTATCCCGATAACAGTTCCATTTTCTTTTTTTGTGGGGCTATGTAATCAATGTCATATAGGTCATATTTAATGTACTAGAAATGGGTATATTAATAAAAATGAAAGTAGGCTTATTTAATGTGATATTAGAAATCCTTTAGTTCAAAAACTTATGAAACGATATGTTACATGAATATCTTTCTTAATTCATATTAAAATACAACCTCCTTGTCCCCACCCCTACCGTATGAGAACAAATTACACTATCAGTAAAATCTGAATAAACATGTGATTTATCATGGCAATACATATGTTTTCACTTTTTTTTACAATTCCCTTATATTTTGTGTTAGTTACCATCGCACCCCTCGGGAGGGGAAGGGCAAAGAAGAGTAAGTTTTTTAGAGCTCAATTTTGCAAGAATATAATTCAAGAATGCATTCTGTAATTACTAAAATTAATGTTGAAAAACTTTATTTGATTTATTTTAAATATATACACCCCTTCAGTCCTCTGGATCCCCCACCTTATTAAGATAAAGATCTTTACATTCGTAGACAATTTTATTTGCATTTGTAATGCATATGTTGCATGGTTCGTGAGTTACCAATAGTCAAGAAAAAGTGTGTTACTCCCATATAACCCTTAACCCTTCAAACGATTACGCTTAAAATCTAATCAGTTCCAGATCTCGTCCTGGTACATAAGTATTGCATTTGAAACTGATATATTGACGTGTTCTTGAGTTGTCGTGTACACAAAAAAAGGTTACCAGACAGACAGAAAACTGAAACTTCCTATTTAACGAATAAAATGTTTAAAAAAATTTTTGCATAACACCATACTCTTCCAGTCCACTATGTGGATGTGGAAGTCTATTGTGTGATTACTTAAATTCATTTTAAAACATTTCCTTGACTTAATTTGATTACTCGCCCCTTTCAACCGTTCCAACCTTTTATATTTCAGCATACAGCATCATGTTGTATCAGATTTTAACATGTGTCTCAAGTTTGAAGTGTATATTTTGCATCGTTTGCGAATTAACTATAGACAAGGAAAAGAGTATTACCCCCTTCATTCCCCAACCCCTTAACCGATTAAGCTCAAAATCTAATCAGCTGCAGACCTTGCGGTTCATAAGGGCTCAAAGTTGATAACGTGACGCGTTTTTGAATTATCCTGTACACAAAAAAAGTTTAGAGACAGACAGACAGATTTTGTTTCTCCAAAACTTAAAATCTAGACGGTTCAAAACATTTTAAGACTATTTAGCTAATAAAAATAAAAAAAAACGTGATAAAAAAATAATTTCTTTAATTTTCAGATCAGTAAATAATAATATTAATAAACATTTAACACTCGGTGTTTTGCTGTTGCAATGTATGCTGACGGGTTAAGTAGTTTTCAGTAATCTTATGGTTATAGAAAACTTAATTTACGGCTTTTACTGAATCTACTCCAATAGTCTACAGCCAAACAAGTTACTGAAAATCAGTATCTTGTTTTGTCAACTTTACTTTTTTGTTTACCGGATCACTTTAGTTATTTCCGCAGCTTTTAAAAGCTAATTAGTAATCCAGCTCACTAATATTAAATATGATAGAACCAGCGTATTTCAGAGAATTTAATTAAATTAACGAAGTTGTATGCCTATTGTTCTGGTTTATACGTTTATATTCGTGACGTATCTCATACAATCTTTTTTGTATATGTGTAAATAATTGTTCACGCGTGGCGATAATATGTTTGCTGTGTTTTAATAATTAATCATGAATTAAATCTAGGATATTTTCAGCTCTAATATTACGGAAAGTAATAAATTTAAACGCGTGTTTCTGTATTTAAAAGAAATAGTGTGTTTGACAAAAGCTAATTATCTATAATCGTTTATTACCACCATTTTAAAATAATATTTAATGGTACGCATATTTATATAAATATTACACTCACATACACAGAGTTTTCACAATAAAAAGGACAAACTCGATATATCTTTTTACGATTTTACAAAAAAAAAACACGGAAAGGTTGATTTGGTTTTTTAAAAAACACATTCTCCAATAAATGTCATTTCCAGATCGTCTTTGGTTTTCGAGTTATAATGCAATTGTCCATTTTTTTAACGACAACCCTAATTTTCATTTTCAGTTTTTGTCAAGGTACTCGGAAAGAGCGACATTATCTACGTACGTCTTGTAAAAAAAGGAGTATGTTGAAGTATATATCTTTGAGTTTAAGATTTATTCTTATTAACTAATAAGACTAATTTATCATTATTAACTGACAAACATTCACTCATTCCTGCTGCAGACGGTGATGGGTTGAATACCCATCCTCGTCTCCGGCAGAAATTAGGTTTAGGCGTGAGGAGGAAATTCGTCCTGTCCCAAAACCTTCCTTACAATGTGAACATTTTGTAATACAACTATCTTCTGGCCATGTCTGTCATGCTGTGAGACGCGATATTCTTGGCGAATCTGGTCGTCATCACTTCCTCGCCGATATCACTAGATCCTATATCTCCTTCTTCAGTCTCCAAGGGCTCTTCACCCGACTGCTAGGTTTTCGTATTTCGTGATCTTCTTTCGTTCAGCGTCTACGATGAGATTCCTCTTCGTTATTCCTTGTTAATCAACATAATATTTGGTCTGTTGAAGTCCACTTTTCGATCGATCATAACTAGTCTATTCCAGTACATCACTGTTACTTCTGATTCCAGCACAGTTTACGTGATATATTTGTAGTAGAGTCGACGCTACCAGCCCATGCTTGAATGCAATCGAGTAGAATATAGAATCTTCTCAAGTTGATTGTATCTGTCGCGATATGCTGACTGATAGCGCAGAAAATTCTCCTAGTATGTACTCAATATGTCCTATATCATATGTCCTGTCCTGAATAACTGTCAAGAAGCCTTCTGTTTCAGGGTATAGGTAGCCATCGGTAAGCCATTTTCATGAATTGTCCTTGTCAATGTAGGTTGGCTGTAACATTTTTGGAAAACGTAAATTCAACACGCGTTCCATGCACTGTTTCTGGAGCTCATGTTCTATTGGTATGTCGATCGGAATTAAAAATGGGTGTGAAGATTATTTCATCATCAGGAGACAGTTCACTTCGAAAACTTTGTATAGTGCAAACCACTACATTACCCCATTACCTAAATTTTACTTTTTTTCCATCCTTCAATAGGAAAATGCGGGATGTTTATATTCTACTGATGTTTGGTACGCCTCGTGCACGCGACGCTCTATTAAATAACATCTGTTCGCTTGTCTGTGCGCTTTAAGTGCCGAAATTATGATTAAGTTGTTATTACCGCTAAATCGCGCGATTAGGGTACACACGAGTTTCAGAAGTAGTAACTTGTTGTTATTGTAAGTAATAAACTTTTTTCAGCGCAGGAAGTCTAATGAAGATTAATTAACGGCTCCGAACGACGCCGAACGGCTCTGCGCCCTGAAAGGCGGGGAGAGATTAATAGCCCAACGTGCTTGTCCCGTTGATCTTAATTTTTTAGTCTTCACTTCTTCACATTATCCGCGGTTAAATAGTGGAGAATGGCTTTCGTTAACGAAAAAAAGAGTTTCTCAGTAGGTCTGACTTTTTTATTATCATCTCTTTTTCGCGATTTAGATAAAAAAGTGCCGTTCATCGCATCAGAGATCCTAGAAACTATTCCACTAGTTCTAGATAAAATAAATCGAACATACATATGTAAATGAAAATCTGAAGACTGTTTTACACATCACTGGCGGCTGGTGATAAAGGGCACAGGGGCACGTGCCCAGCCCAAATTTCAATAGAAAATATTTCTTTTGTGTTAATTTACTATAAATTACTGTTACAATAATATCAATTAATTGTATACGACAAACTATTCATATTCTAATTATTATTCCTTTTATACCAAAAATAATAATTTTTATCACATATATATGACAGACTATCGATCGAGCACCGAGCCACCGTAGTCTGAATTCGCATCGAGCCAACGTAGTCGCATTTCGCGCGCGTGGCCGAGGGCACACAGTATCCCAGCCCTCGTTTTTAATCGGGCTTTTTCGGTGACTGGTAATATTTGCAGACCATTGTAGCAGACAGACGTTGTTAAATCGTTCGAAAATCAGCTGAACGGGTCACACTTGTTAAGTGACCTTTTTTAGTGATTGTTTATTTTCTTCGCTGAGAAGTGTGTTTTTACTGTTTTTGATTGTGAAACGTTTCAAAATGAATTCGGTGGATTCTTTATTGACTAATAAAGATATTACATACGAGATCCGAGCGGAAATTAAACAGTTACGAAGGCCGATACCAGACTTGATTATTTCCAAAACAGACGTAGGAAAATCGCGAAATTATTCACGAAATTTTAATAATAGTGTCTACGACAGATTTAAGTGGTTATATGTCCTAAAAGAAACAAACTGTTTTGTTTTATTTGTTTAGTGATGGGTGGCAACCAAAGTGCATGGACTCAAGAAGGGGTGAGTGATTAAAACATTTAAATGAACGAGCTAAGAAACATGCTAGCTACAATGAAAAACATTTACATAACATCTTAGATTTTAGTAAGGCAACAGCTTGATAGTGCTTATCGTGAAAATATAAGACGTCACAATGAAAATGTGGATAAAAACAGACATATTTTAAACCAAATAATTAATTGTATTAAATTTTGTGAAACAAATCCGGGACTTTAATGAAAAGGCGATTAATATTTTTGTGAACAATAAACACAGATTTCCTCTACAAATAACGGTAAGATACCTATATGAAATTTTTTTCACATGTTGCCACCCATTATTTTAATATATTTAAGCCCTCAATATTCGTGCCTAATAATTATTTTAAAAAGCTACCAAAACCCAAAAATTATTCTTGTGAAAGTCTATATCTTTGTATAAGAGAATTTTTCATTGAAATTCCTGAAGTGTCAGTAAAACGCATGACCTTGAAAATTTCGTCGGCGGCGCCATTGGTAGCTAATAAGTAATCCTACTGACACACCCTGTGCCCACCCTTGTAACACACCCACGAGCCGCTACTGTTACACATACCAATTTATTGCATAATAAATTGTAGAATTTATTTTTCAACAAATTGTTAAATTTGAGGTATTTTTAAAAATTGTTTACACTTTGCAATATTTGTAACAATCTATTGGCCTATTATGATGAGCCTATATTACTGTATTTAATGTAATTAATGTCTACATGTGTTTAATGTAATAAACTGTCAAATTTAATGTAATAATAATTTTGTTTACAAATTTCCATAGCAAATATGATGTTGGAAAATACTTGCGGACTCAAAAAATAGGCAATCAGACTACATTTTGAAAACAGGAATAATATTGGAATTTTCACAATAATAGGTTCAAATGGACAGTACACCCAGAAAAGGCTAATATATTGTTAGTCAAAAAGTAAATTGAAATGAAAGTATAAATAATAATAAAAAAACAGTAGTATATATATACATATATAAAAAAGTAAACCCCAAGTCAGCAAGCGTACTCTAACTACATTTAAATAAGGTAACTTTTTGATTTAATTAAGAGGCAACTGGCAGTACAACAAAATTGATCCTAAGAGTAGACTGGTAGTTCACGCACCTACAAAAAAATAACACAGGGTGTACCATACTAAATGGTACACAACATAACTGCAGATTTTTTAGATACAATTATTGCGATTTGACCAAAATTATCGCAGCTCAACAGTAACGAAGATACGAGGTGTTAAAGTTCTAATTTTATTTTCGATTTTAAATTAAATAAAACATTTTTACTAAAAATATACATTTTCTCAAAATTTTTACAGTTCATTGCAATTTTTTTGTATTCGTCATCTCTAATTAAAATATACAAAATTCAATTCACGGCACATCTTTACGTAAGAATATATAGGGCGTTCCATTTAACTATAACACGCGCACTAAATTTTCATGTCTGAATTCATTTCACTTTAAGCAGGTAACAGTCTTTTGACCAACGCCACCGTTTTGGTCCTTTAATACAAGCAATATGTAAAATAATTGCGGCACAATTTTTCCTTGGTGCTTAGACATTTTGTTAAAAATTGCTTTAAACAATTTCCAGCCAACAATTTAATTGCCAGAAAATGTTTTATTATTTTTTGCTTTAGACAATAATTGTTTGGTTAAAATTCAATCCCCAATGAAGCTCCTCTGATTAGTAAAAAAATCGAATTATTGCGTTCAAACCCCTAACGTACAAAATATACATTGAAAGGTGAGTCATTGCCACCTATCGAATTAGCGAGTCTGTTTGACTAGAGACATTGTGTACTTTATCATCTACCTATCGCAGTATATACAGGGTTGGAAAGTCCAAGATTTCAAAGCCGAGCATTAAAAGATAGAAAAGAATAAACTCTTATAGATAGAGGAACTGACAGAGAAATATTATATCCATAATTGCCAGACTGACATGTCGTTTTAAAACTTTTATGAGCGTTATTTTCCTTTCGTGATAGGGTAGCAATAAAATATGTAGGCGGGACGCCCCGCCCATAAATTATAATGCGCACGTGTGAATTGAATTATTATATCGTTATTGGTCTACGGAAAATAAGCACTTGAGTATTCCTGTGCGTACGCACTACGCAGTATCCCGAGAAGTTAAATGTTTGGGTTGGTATTTTAGGCGATTCCATCGTTGGGCCATTTTTTATAAACGGTTCCTTAAATGCCAACAAATATTTAACAAATAAAACAAACTGTTTACGGACATGAACATGAAAGACCACGAAATTTAAATGATTTACGGGCCAGAATTGTACAAGTCCTAAATAATATTTCTCCTGAAGTGTTAGATCGCGTAAAAACTGAGATTTACGACAGACTAGGTTTTTGCGAAGCACAAAGGGGCGACATTTTGGAACCAATTATTCAATAGGCATTTTTTCTTTCATTCGTCTTATACCCGGGTTGATTTATATATTTTTTTTATTTTTCTACATTTTCTTGCAGACCGGTTAGTTAAGGAATACAAATATTTGAAAATAAATACAATTATGTTCTTTTAAGTGTATGAGATAATTGTAAAAGTCAGAATTACGTAAGAATTTCGTTTCATATAGTTTTGTATAGTTTTGGCAGGGGATGTATCCCCATGGGGATGTATCCCCATAGCTGCGAAAACGTACTGAATCGCACTCAAATTCGGCGATAGGCGTGTAGGCAATACCCCTCTCCACATTCTATTAGGTTTCATACGAGTCTAATACGTGCACAAGAGTGAAACAATGCGGCATCTAACTGTCTTTGTCTGTCCTTACTGGTGTCTTTAAATTATTCTCTTCTACACATGTATCGTCAATATGTAAAGGTGCAATTTCCTAGGGTGTATGTATCATACGCTTTAACTGGAATCTATCTGAGCAAGATCATTATTCGTTCATATGCCCTCAAGGCAAGACGCTTCCTTCGCTATCTCGAAGAGATACAAACGTTCGCAGACGTAAGTAAATTAAACGTATATCGATAAAAATAAATGCATAGTTCGTTATTATCGTTCTTACAATTCGTTGTCTAAATTCGTAAAAATTAAAATTCGTTCATTTTAACAAAAAAATTTAAATAACAAGTTTCGCTCGTCTTTCCACTCCAGTGACGTTTTTCTTATTAAAAAAAAATAATATAAATAAAAGAAAGACAGGGAGAACATATTTGTACTTATGCACCAACTAATTCGTGTGTGTTAATAAAATTGTTCGTAACTTAAAAATCTCGAGTGATCATTATTTTTTCCAAGAAACCGTCAATGTTCTTGTGTAGTACACGCCACTGCACATCTTATTGGTAAAGTCCTTCTAAAGTGAATGTGAAGAGATAGTTTTTTAATACCTTTGATGGTTAACGCCGCCCAATAGCGTGCATATATCTTTTATAAATTCGTGAAATAATTTTTTTTATCCAAATCAATATAGGAGATTAGAATTTTCCTACATACAAAACTCATAATATCTGTAATATAATTTTCTGTAAATAATGCTCATTTAGCCAGACAATCTGAAAAAAATTGTCTGCACAGCAAGAACACAAACATAAACACTTCACTGGCGGAAACCAGAGGAAATTACTAATGTGATAAATCATTTTAACGACACAGTAGACCGCACGAATAACTAACTAATATATTCGATGCAATGCAAAATACTCTAATTGGGTCACTGTTGCTCACTTGCCGGCCGGCTCTTCAAAATTTTCTTAAGTATAGTAATATACATAAAGTTGTTTTAATTTATAATTATTTTTTCCAGCAATTTTAAACGCCTTATTTTAATGCTAACTAATAAATTTATATCTATCTATTTTTTCTAAATATTTCCAAACTAGCTTTCTAACAACGTCACGAACTATCAGTTTACTGAAGTATGAAGTAACATTTGTACAGTGAGCTTAGCAATTTTAGAAAATATATCTGACAACCTTGCTTTTTTCATGTCTTCTCATTCACATTAGAATACTATAATTCATATCTTCTACTAGAACTGAACTGTGAAATTACTCAAAAGTATTATTAATCATTAGGGTCCGGAAAGTGTGCTACAACGCAGGGTCGGACTCGTAATCCAGCATATCATTGACGGAAGGACATATAAGAGATCAAAAAGACAGGAGTAAAAATGTCTTATTTCATTTCTTTATTTAAGAGCCAATCCGGCACGTTTGAACATACCGCATTGATAAAAAAATATCGGTTAGGCCATAAAAACAACAAAAAGAAGAGTGCTGGCACACCCGGGCAAAGTAAATCTGATTTGCCCTAAAGGGACATTGCTTAAGTCATACTTACCAATAGAATTAGTTACGTCAGGTCGAAGTGGACTGGTATTTTATATTTGGTCGTTGCATTTATCGAATACCTTTAGTTTGTAAAGTGAGTGAAAATGGATTTTTTGGCGTCCTTTGAATAATAATATTCTGTGGCGACCATTTGTGGATGGCAATGATAATGAGGAGCCCGAGCTAAATGTTTGGCGTCCATTCCATGAAGACATTGATATTGCGCACGAAACCGAGCACGGTGTTAATATTGTTGAGGATTGTGATAACAATAGGTAGTAATGTGGAGTGTAGTTCTAACAATTCTATAATTCGTTAACATGTACCCCCGGTAGCTCAACAGATAATTTTAAATATGTACCAAAATATTAGTGATGAAAAAGGGAGCAAATATGGCATTATTAAACGAGTCTGTGAACTAACGAATGTTTCTCGGTCGACAGTAAAAAGAATTGTCAATCATAAATGCACCGTACGTCGAAAAAAGTATAAAAAAGGTGCGATTTCAAAAAGTTTCTGGATCTGTGCGCGGTGAAATAAGAAATATTGTTTGTGACTTTTATAAAAACGGGATAGTTCCCACTATAGATGACATTTTGAAAGAAATTTTGGAAAAATATTTGGACTTTCCTTATAAATACAAATCTACTCTATGGCGTTTACTTAAAGATATGGGATTTAGGTATAAACAGATAAACAAACGACATGGAGTTTAGAATTGTTGATTTGAGGATTGAATATTTATCCAAATTGGTAGTTTTCCGCAACGAGAGCCGAAACATCGTGTATTTGGATGAAACGTGGTACGATAGCCACGACACAAAAGCGTAAAGGGTGGGTCTTGCGAAATAACAGCACTAAAACCGTACTAAGTGTTCCCTGTTCACGTGGTAAACGGATAATAATCATTCATGCAGGTAACGAAAATGTATTTGTTAAATGCTGTCTTAAGGTTTCTGCAAAAAATATTGTTAGATTTAGTGATGATTACCACCAGGACATGGATGCAGTATTATTTGAAACATGGTTCTCAGAAACTATACTTCCTAATATACAGGAACCTCCGAATACTGTGATTTTGTTAGACAATGCGCCGTATCATTCCAGGCAAATACAAAAGTGGCCAAATGCAAAGTGGAGAAAAAAGGACATAATTTTAGTTTTAGAAGAAATACATAAATCAATACCTCCGTCATGTAAGACAAAAAACCACCCCTTAAAATTAGTGAAAGATAATAACGTCAGCAAAAATACTTTATTGATGAATTAGCACTCCAACAAGGTCATGTAGTTCTACGACTTCTTCCGTACTATTGCGAACTGAATCCAATAGAACTAATATGGAGCCAGTTAAAACATGTCGTCCGGAAACGAAACACTACCATGATGCAGTGGAACATTGATTACGCTAGAAGACATTGTGTTCAACATGTGATTACGCTAGAAGATAAATACAGGCGGTTCACAGTTGAACCAGTGATTATCAATCTTGATGAACATACTTCTATAGACAGTGATTCTCAGATAGAATATTTACATTCTGAACGGGAATATTAAAATGTATGTACGCATGCACGTTCATAAGTTACTTTGATGCTTTTAAGGCATTCTTAAAGTAGAAAACAGAATAAATATATATGTATACTCATATAAAATGTTAGTTACCATATTATAGTGAAATTTCCTAACACGCTCCTGGGCTGTTATCTATCATGTAATGACGGACGCCGACTGTCATAAAAACTTTTTTTTCAAGTAGAATGCTCGATACGCTATATGGCTAAACTGCATACAGGCTTCTCGCAAATCCGAACCGGAGAGTCCCATTGTGCGTTTCTAGGCACGGTCAGTGGCGTACGTACAGGGCCTGAGCCAGAAGTAGTAGGACTGATTTTCTGTAGCGCGAACGGAGCGATGGAGTGGGAAACGGCCGGTTGGGCACTGTGAAGGGGAGTGTCAGGAGCAGCCTCATATTTTATTCAGTCGCCTGCGAGCTGTTGTTGAGGCAGGACGTGTGTTTTTGTGGACCCCTGTCACGAGGTGTTGTCGAAGCCTAGGGTGGAGCGAAAAGAGCAGCGTTACGCGTTCTTAAAAAAACGGCTACCCAAACCTTTCATTTGGTCAAGGGACTGAAACAGAGAGTGAACCGCGTGTGGCCTGACATCGCAACAACATGGACGCTTCACCATGACAATGCGTAGTGCCACACCTCGCTGGCGGTACGGTCGGTGCTAGCGAAAAACGGCATTACCACGTTGCCTCAATCCCCCTACAGTCCTGACGTCGCTCCGCTTGACTTTTTCCTCTTCCCCAGAGTAAAAACAGCGCTAAAAGAACATCGTTTCGGGACAATCAAGGCGGTTCAAGACGCTACGACGGCAGCCCTGAACAGCATACCAGAAAGTGACTTCACCAAGGCGTTTGAGGAGTGGAAAAAACGTTATAATAAGTGTATCGAAGCGGAAGGGTGCTACTTTGTACGTAATTTACAAGGTGCTTAAAAAATACGGTTTATACTGTAATTACACCGGCACACAAAAAAAAAGTGGTCATTACTTTTGACCAGACCCATCTAGGGTTATGTATTTCGATGCACTGAATCCGAATTTGAGGTCGGTTTAACCCGTACACCCTCAAAATTTTGAGTAAATTGCAAAAAAAACGCTAAAAATCGCTAAAAATGGCAAAAAAATGCAGTTATGCAAGCGATAAATTTTTTTACGAACTAGATCAAGTATGTTTATTATGTATTTCGATGCGCTGAATCCGAATCTGAAGTTGAGTTAGCTTGTCAACCCTCCAAATTTAGAGTAAATTGGAAAAAACCGCTAAAAATCGTAAAAATTTATGAAAACGAAAAATTTTTTTTCGAACTAGATCTAGTATGTTTTTTGTGTATTTTGATGCGCTGAATCCAAATCACAAGTTGATTTAGCTGGTAGACCCTTCAAAGTTAGAGTAAATTGCGAATAACCGCTGAAAATTGCTAAGAAATCGTGAAAAATTGCAATTATGCAAACGAAAAAAAAAATATTAAACTAAATAAAGTATTTTTCTTATGTATTTTGATGCACTGAATTCAAATCCGAAGTCGGTTTGGCTTGTACACCCTCCAACTTTAAATAAATTGCGAAAAAACTTTAAAAATAGCCAAAATCGTAAAAAATAGTCATGAAGTAGTAGATAATATCAAAAAATAGTATTGTTCTTACTCACAGTAATAAACAAACCATGATTCCTTTCAAATTATACTATAACATCAATAGATTGTAATTTAAATTAAAAAAAACGACCTTTCTTGATTTTACACTGTTCTTCGCTTGTATCGACTACAGTGAAGAATAAGAACGATTTCATCAAGACATAAGTGAAATGGAGAATTGGTATCAAGGAATATGGAATGTCAACATGATGGCCGATTTTTGCTGGACTTTAAAGAGAGAAATAACGAGAGAAAAATAGAAAACGAAAGAGAAACCTACTGCATAGAACATTCGAAGAAAAAAGAGTTCGATACAAGCGAAGAACAGTGTAAAATCAAGGAAGGTCGTTTTTTTTTTATTCTAATTACAATCTATAGATATTATAGTATAATTTGAAAGGAATCATGGTTTGTTTATTACTGTGAGTAAGAACAATACTATTTTTTGATATTATCTACTACTTCATGACTGTTTTTTACGATTTTTTGCTATTTTTAGCGTTTTTTCGCAATTTAATTAAAGTTGGCAACAAGTTGGCTTGGTGTACAAGCCAAACCGACTTCGGATTTGAATTCAGCGAATCAAAATACATAAGAAAAAATACTTGATTTAGTTTAAGAAATTTTTTTTCATTTGCATAATTGCAATTTTTTAGCAATTTTCAACGGTTATTCGCAATTTACTCTAATTTTGGAGGGTCTATCAGCTAAATCAACTTGTGATTTGGATTCAGCGCATCAAAATACACAAAAAACATGCATGATCTAGTTCGAAATTTTTTTCGTTTTCATAACTTCAATTTTCACGATTTTTAGCGATTTTCAGCGGTTTCTTGCAATGTATTCTAAATTTGAAGGGCTGACGAACTATATCAACGTCAGATTCGGATTGCATCGAAATGCGCATCGAAATACATAATAAACATACTTGATCTAGTTCGTAAAAAATTTTCTCGCTTGCATAACTGCATTTTTTTAGCGGTTTTTTGCAATTTACTCAAAATTTTGAGGGTGTACGGCTTAAACCGACCTCAAATTCGGATTCAGCGCATCGAAATACATAACCCTAGATGGGTCTGGTCAAAAGTAATGACCACTTTTCTTTTTTGGTGCTAGTGTTATCATATACAGTGACGACCTGGGGTTGTAGTACACTTCTCGGGCCCTATTAATCATGTGTAACACAAACGTTGAGCAATTTTATTGAAAGTCTAGGAGCCTCTTTATGGAACTAATAAAGAAGCGGCAAACGCATTTTGCTCATTTTTTATCGCTCTCACAGCGGGATCTAAATCGTAAATAGATTCCATCAATATCTAGGGTTTTACGTTGGCCGCCTGCATCTGCGGACATTAAAGGTAACCGCCGTCTTATGTACGAGTCGTCGCCGTCGTCGCTCGAACCGCCTGTTTAAGACATAAATCGCACGCCCCACCGTGAAGAATGCCCTTCCGGAATATTGGAGTGTGTAAAGCCGAGATAGAGGATCAAAACGAACAAGTACGCCAGATGTCGGCGGATAATTGCGGCTTCTGCATTACCGACGGAACACGGACGCGTGATTCTCCACCCCATTAGCTCGACACTCTCACGAGCCTCGGTCTTCGTCGGGGGATGGATACCATGAAAATATTCGGATGAGCGATTTTTAGTGTTGGTAAAACAATAGTGTCATGGAGAGTGAACGGAAAACCACATTTGTGTAACGGTTAATAAAAAGTAACGAGATAGGCAGACTGGAGGGTAGAATTACCACTCCATCTACAATTTTTAAAAAACAAACTCTAATGCAACCGCAAGTGTTTTCAGAAGAGCAGAAATCTTATGTCGTATGATAAAAAAGTCCTCGGTTGTATAAGATCCCGCATATCTTGAATTATTACTCTTAGAAATGAAGTCAATTTCTGAAGTTTTTGTTATTAAGAAAGTTACATTCCTCTCATCGATATTGCATAATACATAATAGAATTTAACAGACAGTAAGCGTTACAATACGGCGTACGTAGGAGGATATTAAATAGATATTAAATGTTACATTTTTATGTCAAAGTTAGGCGAATTTACTTACGTATAACAATACGACGAATATTTCGTCGGTTTGAAGGTAAAATTCATTAAATAATATAAAATCAATTGTAAGAAAACTGCAATTGTCTAACAAGACACGAAGAAAGTTACAAAAATATAGGTGATCATGTTACAGTAACATTACTTTTTGTATTAAAAAGTAATATTTTTTTATCTTTATATCTTCATGAAATAACTTTTTTGTCTCTTGTTTTTAGAAAATCGCAGGCCATCTTTTATAACTAGTAATTAAAAATCGAATTAAGTCATTGTAACTGTATAACTTGCTGTGGCGTTTTAGGTCCGTGTGGGTTAGATGCGGGATGGGCGATACCGATCCGATATATCGAAGTATCGATACTTCGTTTGTAATATATCGAGTTTTTGGCATCGATAATGCTCTCGAGCGATATTCTAAAATATCGATATTTTCGTTGCGATTCCGAATAAGTATCGGAAAATTTTTACCCGGTAAAAAAACGCGTGTTCGCCCTGTGTTGTTAGTTGCCAAAACAATCGTACAAGAGTGAATTTCTGTTGTTTGTTGCGGGATTTTTTGCAAAAACCGATGAACATCAAGTAAGTATTTAACCTAACCTAACTCTGTCTTTGCTTTAATGTTGGCAAGAGTCTGTGTAGTATACAGCACAGGCCATCTCTTAACCTAACTATCTGTACACTTTTCTGCTAATGGTAAAATTTTTTTAGCAACGATCTGAAGAAATTTGGAATTTTCACTCAAAATTAGTGAAATACATTTGCAAAAAAACTGTTATTATAACTTTATATATGTTAGTTTTTGAAAAAATGTTAGAAAAAGTTTTGTTTATAAAAAATTGTTCCATTTTTAGCAAAATGAGAAAACGCTTATTATTAGGGACACTATTTGTGATCCACGGAAAAAGATATGTAAGCATTAATAAATAGTAATAGTATGTCGATGGAGGGAGTTTTCATTCAATTTTTACCATTAAAACAGTAAAAATTGAATGAAGACAATCTTTTTCGAGTCAGTTTACCATTCTTTCTATAGTGTTTTCTACTTTCTCTTTTTTTATGCGTACGATTAATCGAAATGTTTTTTTAAATTTATGTTATTGATCAAAACCAAAGAAATGGGTATTTTTATTTTTGTTGATCTCGCTTGATGTTGAGAGAAATTTGAAGTTTTAATCTATTTCAGAATGTTTATTCCAGAGCAATTCTTTTATCCTTTTTAATAAATAATAAAAAAATAAAAATAAATCGTTCCTTAAACTTTGGATTATTTTCCTGCTCATCAAATAATTTTTTTACTTTATATTCACATTGAATTATTCTAAATGTTCAAATTTTGGAAAAGTATTCATTTGATTACCAATATATCGATTAATTTTGATAGATGTATCGATACCCGGGTATCGAAGAATTCAAAATACTTGCAATACCGAGTATCGATATTTTTGCTTTCGATTCCCATCACTAGGGTTAGGCGTGTAGGAAGTCAACATTGCAATTACGTTAGTAGCATCTGCGCATGTCGAAAACAAACTTCCAAATTCACTGCGCCAGCGCTAGAGGACTAGACGATTATCGTCGTTTGGTTAGTTTAGTAATACGAGTCTGTCTTACAGACCGACCACTAAAATACCATTTAATTATTTGAACTTTTTCGGTAATCAGTTAAATATTCATTTTTGTTTTTAAGAGTGTATGTAGTACTCATACTATACTCTCATAATAACGCTCTTTTGTAATCAGTAACTGGACCAGAATAAAATATAAAATGTTATTTAAACCCGCCTGACTCCACCGTAGTCGTAAGTAGCTGTACCGACTGGATGCCTTCCCCACGCTTGCGCTCACAATGGGTTCGCGATTGGTTCCCACCTAAAAATTATAAAATTAAACTAATTGAGTGACGGATTCACCATCTACTTTCAAACATGTTCTCATTCTTCTTTCCTCAGAGTCGAAAACATTGCTGAGCACATGGAGGGAACTGTTAGTTTCCTGAAATTCATTATGCGTGCATATGCAGGTCACAGTTCAGGATTGTATTACAAGTTCCGTAGAATACATTTGCTTCCCGATTAGAGGTTTGTGAATGTTCGTTAACAATTTGCCTCACTTCTTCACCTTTTTGTGCAGTTTGAACATTAAGTCTCCCACTACCTTCCTTTCTATTCACATTTCCTGTTTCTCTAAGCAAACCCAGTCAAAACTTGGCGAAACTGGTCAAAATCCCCGATTATTCGTGGAAGTTCTGTTTGAAAACCCTGAAAGGCGTCCCATGTTGAATATACCTACTGGTCATCAACTTTCCTACCATTTCTAAAGTTACTTTCGATCATGAAAGCCTTTCGTTCCGCCGTGATTACCATATTTAATTTTCGTCATAAAAAAACTTCAGAACTTAACAGTTATAAAGTAATAATTCGTTAGATATGTGGAATATTTTTCTTTGATTTTACGACATGTGTACGAATAGAAAAAGAAGACAAAAAATCCAAATATATAATATTATATTTATGACATAACATGGATAACATATACAAGTAATACACTTATGATAAATGTCACAAAATAACACAATAAACATAAAAAAATACATTGAATTAATACGCCAGGCAATATAGCAGAAAATTGCTCAGTTTTTAAAAAAGAGTCCTGAATAAGGTTTCTCGGCGCGATAATTAGGTAAAAAATAGTAGAAATAGATTGTGTATGTTTTGAATAAAATCGGTATGTAGGAACCTTAGTAAAAAAAATCGATAAAAGTGTCGAAAACCGTTTTTTTGCGGATTAAGGGACAAAAAATATTTTTTTTTTGTAAAACAAAAAATTGAAAAGCACGTTGTAGCGATTCGAAAAAACGAAAAAAAATGAGTTTTTTGGTGATCAAAATCGGTTCAGGAGTTTTTGCACAAAAAAATAAAAACCGATGAAAAATGCCCATTTTCTGAAATCGAATTACAAGGGTTCTAATGGTCGCAGAAACTTCTGTTTTGGCTTAAATTGTAGCTTTTGGTCGTGCCTAAAAAAAATGTCGTTTCGAAAAACTCGAAGCAACGCGACGCTTGATTTTCAATCGCGTTTTTCAGCCGATTGAATGAACCTCTCCCACAAGTCACGATAATGGATTTGTAGGGAATTTAATGACGAGTAATTTAAGCCAAGCAAAAATGCTTTACGACCATTTTTCGGCTTGTCCAAGTCGTTTTTCGAAAAGACCATTTTTAGTTTTTTTCGATTTATGCAAAAAAGTTCTTATTATTTTTGCATGAAATTTTTACTGCAGATAGGCACCACCAAATGCTACAATGCTACAATACGACAAAAACAGAAGTTTTTGCGACCATTAGAACCCTTGTAATTCGATTTCAAAAAATGGGCATTTTTCATCGGCTTTTATTTTCTTGTGCAAAAACTCCTGAATCAATCACCAGAAACTCATTTTTTTTGTTATTTCAAGCGCTACAACGCGCTATTTTTTGTTTTACAAAAAAAAATATTTTTTGTACATCCAAAAAAAAAAACGGTTTTCGGCACTTTTATCAATTTTTTTGCTAAGGTTCCTACATACCGATTTTATCCAAAATATACACAATCAATTTCTACTATTTTTTACCTAATTATCGCGCCGAGAAATCTTATTCAGGACTCTTTTCAAAAAATAAACTATCTAGCCTGGACTATAAGGAAATTATCTAATATACTATTAAAATACATTAGTAGGTCACACGTCGAATACTCTCTTTAAAATAAAATCTTGATGCATACATACATTTAGAAATAATCGTCCTAGTACTGACCCCTAAGGAACAACGCTAATAACCTGACGCTATTCGGATGAAGAATCTCAAATACAGAGGGGTCCCAAAAAGCAACGTCAAGCCGAAAATGGGTTACAGACCAAGTCCTGACTGGGCACATGACTGAAAGAATATTACATGAAAGTGTCTTGGTTTTCGAGATAAAACCACGTCTGTAATATTGGTGAAATATCGCTTCCCTAAGCAAATATTTTTGTACCACGGCCTCAAATAAAGGACGATTGTTGATATTTTTGTTATATTGTGCTGAATAATACGCCATTTGAAAAAACTGTAAAATTTTACATCAAGAGTCACGGTACTGCCAAAAAAAGATTCAAATTCATTTTTAAGGTTTTGATTATTATCATCACCCTTCACAACTTTGATTATTCACCCTTTATAAAAAATGTACTACGTGGAATTTACAACTGTCCTCAAAATCTGGCGCACCTAATGGAGATTCCAAAATGTTAATAAAAAGCAGCATTATTCATTGTTAAAAAAATATATGGCTATTCAACCACAGTAAGTCAAAAAGGTAAATTTTCCTGTGTCTGAAACTCGACATAAATAGTTTGTTTTTCAGTTTTGTTGTATGAAAACTGTGTGAGGATATAAAAAAATAGTTACCCATTTCAGATAAAAATGCTTAAAAGTTTTGAAAATTACTTCAAAATGGTAGCTGGGGCAGAGAATATCAAAGTGGGGCAAATAGCTGTGCTCGCACATACTAAAACGGGATAGAGCTTGAAAGACCATTACGACCTGACCGATCTCATTCCATGGTCAGTACGTGCGTACCCAAACTCCATTTGGGTACGCACGGTTTCAGTACTCGTGTATTTGTACTATCGATCTGGCATTGTTACTCTGGACTATCACTAACGTAAACAAAATCTACAGTAATATTATAATCCAGAGAATAATGAATGGTCCATTAGTTCCAATTCATTTGAAGATAATCTGCGACCACGGCGCTATTGTGTGGATTGGAACTAAAGCGCCATTTCTAAGGCATCCACGATCTCCGCTCCTGACACCCTTAGATTTCTTTATATGGGGCTATTTAAAAGACCTTGTCTATGCTGAACAACCTTCTGACTTGAGGATTAAAAAAATAAAAGTAGACATAAATATAAGAATTTTAATATACTATTAATATACTAAAGAGTGTTAAAAATTTATGTGCCAGAGGTAATTGATCAGATTTTTTAAAATGGAACACCCTATGCTTTTCCAAAAACGAAATTTCCTACTTTTTCTGAATATAGCGATATAAAGTGTAATGGGTTATCTCCTATAGTTTTTGAGATATATGCACTTGAAATTTTATGGTATAGTATGCAGTTTATTTAGTATGGAGTTAAGTAAACTGGGCAGGCTGCATACACCACACATTCTCAAGTTCATGTATGTATCTCAAAAAGTTTAAGAGATAATCCCTTTGAATTTTATCTCACGGTATTCGGAAAAAATAGGAAAAAAATGGGTCAATGCCACTGGCACGTGATTTTTTAATATTTGGTACAACTAATACTGTATTTAAAAGATATACAGATACACCCCCTAGAGAAAAATTACCTTAATAAAAGTTGTGATATTTCTCCCTGACAATCCAATGCTGAACTTGGATTTCACCTTCACCATGACCTTGAAGGTTATGTCAAGGGCAAGTCCGTTTTATCAAATAAGACCCCCCCATTTTTGACACCGGAAATGAAAAGAGCGGAAAATTTTACAATTGATTATGACCTTGACCAACTCCTGGGAGTTTGCCTTTAGCCTTTAGTTTCAAGGCTATTCCAAGGTCGAATACACTTGAGATATTAAAGTTTGATAATACGCATCCCGGAGAAAAATGACCTTCATAAAAGTTTTAGGGTTTTTTCCTGGCAATTCAATTGTGGTCTTGACCATGACCTCGAAGTCACGTGAAGGTTATGGTCGTACGTACTCAATTTCATCAGTTTTTATCACATTAAACCTTCTGCGAACACCTGCGACGGCTTATATCCACTTTTGACCATCAATAAAAGTTTGTGACTAATGTTCAACTCCTTTGACTAATTTTCACTCGTTATGGCCGTATGTCTCCAATAATGTAATTGATTTTGTTGAATGTTGATCAATTCTGACCAATATTATTTTTGACATAGTAATCAAATTAAATGGAATTGATCCATGATTTTTTTAATGTCAGTCGTAAAACCAAGTTATTAAATAGCCATTCATTCATGAACAAAATTTACAAGAATTACGGCAACGCATACTAGACGAATGCGATGCCATCCCAGCTGAGTATTTCATGAATGCAATCAACAGTTTTCGTAATCGATTGGCGTACTGTCAAGAGGTTAACGGACCACAGTTTGGTCATTATTATAATAATTAAGACTATTTGGACGAGTCTTGCCTCAGCCGGCTGGAAAGTAAAGATTCTTGCCTTAACTGGCTGGAAAGTAAAAAGTCTTTCCTTCGATGGCTAGATAGGTCTTTATCTTGGTCAACTTTTTTCCATGATCCATGTTTATCAAGCTTCAATGCCTCACTTGTATTTGTGCTTGGAATAGCCTTGAAGGTCAGATCCCAGGAGTTGGTCAAGATCATAATCAATCGTAAAATTTTCCGCTCTTTTCATTTCCGGTGTCAAAAATAGGGGGTCCTATTTGATAAAACGAACTTGACCTTGACATAACATTCAAGGTCATGCTCAAGGCCAAATACAATGGATTGCCAGGGAAAAATCCTACAATTTTTATGCAGGTTATTTTTCTCTAGGAGGCGTATTTCTCGAGTTATCCAGCCGTCCCGAAACTTTTGACAAACACTGTATAAAAAATACTATAGTTTCATTTATTGCGCAAATTTGTATCTCAAATACTAACGGAGAAAAAGGGGGGTGGTCCATTCTCAATCAATCACCCTATACATTCACCCATCAATCAAATACCTTCTGTTGATTACAAAAGTCGTGGTGATAGTTAGTGGATAAAGCATCAAGTGAGAGAAGACGATCACTACAAGAGTGACAACTGCAACGAATGACTTTTCTCGCCCTATTAGTGAAAATCATCTTATTTTTAATAAAATTTAATTCATACCACAGGCACTCTTACAAATTGAAAGTAAGTTTCGGTCCATTAATTTGCTTTTGGACCCCTCGGAAATGTTTTGTTTAGAACATGACCCGATTTACCCCTGCAGGGAGTGGCTTGAAACACAGTGAAGGGCTTAAAGTCACGGAAACCACGAATCGAATTTGTTACATGTAATAATAGTTGAAAATCTGGAACACAATATTGTCGAGGTTATTTTATTCGCAAACGTTTATATTTTTATCAGTAAATGTATATTTCAAAAACGGAAACATGCCAGCGTAGCGTAGCGTATAAGGGGCAGTTAGGGTTATTAATTAGGATAACAATTGCGTGAACTCGCGAAGTTCGATCTGAACTTTTGATAGCGAAGCTAAACAAAAATAGAGAGTGCTTCACGGTGAACGACCATTTAATATTTGGGGAGAAATACAAACATATTGAACTATTATTCAAATAATACGAAAATTTGTATCTGAGGGTTTTCAAAGGAAGCGAACTATATTATAACAATACAGATAAATTACAGTATGTTCCATTTAAAACAATCCACTTAAGGATGACAGATCCTCCAGCCACCTTGATAATATACGTAACTCTAAAACCGTCCATTTTAGGTATAAGGAATTCTAGTATAATCTACTATATAGGTATAGCAGTAAGAGGATGAAAAAAAGAAAGTGAAAGGAATAATAAAGTATATTACGTTCTATTTAAAATAAAAATAAACGACTTATTAAATGAAAACTTTGTTCAAGTTTAACCCTCTATTTCGAATACTGACGGTCAGAGCCTTCTTCCGGGAGTGGTCGATATATGGAGACGCAAACTTGCTACTTTTTATTTATAATCTATTACTGATTCGACTTCACACAGTGTAACTTATTTGTTGCTTTTTTTAGCCAAAATGGCCTTTGGCTCACCAGAGTCACCTTTTCTTAAGGTGAAAAAGTCATTATTTGAGAAATAGACAAGTAAAAGTGAGTAATAGAGCTGGCAAATAATGTACAACCATTCAGCAGTCCCCTCGCGACACCCTTTAGGAAGTAAGCATGTTTACTGCGGAATATTGTTCTATAATAACTGGTGTCCTTGAAATATTCTTGAGGGTGACATTTTCGACACATGTGACCAGGTTTTTCGTACTTAGCTCATCAAAAAACGTGGGTATATCAACCTTGACCGCAAAGTACAAAGAAAAAGGACCTTGAAATGGCGATTTTTAGGATCAAGTATGCTTCTAAGATTTTTTTTCACTATTTTTGCCAGTATTCAGTGCATCAAATTACGTAGGAAAACATTTTGTACATTAGACTTTACCTTGCCGGCGCACAGTGGGGCAAATAGCTCATTTTTTGGACAAACGATAATTCCCAAGCCTGGAATTAATGAAACTTAAATTTTTTTTGTTTTAAACTATTCGTTATAAAATTACCTTTAATTCTATCGAGCCTGAATTTTGAAATTTCAAAATTAAAAATGGCTAATCCAATATGGCGGACATAAATTTTGTAAGTACATTAAAATTTTATCAAAATATTGTTTAAAGTTATAAAAAATTGTTACTTGGGGGGTTTTATTGGTTTATACTCTCATTTCTGATCCCAGAATTTTGCGATTCAAGAAACCAAGATAGCAGATCCAATATGGCGGCCATAATATTTTTTTAAATGAAATGTACATGCGCAAACTGTTAGAAATTGTGACTTAGGACATTTAATGGTTTATTATCGAGAATCTGAAGTCTAAATTACGTAATATCGTAAACCAAAATGGCGAATCCAATATGGCGGCTATAATATTTTTTTTAATTGACACGTAAATGCGCAAATTGTTAAAAATTGTTACTTAGGGGTTTTAGAGATTGCTGATCATGAATCTGAAGTCCAAATTACGTAATATAGAAATCCAAGATGGCGGATCCAATATGATGTCCGTAAGTTAAAAAAGAATGACAAATCATGAAGGAAACTGTTAAAATTTGTGTTTCGGGGGTTTCGCAGTTTGCTAATCTTGTTTCGGATATTAAAATTTCGATATTTTGCAAACCCGGAAGTTTGCAAAATATCATTTGAAATTTAATATGGCTGCCATAATTTTTTAAAAATTATGATGTACATGCGAAAATAGTTTTTGCGATTGCTGACCTTGCATTCGTAATTTCGAATTCTACGATGGCAGATTCGAATATGCCATCTTCGATTAACGATTTTTAACTATTTTCGCATGTACATCATGATTTTTAAAAAAATTATGGCAGCCATATTGAATTTAACTTTCTGGTTTGCAAAATATCGAAATTTCAATATCCGAAACAAGATTAGCAAACTGCGAAACAAATTTTAACAATTTCCTTCATGATTTTTAATTATTTTTTAACTTACGGACATCATATTGGATCCGCCATCTTGGATTTCGATATTACGTAATTTGGACTTCAGATTCATAATCAGCAAAACCCCTAAGTAACAATTTTTAACAATTTGCGCATTTACATGTCAATTAAAAAAATATTATAGCCGCCATATTGGATCCGCCATTTTGGATTACGATATTACGTAATTTAGACTTCAGATTCTCGATCAGAAACCCTTAAAAGTCCTAACAATTTTTAACAGTTTGCGCATGTACATTTCATTTAAAAAAATATTATGGCCGCTATATTGGATCCGCTATCTTGGTTTTTTGAATCGCAAAATTCTGGGATCAGAAATGAGATTAGAAATAAAAAAAACCCAAGTAACAATTTTTTATAATTATAAACAATCTTTTGATAAAACTTAAATTTACTTACAAAATGTATGTCCGCCATATTGGATTAGCCATCTTTAATTTTAAAATTTCAAAATTTGGGCTCGATAGAATTAAAGGCAATTTTATAACGATAGTTTAAAACAAAAAAAAAAAAGTTTTGAATTAATTTTGAATTTATATGCTCGATTTATATTTATAAGTCGATTTTAACGTACATTTCCTCGCCGTTAAAAGATTAATACAGTGCCATTATACACTTAATACAAACATCCAATATCTTAAAAATTAAAATATAAGAGATAGGTATAGGCAAATTATGATTTGAAGAGGTTTTAATGAATAATTCTACATAGAAAAATACAGGATGTTCCAAGTAAAATAACTCCAATGACCAATTCCAGTTGAGTTGAGTGAGTTCCAATGACTGAAATTGCCTGAAGTGATCGTTTCATCCGGAACCCCCTGTATTTAGTGCATACTGACACTATCAGACTTGCATTAGTTGACACTAACCTTCCTCAATTTGATTCCAAAATTTTAAATTAATATGTTCATTATTAAGCAAGATATGATGAATTTAACGTTGACATTGTTTCAGAAAATTTAAAAAATGTATAGGTAACTCTAAATATACAGGGTGTCTCAGCTTTTAGTTTACAGACTTTATTTGCTCACCCAGGATAGTTAGCAAAAAAATGTATATACAAAAGTTACTTGAATTCATGAGGCCTATAAAATGACATATTCCGTTTGACATGTGCTAGTGACCTTGAGGTTATGTCAGTGTCAATATAAGTTTTTCAAATACAACACCCTGTATTTTTCGATATTTTTTGGATTTACCGTACAATTCTACACATATTTCATGTAACATACCCTATACCTATCTTCAACCGTTTTCGAGATTTTCAAAGTCAAACAGCTATTATTTTACAATACAAAGAATTTTCAGTTTGCCTTGTTTGCCAGGTCAACTTGAAAATTTATTAAACTAATTGCTTATAATTACTGAAATATCCCATTGATCTGATTAAAATTACTTTTAACAATACCTCTAAATTGTTTCAAAACTGACAAGGCAAACTGAAAATTCTTTGTATTGTGAAATAATAGCTGTTTGACTGAAAATCTCGAAAACGGTTGAAGATAGGTATAGGGTATGTTACATGAAATATGTGTAGAATTGTTCGGTAAATACAAAAATATCGTAAAATACAGGGTGTTGTATTTAAAAAACTTATATTGACACTGACATAACCTCAAGGTCACTAGCACATGTCAAACGGAATATGTCATTTTATAGGCCTCATGAATTCAAGTAACTTTTGTATATAATTTTTTTTGATAACTATCCTGGGTGAGCAGATAAAGTCTGTAAACTAAAAGCTGAGACACCCAGTATATAAGTAACTCTAAAATGGTAAACTTTCGACATATGATCCTTACAAAAGTCAACCAAAAATTTTACGAGAAACTCAAAAATTCAATAAAACCTCATGTTCCTGTTAAAATAAAAAAAATATGCTAACTTCCGGTACAACCGGAAGTATTTTGAACATTTTTATTAAATTTAATTGAACATATCCTATTACCATCGCATCATTACAAATCGGATCAACAATTTTTAGAATTAGGTTCCAACCATGTTTATGATTGCCTAAGAATTTGAGAAAGATGTAATTCACGATAGATATTTTTAAGCTCTACGAAAAGGTTGGACGCACATTGGTTAGTCAAGACAAGATAAGGCAGCTTTAGAGTTAGCAAGCAATTTTAGCAAGCTTAGTTTCTGTTATTTACGTTGATGTTTATGGCGCAACACTTCCGTGCCATTACATGTTGATGATGATTAAATGTCTTGTCTTACCTTGACTAATCAAAGTGCGCACAAGCTAATGATTCCAACATTCTTTTAATTTTTTCCTTTACGTATTGCTGCCATAATGGATATTATTTTTGCACGAATATTTTTAAAACTATTTATTTATAGAAAAAAAGCAAGATAAAATTTGTTTAGTTGCTCGATGTTTAGTACTTTTAGAACCTTGCTTTGGAAAACTACAACTTTTCTTCCGCTAAATGGGATGTGATTGTTTTCTACTAAACTTACATATATTATATATTTAGTAGGAGAAAGTCGTTTATTTGACTACAATTTCATAATTACATTAGTAAAAAAATCTTGCCCTCTGTTCTTGGATTTACTGTGTTACGCAAGTATTTTTCAAATGCGATTATCTCGGTAACAATTACTCTTACAGACTTCAGCTAGGTATACATTTTTTATGTAAAAAAAGTAAGAAAATCGGTTTCTGTAATAGATAAACTGATATCGTGAGCCGCAAAAAAGTGCCATTCTAAATAAACATGATGATCCTTAGATAGCGCCCTCTATTAGTGTAAAATATCCCCAGTAGTAAAAAAATCAAATCTCTAATTTCGTGCCATTATCTCAATTTATTCGGGAATCATGCAGAAAAAATTGAAAACTATTATAAATTGAACCTTCAACGTCATGTATCTTCATTATAATCAAGTATTGGACTAAGGTAAATGAGATTATATCGACATAAAAATAACACAGGCCGACAAAATTTGACGAAGTCCACACCCAAGAACCAGGCTATACTTTTCCAAAGGTTTCTGATGCGCTGAATCCGAATCCGACCTCAGATTTGTTCCATCACGTCAAATTTTCAAGTAATCGAGTAAAAACCTAAAAGTGAAAAAGTAACCATTCGGTCCGCAAATGAAGATGTAGCGAACGCATGAAACTATCTATATTCAAATGTCGATATCTCTGGAACTAAACAAAATATTTCAAAAATCCAAAATGGGTTTTGAAGGGGAAGAATAGTACTTTTAGATGCAGCTTGGATTTTTTTGTAAAAATTTTATCCATTGAGCAATATAACCTCAAAAATAGCCATAAGCAGAGTTTTTCTTTGCAGTTTTATGTTAGGATTACTCGAAAACCTGACATGATGGAGCAAATCCGAGATCGGTATAGTCAGGTTCTTATGTGTAAAATCAGGTGTTTTGGCTTATGGGGTAAAATACCCAATTGTTGGCACTTTAAACCTAAAGTTTCACTTTTTTTATAATAGTATGACTTTTTTTATTAAATATGATAAAGTATCAATTTTAGTAGGTCAAAATGTATTTGATATAAAATAATTATCGTTTTTTATGCCTACAAATAGTCAAAAATTAGTAAAAAACCCATAAATTTTAATTTTCTTCATAAAACCCAGTTGTTGGCACCCATATACTAATTATTGGCAGGGGAATATATGCTAGTAATTGGCACCTCATTTATTGTTGGCAGCCTAATTGTTGACATGGGAGACATTTAAGGGGTTGATAATAAAATAAACAAAAAGTAGGTACCTATTTTTATTTGTTACTTTTTTTAATATTAAGTCACAACTGAAAGATAATGCTCGATTTACATATGAAAAATTCTTTGAATAGCCCTTTTTTTTCTAAACAAAGAGCGTGATATGTTCTGTTAGATTTCCGACACCTAATTCCCTAAACACCTAAATACAGAAAGTTATAGTCCGTGTACAAATAAAACACAAACCTTGGTAAACAAAGAAGTTTTTTGATTCGTCATTTCTGCATCTCGTCATAGAATCATCGTTGCAAAATAATTTTCTTTTGTGACTTTCACTGTTGCAATTGGTTTGTTTTAAAATTACTTCTGAAACTAATGTCAGCTTAACAGGTGAACTGTTACCTTCAACTTTGCTATTTGTATTTGTCTCATTAATAAAAGTTTTTACAATGTCATATTCATTCTCGTTTGTCATGTCTGTTTCTAATCTTTTTCTTGTATTTATTTCCATGGAACATTCTCGTTTGTGTAACAATAAGATATTTTAATTTCTATTATAGCCTTTTATCTTGTTTTTGTTTCTTTGACGAACTTCTTGTACCATTGCTTTTTCTAGTAATTTCTTCTGTGCGTCTTGCTCTCTTCAACTTATTTTCCTCTTTTTTCTCTCTTTTTCTCTTTTTGTCACTTCTTTTTCTTCGAGACTTCTTTCATATGCTGGTGAAACTAAGACAAATTTAATGATGTTCTTTCCGAATTTCGGTTACCTTTCCTTTCAGGAGTTTTTGGTTTTTGAAGGAAGTCCAAGATACTTTTCTTTTCTTTTCTCTCCTCCTCAAAATCCTTTTGTTTAGACTGATGTGGTAGTGCAACTGAGGTTTCTTCTTCATGTTTCTCAGTTTCTGTTGCTTCTTTTAATGTAACGTTTTGGACTATGTTTATTTTTCAGTGCTTCTTCATTGTATCGCTTTTTGGAATTTTCTTTGGAAGTATTTGTAGTATTTTGGAATTTTCTTTGGAAGTAGGGTACTTTGAAAGAGTTTTTGCTGAAAAACAAGTTATTCCTTTCCAAGTTTAAAAAACTTGGGAAGGTGTAACTTACCTGGATAATAAACATAATAAAACGTATAATTTGTATTGATAATTGTATTTAATTCAGAAATCATAGAGTAAACTGTTTAGTTGTTTTCTAAATAACAGAGTCTAATATTGTGTTCATTGCAATGATTGTTGTGTGAAAATTGATGTGTGCCAATAATTAGTCATCTTATTTACTCGAATAAATCTAGTTGTTGGCATACGGGCCAATTATTGGAAATTAACGTTTTCATCATACCAATAATTGGCACCCTAAAAAAACATCACAACATTTGCACAATCTTGTATTTAACCTCTGAATAGTACTTAATACGGATTTAATTTTAATTAAAGAAACACCTGCAACAGTCGCTTACTAGTTAAACTATCAAATATCATAATTTTTGAGGTACATTTCTTACCGTTAAACGCTAAATTTTACACTTCTTGTGGCATCGACACAAATGTATTACAATTTCGTTGCCATCCTGGGCCTGCGCACTTGAACACTATATACATACCGTAATGTGGAATTGTCTGTATCTTTTTTTAACAAAACATACTCAATACTTTGGGGGAATATTTAAAAAATTGAACAAAACCTATTAAGGTGCCAATCATTGGTCAGATGCCAACAATTGGGTATTTTACCCTGTAATTATTTGAAATTAGAGAACAATGTTAAAAAAAGTGCCGTTGTTTGCCGACCGAGACACACCTAAAAACACCTATTGGATTCTATAGATTTTGAGCCACTGAACTCGGATCTACTATTAGAAAATTTAAAACACGTCGTTTAGTTTTTCATTAAAAAAATTGTGCATCTTTTTTTGCGACACATGTTTGAAAGAATTTTATGAAAAATCTTACATACATTTAAAGGTTTTTGAGATCACTGGATACAAATCGAAAGTCAAATCCGTTTAGGGTAAAATCGACTTATTATTACTAGCAGACATAAACAATTTTAATTTTTTCATCCTAAAATAATTTTTGGCAAAAACCGCCCAAATCAAACCTCCTCCTTTTGATATTCATTTAAAAATTGAGAGTTGACAGGACGATGTTACATGAACAGTATCTAATTAAGTTTTGTACTGTTTTGTTTTGTAGTGTTTTAAGCCTAATTTTGTCAATAAAATTTCAACTTTTTCTCATTCCACGTTTCAGATATAGACTCACCCTGTTTTACACCAGTTTCCACCGCCTATATAAATATAAGATTATAATATGTAATAACAAAATGAGTCAAGAAAACAAGTATGTGCTTCGTTTTATGACATCAAAATGAAGTTTCATTAACGTCTTCTTAATTGATTTAGTTTCTAATTTAAACTGTTCTTGTTTGAAGAGTTCTTAGCGCTCACTCAAATTAATTTCCAACCCCGTTATTGATTGAGTTAGTTACAGAAGTACTCTTAAATACACAATATTTTATTTCATAATAATTTTAATTACCTTACTTAATTATTCCGATTCCGAACTTCAGGGAATTAGGCCGGAAAGAAGAAACATATAACACATAAAATCACCAGCTCACCTGAAACAAAAGAAAACAAGTAATAAAATATAAATTAAAAATGTTCAAAAACAATTTTTTTTTTGTAGTAAAGTCTAGTAGGTAGTTTTGTAGGTTCGTTACATTTGTAGTTAGTGCTAACAGAGTTATATTTTTCCCCGATTACCCCCATAATATGTAGAAGGAAGACAAGTCATAAAAAATACTACAATTGCGTCTAATGCTTACATAGAAATGTGTAATTGTACGACTGTAAAGTCGTACAAATCTGATGGGTCAGTGGCGGCTGGTGGAAGTTGAAATCCTTGTATTTGTGTGAGCATGGGCCTCACGCTAGAATAGGCTAGAAGGGCAAAACTATGTCAAACTAAACTTGACGTCAAACTGAAAATCTTTCTTTTCACAGTTGCCATTTGAGTTTTTTTTTTTGCAAAAACTTTTTTATGATGGTTTTTAAAAAAAATTTCATTTTCTTTAAAGTTACAGCTATTACAAAATCTCAAAAGAGTCAAATTTTCGTAACTTTAACAGATTTTTAAACTCATAGTTTCATTTTTTTTGTACCTATTTACTTGATTAGACAAATATATTGCAACCCGTTTTCAGTTCCGTTTGAAATGTTTTTGCTATTCTAGTCTCACATTTGGTTCTAGTATTAGCCCCCTAAAATTTAGTGGATCTCAAGCTTGCTTATAGTCCAAGAGCTGGTAGACATTTTTGGGACGGTATTTGAGGCAATGTGAAAAGTTGCTTAAAACTTCCTTTAGTGATACCTACATAAATACAAAAATGAAGACCTGGCTGATTGGTTAGGGGGCTTAAGCGACCATTAAATGTTTCAAGAAGCGAAATAATTTTTGAAAAAAATGTTCTTGAGGCACATTGAGATTTTAACATTTTAAAATTTACTATTTAAAGAGTTGAAAAATCAAAAAGCCAGATCATTTAACCGGGTCAAAAAGTTTTCCAGACGTTTGCAAAATTAATTGTTTTTCAAAAAATTCAAAAAATGTACTTGAGGCACTTTGAAATTTTTGTAGGGTATTATTCGTGACTGAAAATAGTTATTTACAAAAAGACAGGTCGTTTCGGTGGGACATTTTACCCGCCAGGTGAGTGAGAATGTTCAACGTGAGTGGGAGTGAGTAGTGCGGTGCGCAAATTGAAATGGGAGAGAACGTGTATATCGGGAGCTGTCGCAAGAGGAAGCACGATGCAGTGTGATTGGCTCCCGCAAAATCACGTGATTAAGAGCGTTCGTGCGGTCGTTTGTAAGAATTTTGGAGTATTTAAAACGTTCTTGAAACGTTTTAAATATTGAAATTTAAATTATAGACATTGGAAAAAAAATGTAATCAAATCTGGCTAAGAACGAGAGAGATAGAAATAGCGATCATGTCGAAGCTTTTCGGTTATGTCAAACTTTTGACAAGTGACTATTACAATTGTAAAATAAATACACTCAATTCCTTCTTAAGTCACCTTTGCTTAATTCACATTTCCTCTTATTTCACCACATTTTTCCCTATTATGTCACGAAACTCTCCCTCTTAAGTCGCCGCCTGTAAAAGTTTTAAAACTACGTTTGGAAATTGGATTCTCGCATGAATATGTACAATTTTTATTGAAATAAATGATTGTGTAATACATTAAATATAGACACCTAACCTTTAAAATATGTTAGGTGTCTTTTAAAAATATTTAACCTTTAAAATATTCATTCAAGTGGAAAATTGAACTTTGTCACGCACGACTGGGTATACTTACGTTGATTTTTTCGTTCTGCTGGCTCATTTTTCATTATAACAAGTGATGTGGTATATCTCTAAATATTTATTTTTGCAACTAAAAACACGAAAAAAGTTGAGGTTATGATTACGCCTTAAGAGAGAATAAATTTCGCGACTTGAGCGAGAAGATGATGCACTGATTTGGTGACTTAAGAGGGAATCGAGTGTAATGCCTTTCATATAAGGTGACAGCTTTGACAATTAAATAAGGTTATAAATTTAAGATAGAATAGAAATACATGTTTTTTTACTCGGAAAACTTTGAAGACGATGATACTTACACACGTATTGAACGAAAAAAGAAATTTGGCTTGTTTCACGTCTACTAACAGCTGATGTTGGACAGAAAAAGGGAATTATTCTGACAATGGTTCCCTTCCTTCACTCTATTATACAGTACACCCAGAATAGCTTTTCCCGCGAATTATGTACAACGAACATAGTACGAGGTAGTACGATCATACCTAAAATATATAAGACAACCACAAAAAAAACAAGAACAGACTGTATTTCTTGAAACTTTCACGACTGCAGTTGCAAAAGAAATGAGCACAATTTCAGGTTTTGTCTACTGTGGCCACGGGCAAAGCTACTGTTGGTGCACTGTAGTTAATAAACCTTGAGAACTGATGAAAACCACAAAAAAAAAACAAGAACAGACTGTATTTCTCGAAACTTTCACGACTGCAGTTGCAAAAGAAATGAGCACAATTTCAGGTTTTGTCTACTGTGGCCACGGGCAAAGCTACTGTTGGTGCACTGTAGTTAATAAACCTTGAGAACTGATGAAAAATCTATTTTAAAAAGTGTTAGGTCCCTGAAAGTAAAATTTCATAACTTTAAAATTTAAAATTTATACAGTAAAATTTCATAACTTAGTGTTTGGATATCTTTTCGACTAATAAAAGATGAGGTAGTTTGTACAAAATAGAAATCTTACATTGACCAAATTCCAGTCGGATGAAAGTGATGAAGAATTCCTGAAGAAAGTGATGAAGGAAAAGCGAGTAATATCCCCTGTATATTTTGTAATCTATTTTTATTTTATCTATTCCTTCAACTGATTGTATTACACATAACGTAACGTTCATGCTAACAACACACAGTTTTTTTCTTGATATTTAATATATTTGTTTAAACTTTTACAGAATTCACATTAACGATGACACGTACTAGTGGTAACTGTGATAAAAATAAAATAATTTAGTGGAAATAGATAATGGTTTTCGCTCTTTTCACCTTTATTATTTCAAAGAGGTTTATACAAAACACAAATCTGATAAACACAGTACATCAGTCACCCATATTTTTATGTATAATTTTCTTACAGTATGTTTTTCTATTTAAAAAAAATATTGTTTTTTACACTTTTTCCCTTTCCCCAATTATTCCCTTCTTCAACTTAGCGATTAAATTATAAAATCAATAATCCATGTCCTACTAAACTTTAGGTTCAAAATTTTAACTGCCTTATTTTCCAAACTTATTAAACAATAATCTTCAAATTTTAAAATGGCAACCTTTTGTGAAGGTATGTTTAATCATTTCCAATTGGTATTTGCTTTTGACAGTAGTCGAGACTACTAAACGATTACTTACTAATGTTGGAGAGGCCTTGCATAATGTAATTTCATGTCTAATTATATACCGTTTTAATTAACTGCCTGGATTTCTAACAATTCATAAGTGGGATGCATACCCAGTTGTAAATGTGATTCATGCGCCTAATGAAATTTAGTTAGACCACGGATTGTCAACATTCCGTTAGCAGAATTAGTTGACATATTATAATTGTCCAACTAATACCGCGCAGGTCCAAACAATTGATAAAACGGACCTGATCGAACTGATTGCTAACGTCAATGTTTGAACCAAATTAATAAACATTACAGTAGATTACAAAAATCCATACACATTTCGGAAACAAAATTCATTTTGTTATCTAATAATAGACTAATTTATATAACATTAAAGCCTAGGTAGGCTATATATCCCCACTATGTGATGTATGTATAATTTAAAATGTATAATAAAACCCTATGATAGGTGAAGAAAAAAACATAATAATAATTATTGTAATTTTACGGATAATGGTATTGGTCATAGACATGAATAAAGTGAGTTTTTAAGTATGGGAAAAAAGAAATCCATCTACCAAAATTACCAAAATCTGCTAATATTCCTACCTCCTCCTAATATTTATTATGTACATATATACCGTGTGGAACAGCCAAATGGAATAAATTCAGTAGCTCCATTATTATGCATTTTTTAGAAAATCCTGAGACACGTCAATTTCTAATTCTAAAATGACATCTTGCGACGTAAAAATGACATCCATAAATTCAACCCCTTTCAAGTGACAGCTACAACCCCTAAATTTTCAAATTGGAAGCAGGGGCTTGTGATAATTCATTAGAAAATTATTTTTATTCTCTATTGAAAACTACTATGGTTTTAAATTTTATTGCAGAAATTAACAAGAAAAAAAAGTTTCTCGAGCGTAGGAAATTCGTTACATTAAAATAAAAAACAAATCATTATTAATGCAGCAGGTGTTCAAAATGCATGCCTCCAGTATCTTGGCAGCATCCTAGACGTAAATAGAAATGTTTTCTAACTTTAGTTAACATCTGCGGGGTAATCAATATAATTGCAAGTGTTATTCTTAGTAAGCTAAATCGTCGAGTTTGGTTTTGTAGACCATACTTTTTACATATCCCCATAGGGAAGAAGTTTAACGGCGAGAGATTAGGTGATCGTGCAAGACATTCTACAGAACCACGGCTCCCTATCCACCGATTTGGAAAGATTGTGTGGAGATATTGCCGGACATTGACTTCGTAATGTGCTGGTGCACCATCCTGCTGGAACCATATTGCATTACCTGGAAGTTGTGGGTTTCCTTTAGCTGGATACAAGTTTGCCATCGTCGGTATAACATTATTTTGGAGCAGCGCTAAATAAGTTTCTCCATTCAAATTGCCGTCAATGAAGAAGGGACAAATGATATTTTCTCCAATTATTCCTGCCCAAACATTAACTTTCTCAGGGTTTTGCGTGTGTAGTTCCCTCATTCACTGAGGATTTTCTCTCGACCAGTAACGACAGTTTTGGCGATTAACATTTTTTGGCCGTGAAGTGTAAATGTAGATTCATCCGAAAATAAAACATTTTCTATTTGTAAAGAAATTGTCATCTATCATTTGCATCATTTGTTCACAAAAGAGAATTCGTCTATCAAAATCGTTTCTCTATTTTACTATTTTTTGTTATTATTAACATTTCAGAACCTAAAATTAACAAATAGTGTTACTTATAAAAGTTTTATTTGAATGTAACTAATTTCCTACGATGGAGAAACTTTTTTTTTTGTTAATTTTCGCAATAAAATTTTAAACCATAGCAGTTTTGAATAGAGAATATAAATACCTTTCAAATGAAGTATCACAAGCCCCTTATTTTATGTCCAATAGTTATGTTGTTATGTCTAATACTGTTCTTTTTCGATGAAAAGAACAGTATTCAAAGGCATCCATTTGCTAGGGTGCTCTTAGGAAGCATGTTACAAAAAAAATAGTATAGTCTTCGTCGTTATTTCACTTGCTCTGCATGTCGCTTAATATTGACCACGTTTTAGAAACAACTTGTAAATTTTCAAAATTTTCTCCCTGCAGCTTTTCCAATTTTTATGTCATCGACATGTATTTTAAACTGTAACCACTACTTTTCGGGCAACGAATAAAAAGGACATTTTTTTTCTATGCATACGATTTCTCTGTATAAATATAATAACCATAAATACTGCTGGTGTTTACAGAATATATACCTATATACGAAGATAGGTTACACTCGATAACTTTTGAATGAAAAGATATAATACACCTTTCGAATTTTCACTATTGAAAATGGCTCTAAATTTAGGAAATAAATATGAATCTTTCTTTAACTGGAACACCATGCATATTTTTCAATAAAAATTTACAAGTAGTTCTAAATGAGATGGCATCAGAATAACCTTTTTTTTTTGTTAGATTTTTTTATATTTAGTTTTTATTTATAAATTTGGAATGCTATGGATGGACTAAAAAACATTTAAGCATTTTATTCTTATCACACAAATGTTAAAAATCAGATTTTGTCAAGCTCGTAAAGTTAGGAGCAATTTTCAATTCCAAGCTCATTTAACTATTTTTTTTTGCAAATGGGAATACCCTGGATACATAATATGTCTAATATCTTTGAAAATCTCTCTTTTCTTTACCATGACCATTAAAATCAGTTGTAAATCAACTTCAGTGACTCGCCGAGCGATCAGTATTTCATTTTAAATGCATAATAAACTATACCAAACTTATGTAAATGAGAACAATTCCCGTTCTCTATTGTACATCATCAGAAATTATGGGTCAGCTTTTCGACCTTATTGATTCTCATCAGCATATGTCTCACGAAAATCATCAGTATAACCACAAATCACATATCACGGTATGCTAATAAGACGGTCGAAGTTGTAACTTCGTTGCGCATGACGTCACGTTGGAGTCAGAACAGTGTTTATACTGTTAATTCTTCATCCTGGAGTAGGTACTGGAACCTTCGGCGTAGAAACAAAAAACTGGACGTTTTCCACGTAACACCGAACTACTATACTTTTCTCGACACGCATTTCGCCAACTAAGTTGGCATCTTCAGGAGAAGATTAAAACTAAATTCTAAACTACACACTTGCACTATTTACACTTAATTTGTCGCCGTGGTTCACTGAACCGCAACATCTGCCTTTGTTTATCAGAGGAAACAGTGGACTGGTGGGTATCGAACCATTGTCTTCATTCATACTACTGTTACATTTAATGATTTCTAAACTTTCAAAAGTATCCAACTGTCTACTGTTTGTTACATTTCTAATTAATTTTAAATTATTTATGTCTATCCTATGGTTGTTGTCGAAAGCATGTTGGGCCACACAAGATTTTTTCCGTTCTGTCATATTTTAAATGAGCCATGTGTTCCTTAAATCTAGTTAAAATATATCTTTTTGTTTGCCCAATATACTTTTGGTCATAGTCTTTACAACTTATTTTTTTATTCCTGACTTTTCGTTATTGTCGATTTTTTCTTTGGGGTTACCCAAAAGCGTTTATTGTTTATTTTTAGAATTATAAACCAAATTGATATTAATATTTTTAAAAACTTTATCTATCCAAGGGTAAATTTAGGTTCATATGGTAACGAAACAAATTTCGAATTGTCAGCATCTCTACGAAAAGTTGTGGATCTATTAAATAGACTGTGTAATCGTTATTCTTAGATATAGCCTTAATTACATTTTTCTCATATTAAAACCTCTCTCTTTACTGAGGATGAAACTTAACAAACGGTGAATTAGAAAATTAAAACTTGCCATTTCATGTTGAAAAATGTTAGAAAAATATCTATCAGCCTCTACATATACCAGTACATTGATTTCGGTTTCTTCATTTACAAATAAATACTCTTTGTTGAATGTTAGTTGGTTGTTTCCTAAATATCATTTCCAATTTTTTGACAGGCATGCAACGCACTGGACGTCGTCTCTTAACTTAACAGTTTGGATGCACTTCTTGTGCATATCGGCTATTCTTGCAAACTCAAATCTTATTTGTGCCAGATGAATGAAGATATTGTTGAAAAGAGCAATTCAGAGGTATTAACGTAATGTACCCAAGATATCTACGTTCTAAAAAACATGAGTTAAACAACTTTGAAATGAAAAATTGCTCTAAATTTTACAGTTTTAATGAAAATCGGTTTGTGCTAAAATAGAATAGTTTCTCTGTTTTTTTTTTCCATCCATACCAGTCTAGATTTATAAAAAAGTCTTTTTACTCAGAACGACTTTTAAATCAAAATTATAGAAATATAAATATTGTATTTCATTTAAAAATCCAAAAGTTCCTTCAGATCTAGTTAGCTACATGTATAATAGAAGAACATACATGTTACATGTATAATAGATTCCAATTTTCTGGCCATTTGCAACAATGAAAACCAGAAACGCGTATCTCTTTCCATTCAAAAGTTGTTGTTTATCCGGTTTCCGTAAACACCTGGTACATCGATTTCCACCAGTGGCGGTTTCTCCACAGGTGGTGTAAAACCGGCACTTTTTTGAGAACACAGCCGTGTTTCATTCATGTTATTATGTATAACACATTATTTTTAAATTAATAAATAATAGTTCTATACCTAAGTATGTAGTTCTGTGATGGGTCTCCAATATTCACGCATTACACGATGTACGTCGTGTAGTCAAGCTTAACTGCATTTTATGTATATTGTAACATTTCATGTCTGAGAACTAAATTAAATTTAATGGCTTAATAGCTAATCAGCGACAAGTTAGGCGTAACAAAAAACGACTTTTTGTTATTTGCGTTTGTATTTATTTCCTTCTGTTGTTTTTCTATCCGCTAACAATATATATGGTGTAAAATATATTATTGTACTGATTACTGACAATATTGTTAAAAATACGAGAAAAGCTTTTTCGCATTTCCTGCGAGGAGAGGCAAAGCCATTGCCTGCTATGTCGATAGAGTTTCAAGGCAGCACAAAAGGTACATTTATTTAAGAAATAAGTGGATATGCGGATGCGCTGTAAGAAAAGCGTTCATTTGCTTTCCTTGTAAAGTTACTTGAATGCGCTGTAAAAAAAATAAATACGCAAATAGGAATATTCACGATTTGGTTCACCTGAGTGACAGAATAAAAATCCACAAAAATAGCAAGCTGAGCATTTTAAATCAAATGCATTCATCTATGTTATGTATAACAAATATTCAATCTCATCTTGACAGGACTCAAACATTGAAATACTTGTACATAATGAGCAAATGACAAAAAACCGTTGAGTGTTACTAAAATATTTGATTGCATAAAATTATGTGGTGCTTTTGAATTAGAATTACGCGAACAAGATGAGACAGAACCTTCTGAAATTCCGGATATAGGGTGAACCAAAAATTTTTTCCGATTTTCTATGTCTTTTTGTTCAGCAGCAAAGCAGATATGTGAGGTTGAAGGTGACAATGTGTTCTCGGATCGTACTGCGCGAAATTGGTTAAAAAAATTCGGTGATAGCGACACTGATCTCAAAGACAAGACACGCTTAAGCCTACCTATGACTGTGGATTCTGAAGCAATTCGTGAGGCAATTGAAACAAATCCCTCAACTAGCACTCGCCCGGTACCTTCACACTCTTGGAAAGGTCAGTAGGCTCTGCCTCATGAACTGACTGAAATACAAGCTCAACAACTTGTCGACATCTGCCGAAAATTGCTCGAAAATCCGCGTGACGACCATTTTATCTGCCGAATTGTTACCTGTGACAAAAACTGGATTTATTTCAACAATCCGGACAAACAAAATCAATGGTTGGACCCCGGGCAAATGGCGGAACCGGTAGCAAAACATGATTTATTCTCCAGAAAGGCACTTTTGTGTGTTGGGTGGAATTTCGAAGGCGTGCTCCATGGCACACTTTCTTTGTGGTCGCAACTTCAACAATCTAGGCAAGGTCGAAAATAGGTGCCGCGAGTTTTTTTACGTCAAAGAACAAGGAGTGGATCCAACGACTTGCCGATAGATGAGTTCAAGCTATAGAATCAAAGGTTCATACTTTGAAACTTAATTGTTTTTCATTTGTTGTAAAATTCCGTTTAAAGTTTTAATAAAAAATCAGAAAAAACTTTTGGTTCACCCAGGCTTATACATTTTACTGCTGAAGTTTATACGACTTTACACGAATATTTGCAAAAAGTAACCATTTTCCAATATACATATATGAGATATTCAAAACGATTTATTAAGCTCCTTGTTAGTATACTATGAAGAAATTACTCCGTCATTTATTGCTGTTATGGCGGATGAAACACCAGATGTTTCGATCAAATTTTAGTTAACTGCTATGAATTTTCAGGTTGTGTTGAAAGTATGTAAATTATGTTCTAAACAGATAGTAATTGTAGACAGAGCCTGCATTTTTATTACCTACTAGCTGCCATTGATCGATTTGTACCATTATTTTAGTCATATTTATTTGAAAAATTCAGAAAAACACTAAAAACGAACATGTTGATTAAAGTTACAAATCAAATCTCGAAGTCAGTGTTGTAAGTGTCTGAGAAAACCAGCTTGTTAGGTAAAAATATAAAATTCACGCAAGTCCTTCAGTTTGTTTTATGCTGCCAGCAGACGCAAAGGATTCGAAACTTGTTAACCCGAAACGACTTGTCGAACTCTTTTAACTTTTGTATTTGTGACATTGCCTGTTCCATTAAAGTTTGACAATTAATTTAAAATGTTTTACGGCATTGGAAACTGTTCGTGACTTCTCACCACAAACAAGAAATTGAAAGACGACAGGTACAGAAGGTTGCGGTTATGAATAAAGGTAATTTATTAGGTTCTTTAATAGGTGTCTGGATGTTTGTAAAGATAATTTTCCAACAGAACTTAGGAATTAACTTAATATTCCTCTGTTCTTTGTCTGATACATAATTTTACTAAAAGAGGAATAATTATCTTTTTACATTATAAACCTAATACCCGCGGAAGTCACGATGCTATTTTAAAAACGTATACAATTAAAATATACACAAATACGAGTAGTTAGATTAATAGTAGGTAAGTAGGTAGTACAAAAAAAGAAACAGAAGTATATTTCATGGGAGTTTTCAAGCTACGTCGTGAAAAGTTAGATACTAAAGTTATTCTAGACATTATTATACAAGTGCAGAAGTACTCAAATGTATACTTAAATGTATGGAATTCACGGTCCTCAAATAATATTAACCCTAGAACGCTAAACGTATTTCTAACACCACTTAAGACTAAACATTCGTAAAATTTACGAGTCATAAAATTTTGCATAATGTTATCGTTTTTTTTTTTTATTTGATATCAAAGCAACACAAACTAAATATCAGTAAGTGCATGCTTTACACATATCACCTCGGTGTTCGTTACAAAATGGCTTATTACAGTTTGAACAAAAGTGGGTGGTCATGCGTCTTGCACAAATCGCATCTTGAGCAACTCGCACAAATCGTCCTCTTGGGTTTATCAGGCGCTGTTTTCTTTTATAGTGCATTCTGTTCATCTTCTGGAACTGCCTGATCTAGTATATTGCCAATACTTTCACGGAGTGAGCGCTGCAAAGTGGGTATTTTAATTATTTCTTTTAGCCATGGCGTCACCAAACACTTATACAATTCTAACATGTATGACTTTCTACAGCTTAGTTTTTGGCCACGTTTTGCTTTATGGGCATTATACAAAATATAACTATTTATACAACTAATATGATAATATGATTCTAAAATCAAGTTGTCTGCAATATTCTCAATTTCTGCTTGAGTTAGTGGTCTGGTGGCTTCTCAATGTTGAGACATACTCTTTATTATAACATTCCAAATAGAACAAGTTAGATCTGTTAACTACTTATCTGAAAAATATAGCTTTTTTTTGTTCTGTGCAATATTAAAAAAGTTACGTTAAGACTAACCTTTCGTAAAATTTACGACAATCGTCTTATAACCGATTATAAGTCACGCTAAAATACGAGCTAACACCATCGAACTATTCAGCATTACTACCTAAGAGAATAGATAGAAGCTCAGCTCGATACTTATCGAATCTGCTCGATGATAGCCGAAAATGAAAATCGGCGTCCTAAAATTTACGAAGCTTACGTTCTAGGGTTAACTTTGCTAGTTACATAATTTACGGTATACCATGTCATGTACCTCAAGTCATATAGGTACAAGGCTTTAATTTATATTTTGACGCATAGCTAAGGATTTATTGTGCGAAATAAAAAAAGCTTATTATATAAAACTTTCAGTAAGAACTTCTGGAAAATTCGTCTCCATCGGATTTGCATCATACCTGACCGGAGTGATAAGCTGTCACAAACGTAGGCAGTTTTTCATATCTATATTTTCGCGGCCAAGTTGAAGGAATAAGAAATAATAAAAGATCTCGGATTAATATAGTATTTATTTCGGGCATACATGTAAATGCAACATGTTACAAAGGAACTACAGTGAAAACTAATAAAAACAATACACAGATGCATGGAGTGTTTTTATCTTTGGCTTCTGAATTAGGCTCTTAAACTGAACTGATAGGTACCTCTAGTAAACAGGCAGACCTCTTGATCAGGTTCTTGGAAAATACATTCCATTTGTAGAATGCAGGCTTTCACGGCTGTTGTCCAATGGTGAAGTTATTTCTTCCGGGTTTTGCCGCGGTCGTCTAAATTGACTTTTTTTAGAAACACCAGTCTTTAGAATCCTTCTGAAGAAGCTGACAGCATGATCAGCGAAACGTCAAGTCAATTTAGACGACCGCGGCCAAACCCGGAAGAAATAACTACATTCCATTTATTATGTAAAATGGAGTTCGGTGGGCGGGGCTGTAAAAGAAGATGGCTCTTGAGGTTTCTAATCAATTATGGTGAAGTTTTCCATGACTACATTTTGGGGAAATAACACAGTAATGCGAGAGATGACATGAGAATGCCATGAAAAGTCAGTATGATGGTTGAATCTCTACAGTCTGGCTCACCCTTTATGTGTACTTCGCGTGAGGTAAAGCCTTGAAATGTTTATTGAATGAACCACTGTTCCACACTGGGCCACATTAAAAGGCTTTCATTTACACAAAACCGCTGAAGGTTTTACGTCAAGTTCACCAGGGATCCATACTTGAAGACTCTGCACTAGGTAATGCTGATTTCACACCACCTAAGACTTGTAGATGATTGAATGGACCGAATGTGCCAGTTCTCACTTTTGATTTACTTCCGATTCATTTCCGATGTGATACACTGAATGTGTATCATCTGAATATGCAAATGTAAAAATATGCGCCACTGTGTTTTTTTCGTCGATACGACAAAATAACCGAAATCGTAGCGTGTGAACGAGCTCTAAGACTGCTGTGATTGGGGCTCGGGCTTCTTCGTGCTGGTCCAATAACATTCGAACTTCGAACACAATTCTTTAAATGGTCCACCCTGTACACTTTGGACTTATCTGGAAGAATTCTTCTCCTTGGTTTAATAAATAAATGCTTATAAAATGACACTCTTGTGTTATTCTCAAAGGTATAAAAAAGTTTTGTTCTTGCTTTGAATGCTTTTTGGGATATTTTGAAATATTAAAATTCTGATAGTAGGTTACATTTATAATAAAACATCAAGAATTTAGTAAGCATACCGACAAATATTTCCTGGACAACGAGTGGTCAACAAATATTTTTAAGAAATTTGGTATATGAATTATTTCCTTAGTATATTATGTTGTAATATGTATTGTCACAGAATATTTTCTGTAAAACTCACGACGACGTTTATAAAATGACACTCTTGTGTTATTCTCAAAGGTATAAAAAAAGTTTTGTTCTTGCTTTGAATGCTTTTTGGGATATTTTGAAAAATTAAAATTCTGATAATAGGTTATATTTATAATAAAACATCAATAATTTAGTAAGCATACCGACAAATATTTCCTGGGCAACGAGTGGTCAACAAATATTTTTAAGAAATTTGGTATATGAATTATTTAGTATTTCGCTTTTTCCGTAATATGTTATGTTGTAATATGTATATTGTCACAGAATATTTTTTGTAAAACTCACGACGACGTTTAGGGGATTTTAAGAACACCTTTTTTTAGTATAATACCGGGCACAAAGAAAGTGTGCGTCGACGTTGGGAAAACATTGTCTAATAGTTTCTCTGCTAAGATGTAAAAAGCATGCACTTTACATGTAACATGCAAAAACCTGCAACCACGTTCTTAAAGCAAAAGGCTCTACTAACAGCATCATCGCCTGACTGTAACATTTAGAATATTTAATTATTTTTTACAGTCTGTTGTCTCATCAATACATAACCCCAGCCGTGTATTTTTGTAATGTACTTTTAATCCACTTTACTAAGGCACTAAGTTGATAAATTGTGACGTAACGTTGTGTGACCTGGTAATGGCATTTGGAACATATTTGTTCCAGAACTCACTTAATTGTTTATCGACTACATTTCGTATATATCGAGTATAGAGGCACTTAACATCAAAAATAAGTCGAACATAAACTGAGTTCTCAAGAGCATACCCTGTTTTTCTTTTTATGTTTCACCATTTATGTGACGGCTACAATAGAGCAATTTTTTTCTTACAAACAATACACATTACGGTCGCGCCATCACAAAATGTATCCACTTTGTCAGGAAATGGAGTTTTAGGAGTTTACACATGTGACATTTTATTATTAACGTAATACCGACGCCGACGACATAAACATAAACACCTCGAACACGCTAATAATAATTCTAGAGTTTGATGCGTCGAACAAACGTCTCAGAATGCCCGAGAAGCGAGTCTTGAGGAACAGAATAGAAAAAAAATATGTTTCAAAAAAAAGCCCCGAAATTAAAACTCGAGAAGAAATTGGTGCATCCTCAAGGTAAAAAAAAGGAAAAAGCTTTTACAAGAAAGAAATGACATGCAAACTTGGTAAAAATAGAGTTAAAAAACTAGAATCCAGCGATTCATCTGAAGAAGATGAAGAACTCGTTTTAGATGATGATTCTGACATGGATTGCGACATTGGAGAGGAGGACGCAGAATGTACGGTCTCTTTCTGAAGACAGAGCAGGCGAAGAATGGATTCAATGTCCAAAATATTTCATGTAGATTCTCTCTGATTGTGCTAATGTAGGCAAGAAAGACAATTACATTTGTAATGTGTACTTCGATAGCTAATTAATGTTATCGAATTAATATCGGATACCCTATCAGATATTAGGACAAATTTTTTCTTCGCTCAGAAATTCCATGTTTTATTAGAATCCAAATTTTTACTTTTTAACTTTGGAATTAGCAAATTTTGTTTTAATATAATATTCTGTATATTATGCCCTTTGTTTTATTGTAAAAAGATTATGAGTTCACTATTAGGATATAGGTAATATTAGGCTCTGGCAAAAACGTATCCGATATTAGGTAAGTTTACTCTATATATTCATTTATAGAATTAATTTTTATATATACATAATTTTAAATCGTCAGCAAAAAGAAGTTTAGGGGATTTTATCGTGGAAACTAAATCGTTAATAAAAAGCAGAAATAGTAAGGGGCCTAAATTAGATCTCTGAGGCCCCTATTAGAATTAAATCTATTATATCACACATACTGCAACCTCTCCAATAGATAAGATTCAAAATAAATGTATTAAATTATGATTGAAACTAAAATAATCCAATCTTCCAAGTAAAATAATGTGACCAATTTGATCAAACGCTTTCGAAAAGTCTGTATAGACTACGTCCACCTGCCTCTTTATCAAGCACTTCAGAAGTATACTGATTGTGAGATAAAATTGCCAAATTAGTAATAGTTGATCGTTGCTTCATAAATCCATGTTGATATTCAGAAATTTGGTTTTGGACAAATGATTAAACGCGATCATACAGAACAATTTCAAATAGTTTTGAGTTCGAAAGAATTGAGATAGATCTATAATTTATTATTTGAGACTTATTATCATTTTTAAAAATCGGACATCTTTCATCGATTTCGATTCGATCGGAATCATCCTTCTATCGATTTGGAAGTGGAAAGAATTGCATCACAGGGTATCTCACCCACAAACAAATATTTATTCACCAGATTGTTCTTCACGAAACTACAAGTTCAGACTGCAACTACAAGTTCATGCAAAGCTACTTTTGATGCACTGTAGTTGGGTAAATATGGATTCAGCGTAGGGTCAGTGTTGCCATCAGTAGCATCACATTTACATTTACAAACTGATGAAAAAGAAAATATAGATTTCTATTTTCTTTTTCATCATTCACAATAAGTTATAGTTTTTATTCTTTTTATTTTTTTATTTAATATAAATACTATTTAAACATAACTTTGTCTATTATGTTCCTCAAAAAAGATAATTTCTAGCAATAATAAATATAACTACTAGGTCAAGGAATTAATTAAGAAAATGAACTTCAAGTTTTATATTTTCCATCGAATCATTAAGATAATTAGAATAATGGAAACGAATCAGGTAATATTTTTACACTCTAATTGTTCGCTAAAATGCGCTGATAAATATTCTTACAAAGGATGACGTGACCCTTTATTTAAATGGAATGTTTTATAATCTATAGTCTGAAAATATATGTTTCCATTGTATTTCTCTCAATTTGCATAAATATTCATTTCGCATCTTCGTGTTTCTATTTCAATCTGAAAACGTGATGGCGAAAACTTTTGAAATTTTCCCAACTTTAGAGGTGCAGCTTTTAGGACGTATTAAGCCTCGCGTCGCTTTTATATAAATTTGGGGAAACGATGACAATGAGAAATATTTTCGTCGCGACGTAATGTCAGGCATCCGTCTTCATTAAAAATGGATAAACGACTACGGACAAAAAAACGGGGAGAATATCAAAAGAGTCCCTCAGACATGGCACGAAGGGAAAGCTGACAAAAAATCCGAATGAAACGCTTTTCGGTACAGGAGAATTATCTCTCAAAAGCAAGTAGGTATATTTTGAGAATATTCATAGATACCTAACGCAATTTGAACATTGTATAGAATATTCTAAGAACCATTTATATTGAATGTACATGAATATGTTTTAGCACAAATTCTGTCGGAAAATATCATTTTTCTTATTTTGTTGATAACTCTATTGAAACAGCACTTTAATTTAGGATTTCAGGACTACACTTACCAAAAACGTCAGTCCATCAACTGCATCAGATTACTGATGCTCTCAAAAGAAAGAAATTCAATATAATCGACCATTCTTCCGTCCAATATGTGCTTCAACGGTCAAAATTAGTATTAGTCCGTGTCAGTTCACAAACCTGGTGATAAACCAACCAAAATCTGAGTTTGTTAATACATTTTGGGACATAAAGAATACAATGTTTAACAATTCTACTGTTGGTCTACTGTAGTGATTTTATGATATACTATACTCATACTTTGATTTACCCTTTAACAACTAAAGCATTTTGTAATGTTGTGCTGAGGTCAAAAAGCTCACATATTATTAAAAAAGTTGTAGAAAATTTTGGTAGTTTTGGATGTCCGTCAATGTCAACAGATTTTTCAAAGATGTGTACTAATTTATACCATTTTAAAATAATATAAATACACACTATGTAGGAGTACTATTTTTAGACTGCCAAACAGTTTTAGATGCAGTATTTATTATTTGATAATTCCAAATTTGTTTTAATTAGTATTTTAGTTTTTAGTTTATTAACATAATTTATAATAATTAAAGAGTATACCTAAAAAATAAACTGCGTAACGTAAAAATAAAATTTTTAGATTAACACTTTTTAGGTTAGCACCATTTGAATTATATGCAGGCTACAGACTTGCGGTTTTTAAATTTCGGTAATGGTTGTTTTTAATGAAGTTACTACGATATAACTTAAAGGGTTTGTCGTCCACCCTTCAAAAACCAACCCCATGTTGAAATTTAAATTCACAAGGTTCAGGTGCCAATTCAGAGACCTTCAGGATAGACTGAAAAGGAAGCTGGCGAGTAAAAATCCTATCCTGACAAGCATTAAGACCTCCTCAGTGTTTGGTCGCTTCAACCCCATTCCAGACACCGTAAACCACCCCTCGGTTGCTGGGTTTTGCATGGTTTTACTCTCTTGAGAGATTCAATTGATCCTAATGCTACCAAATAAATAAATCTGTGGTGCCACAACTCGCATTGAGCCTTGTTGAAGGGTCAAGGCTTCTTTACCTTGTTGTAGGGTGGTCTGGTTAAGTTTAATAACTTAAGCACCCCTCCAGATCATCCCTACACCAGTCCCTCACCAACCCCCTCTGGTTTTGCCCCTGTTGGAAGCTGAGTAGGTTGTCGCTTGATCTCGAATGTATGGCCTGGAATCACTTGAAGGCTTTCGAAGTTGACTGGGTCGACCTCCGGTTAAGCGCCTAAAGTGAGATTACGTCACTAACCTTGGTACTTGAGGGGTACTTGAGTTATCAAAGGGTAAACGAGTTGTGGCACCCCACAACAATTTATTTGGCTGCATTATGATGAACTGAATCGACCAAGAGAGGTAACACCATGCAAAATCTAGAGTAAGACAGAGGAGTGGCCCACGGGGGTTGGAAAAGGGTTGATGGGATGTTGAGGAGGTCGTAATGTGTGACAGGTTTTTCGTTAGCGTCGCTCTCAGTATATCCTTTAGGTCTCTGAATTGCCCTCAGCATTTTGTGAATTAAAATTTCGACATAGGTTTTTATGGTGGGAACAACGAAACCCTTAAGCGACATCGTAGCTTTTTTACCCCCAATTTACCAGTCCAAACAAAACTTGGTGTGACTTGTTTTCTGCTGATATAGATGTAGGAGCTATAGTATGTATCATCGCTTACATCATATAGGATGTTCATTTGTCTGCACCCTTTGATCTTCTAGTTTGACCCTCTGTAACTTTTTTATGTGCAAAATTGTTTATGTTTATACGAAACAATAAGAAATGGATAGAACATTGTTCTACACAAAAGTTTTATGCCTGTCTGTCGAAAGACGAAATTATGCGTGGTTTGGAAGATATGGCCGAATAAATAAAACAAAGCAATAATCGAAAATTAAAAAAAAAGATATTGACAGAATATCGCCATCGGTTTGGACTACAAACTTTTCACTTCCTCTTTATTTTCCATCGAATGACGGCTTGGCAGAAAAACGCGAAAAAACTGTGATCCCGACCGAGGGTATTTTTTCGAGCTAAAAGTGTGGTTCCACCCACGACTCAATTGGACCACGACTTTTCGAAAACTCATCGTTTCTCATCCCACCGGTAACATGTATACCGAGTATTAAGACTATATAAATTATTTCTCCTATTCGTTATTTTTTCGTTTAATTTTCGTTTACTATATTACCGTGTCGGCAGAAAATAGAGGGAACAGTCTAACTGAAACTAAAATTATTGATATAGATTTATGAGCATTCGCTGACTTTAATTTTTAGCAATACATTTTAAACTATCCTATCATTCATTTTTATCAGCGGTTGATTATTTCAAGTAACTAAAGATAGTCCATATCTATTAAAACCCAAAACTCGCACTAGCGAAAAGACGTATTTAAAGATTTACCTTTAATGTTTAAATTCTGACGTGAAAATAGAGGGTATTTTACTTCCAAGGTTAAAATGTGACATCGCGTGCATGACCCACGTGTATATATATCTCATAATTTTTCTAAATTTGAAGCAATAACTAACACATAACTGAGTAATAGTTTTTGGACGAATATGCTGTCAACGTTACAAACTTGAGCATTCCATCGCTGTCACAGTAATGCGAATAGATGGCAAGCGATATCTGGTTGTCTTCTTACTTCACCGAACCAAAGTGCAAACTGTAATAAACCAAGATAGGAATCCGTTTTGACAGTGATAATTATCGCAGTCATATATCCTAATTATCAGCTGGATATTAAGCCGTTTATAGAGATATTTCCCCATGATTTAACGCCGCAAATCTGCCAACTAATAGCCGGATCATTTTTCAGCGTTTGCACAAACTGCTATTTGTCCACATTCATTATTTAATTTAAGAGGAATATATGGCGGCTTTCGACGTTATTGTCGGTCAACAAGCCATCAGACTTTTTTAGAAATGCGGTCGGCCCCTTATGAAAGTCGTTTTTACCCGCTCGGCAATTTATGACAATTAAGTGGGAAGTCGTTTTCTGAAAGAGAAAGTGGGAAAGAACGTTGCGTCAAGAAATATAGGGCAGCTCATCGGGTACGCCGGATTTACGAGGGCAAGTCAAATATAAACCGGAATTTCCTTATCAAGGCCAGACGACGTATCGGAGTAGACGCCGCTTTCCAGCGAATTTCATCTGGATAGCTAGACACCTCCTGACATGCGACACCTCTTCTTTTTTGCATTCAGCTGATCGTAGAACAATGAGTGGGCAGGTAGTTCCTTCTTCTGTTGCGCAACGCATTATTATAAAATTTCTGTCTATTGAAGGTGCGCGGTCTTCTGAAATTTCGACGCGTCTTCAAGCCTAATTAGGGGATGATACCCTTTCTAAAATGCAAGTGTACGAGTGACATAAACGTCACTCAGTCAGTGGGACGAGAAAAGATGGAAAATGAACCACATGATCGTCTTGCTCGAACCTTCATCACGGAAGAGAACATGTGTGCAGTACGTGAGCTTTTGGAGGGTGACCTTTTGCCTTAAACGTGAAGTTGCCTTAAACTTGAAGAAGTTGCTGGATCAGTAGGAATCTGGGAGTGTTCATTCAATAATCCACTACAAACTTGATTTCAGGAAGGTCACAGTGCGTTCTTAGGTTTCTCAGAGGCTTTTTGCTCGTTATGATGATGAAGGAGAAGGGTTACTATTGCTATTTTATTGCTATTTATGTCTATTAATTTACTAATTAATTTACATTCATGTTGACACCAAATAAGTGTTTACACACGTCAAAAACAAGGATGAGTTTATCGATTACAAAACATAGAAGTTTACAGAAAACATATAAATTGTATAAAGAAAATAAATTCAATAAATAACCGAATAAAAATAAAAAATCAGATAAAATAACAATAACTATGAGGTGAGCGAAAAAATGACTAAAATTTATGTTATGTGATATTCAGTAAATATATTAACTATTTTAGTAATCTATATAAACGCTATAAAACACTATAAAAGAATATCTGAATATTAAGATGGTGGGGTATATGAATGTTAGGATGGTGGGGTGTCCATTAATGGAGTAAAAGCAGTATTTTAATATGTGTTTCTTTACCTTCATCCTGAATTGAGGGCTATTCATTTCTCTACTGTATAGTGGTAATTTATGATATAATTGAACATTTAAGCTATTTTTCTTAGACTTGGCAAGTTTATATCTAATTGGTCTGATATCATTAGCTTTTCTTGTGTTATAGTTATAAAAATCTGAATTTACATTAGTTTTGTTACCGTGAATGTCCATTAACTGTTTATAAATGAATAGAGATGGCAATGGCATACTTCTCATTTTTTAAAAATGGGTTGGCAGTGCTCTCTAGGTCCTGCATTGGAGATTAGCCTAATGGCTTTTTTCTGTAGCCTATACGACTATGAAATAGCGAATAATTTAGTCCAATAAGAATTTCGAACGTAATGACTTTTTTTGAATTGCCTTAATAAAAACAGAGAAGTACATAGTTTTGCACACATCTGTTCTATGTGTGTTGACCAGTTTAATATATTGCCTAGAGTAATACCTAGCACCTTTATCCCGCTTTCTGGGTTTGTACTTGCAGTAACCCCGTTACTGGAAATGACCAACAGCTGGGTTTTATTATCATTTAGCTTTAAATTATTTGTGACAAACCACGCGTTCGCTTTAAGCTCCAGTTAATTTATAATTTGGGTAAGAATTAGTTTATCGGAATTAGATGCTAAGAGAGTTGTGTCATCAGCAAATAATACACATTTTTCTGGCAACAGATAATTAAAAAGGTCATTAATATACAAATACTATATCGCATAGTCACTTGTGATGAAACATAGGTTCATCATCATACACCAGAATCCAAACAAGCAAGTATGGAGTGGCGGAAAAAAGAGAAAGAGTACCAGTGAACGCGAAAACAACATTGTTTGCAGGAAAAGTGATTTCGACTGTTTTTTGGGATTGGCAATGTATTCTTTTCGTTGACTTTCTCCATGAACGCCGAACAATCAATGCAGAATGTGATTGTCAACTTTTGGATATGACAAAAGCTGTCTATCGCACCAAAAGGCGTTGTTCTCCCATCAGGAATATCGTTTATCGTCGTGGCGCGGTGCGGGGAAAAGGCAAGTGATACCCAGTTATGGGTGTCCGCGCCGACGCTTAGTTGTTGGTGTTGGAGACGGTGTTGATGTGCGTCCCTTGCCACATGAGGACGCACGAAGGGACGCTACACGCTATGGAAATAGTTGTGCAGCGTCGTTGTGTCTCCTGAGTGGCGAATTTGGGAAGTTCTTCCACGTCGAGGGTTCCGGTGTGGAACTCCACGACGTGGGAAAGAAATTAAACCACTTACGTTGTCGATGCGGGCCTCCAAACGTACCACAGCAGTGTTAGGCAGGTCCCACTAGAGAGACCAGCGGAGACGACTTGACTCGGGGCGGCCACGAAGTAAAAGAAGGATAAGAGAGAGAATAGAGCGGCGCGCGGAGCTTTTGTTCCCTAAGCTCCGCCCATTCGCCGTTTTTCGACGAGAGCTTACGAGTCAAGTCGTGCTCGCGTGAGTAGCGCCCTCCGGTGACACGTTCTTCTCCAGACCACACACTGCAGCCATAACTCAGGCCAAACTAGAGGAAATGCACTGAGAGCAGCTTGAACATCCTTCTTACAGTCCGGACTTATCGCCGAGATATGCGAGAGATTTGTAAATGATGAAGTTGAACAGTTCGTGCACAACTGGCTGCTGGCACAACCTGTCACTTTTTATGACGACTGAATCAAAAATTTGCCTATTCGGTGGGAAAAATGTGTTTCGGTTGAAGGAGACTATACAATAGAAAAATAAAACGTTAGTTTTTAAATTTTATCTCTTAATAAAAAAATATTTTGGAAAAAGCCGGTTTATATTTGATTTGCCATCGTAATAAAATAAAAAACACAGTCCTCACCCTCACCCTCACCTCACCCTCTTGATCAAATTTTTGAAGACGTTCTCCAAGGTAGTTGGCTCAGTTTCAGCAATAACCCGTTGAATTTATGTTTTCAGAGCAGAAATTGTTTGTGGTTTGTCGCACACGTGCATCAACATGCTCAGGCCACTCCTCATGGCTTGTGACATGTGGGCACTTGAGCAGCAATCATTAGAACGTAAGTGGTGGGAACAATTTGAATGTCCACCATATCTTGTAAGACAGGAAGCAGGCCGATTTTCGCGCTATCTGCATGATCACACATAGGCGCGTATTTGAATGCGAGCAAGTGATGTATATTAATAAACCTGATTGTGGTGTAAATTCATAATTTTGAGAACAGATAGAAAGGAAGGGTTTCAGATGGGAGAAAAAAATGGTTACTCCTGTGTAGGCTTGAACTCGTGATTTGTGGATTGCCAGGTGTGCACATTGGTACTAATCTACGGCATATGACAATTTTTTTTCAGAGACCGTCATATAAAGAACAAATTCTATACGTTGAGCGTCTTGTGTAGTCAAAAAATAAACAAGTTTTTTTTTTTACAAAATATTCTCATTTAAAAAGGATTTCACATTTAAAAAGACATTGAACGTAATAAGATGAGAAAACAAATTTTTATTCACACACAAGGATTTAGACTAACTTTCAAAATGGATGCTATTCAAATCCACCGAAAAAGACGGGGTTTATTCTACTGCCTATCCATTAGTATACATATCAGTGATCCCGACGATCAGACGCCAGGTAGTGCTTATTTATTGTCAGCAATGGCGGCCAAGACAGGTCCCATCCCACACCGCCTCTCCCTTCACACCACCTCTCCTTTCACACCGCCTTCCCTTGCACATAGAATTTTTTTTAGCTGGTAACATTTGAGGCAGGGAGAACGATGTGGATGTGATTCTGTTTAAATGGAGAAAATCGATTTTGTAAGTTTTAAGCAGATAATAAACAATATGTTAATTTACTCTGTACTACCAATACATTGATATTTTGGTTTTACAAATGATCACTAAATAAGTATATACTACATTTCTTGTTTTTTTTTATTCCAAATTTTAATACATTGACCATTATATTTGTTAGATTAACAATAAAGGTGTAACTGAAACAGTAGCAAAAAGACAATAAAAATGAAAATTCTGACATTCTGGGTGGATAATGTAATATTTGTTATAGACGTAACAAATATACATAACAAAATATGTTTTACCAATCACTTGCTGATTATTTTATTGTATTGCAATAAAATGCGTCGTTCTCGGTGAGCAAAAACTCTAGAGATCGTAAAAATAATGTTTTTAAGATGATTTCTATTTTAAAATGTTCGATATGAATTTCTCCATAAATTCCTCTAGCCAGATTTTTGATTTTCATTCCCAATATTTTATTATAATAATCTAAAAACGTATTTTTATTCAGAAATATGGGGTTTTCCAATGAAAATCAGTGTCAAGGTCTCAAATGTATAAATATTTTTGACTTTTTAATTTTAAAACTTCACTTTACACATAGCTAAATGATTTGTCAAATGATATCCGATTTTCTTTTTTAATGTTGACAGCTGCCAAATTAACTGTCAAATATAATAAAATAAACATATTTAATAATTTTTATTAAATATGTTTTTTAAAGAAAATACATATGACATAGGTACTTTAAAACTTTCTATTTACGTAATTTATATTAAAATTTAAATATAACAGCTGTTAAAATAACTGTCAACTTACTTAAGATGCCATTTATTTATTATTTTCAATACTTAGTGCTTAATAGTTCCTTCAATCTAAGGATTTAAGGAACACTGGGCAGTGAATGAAAATAAAGTATATTATGTTAGATGACAGCTAGCAAAACATCTGTCAAAAGCAAAAATAAGCATGTTGATCCTGCATTATTACAAAATATCCACTGTACACAATAAAAACGGGATAGAATCTGATTTAATATAAATTAATCCCGTAATTGATATTTATTTAACCTTTATATTATTGGCAGTTTTTCAGTAAACTCAATGAAAACTAATTGTTAAGTATTTTTTAAAATTTAAATAGATGAAATATTCATTTTCTATATATACAGAGAATACTTGTTAAGAAATTAATAATAAATATACTACGTTAGTTGGCAAGTGTCAGAATTTTTGTCAAATGTCAAAGTAAGCATCTTAAGTCATAATAAAATATTCAAATTTTTTTAAGAAGAAAGATATTTAAAGCAAAATTGATTTACAATTATTTATTTATTTGTTTATTTATTTACATTCATGTTGACACCAAATAAGTGTTTACACTTGTCAATAACAAGGATGAGTTTATCGAATACAAAATATAGAAAATGAACTATTAAGCACTTTAAGTCTTGAAAATAATAAATAAATGGCATCTTAAGCAATTTGACAGTTATTTTCACAGCTGTCGTATTTAAATTTTAGTATAAATTACGTAAATATAAAGTAAACGTACTTCTTAAGTTATAAAAAAATGAATGTTTTTAAACAAAATACATATAAAGTATGTTATATGTGTTTTGTTTAAAAACATTCATTTTTTTGTATAACTTAAGATAGTACTTCTTAAGTTACTTTATATTTGACAGATAATTTGGCAGCTGTTAGCAAAAAAAAAAAGAAATCGGATAATATCATTTGACAAATCATTTGGCTATTTGTAAAATAAAATTTTAAAATTAAAAGTCAAAAATATTTATACATTTGAGACCTTGATATTGATTTTCATTGGAAAAACCCATATTTCGCAATAGAAATACGTTTTTAGATTAAAATAATAAAATAATGGGAATGAAAGTCAAAAATTCGGCTAGAGGAATTTATGGAGAAATTCATAGCGAACATTTTAAAACAAAAATCATCTTAAAATCCTTATTTTTAAGATCTCTAGAGTGATTTGGGTGAAACACTACAGCTTTGTCCCACTGTGCGCCGTCCGTTGTCTTAGTAAACACTGCCCCTTCGAGGAACATCTGAAATGTTCGCGAATGAACTAGTGTGGCCACGATTATGTCTAACAGTTTCTCGAGTCAGTCTTCAAAATAAATACGTGCGATTCGCGTTTTGTAAAACGTATGCCGATATAAATTGTTTTATATAAATTAGTAATACTATTAGTCAGTAGTTTATTTCTTTATTGTGGTTGCGTTAAATAAATTGTGTTTTAAAAGTGCATGTTTACTTTTTCACACTAAATACGAACCTGAGTTGGACAAAACGTTACAGTATCACTTTGTATGGTCGCTCGTAGTAACACCCTCATCAATTTTACAACAAACGCTAGTCACCTTCATCTTCACCTTTTCACGCAACGGCCAGGTAACCGGATTAGGGCGACAAAATTATTATGCAAAAGATATTGTTTCAATTGTTATTGAAACTTAATATAAGTCAATTAAAACACTTATTTTTAAATGTAAACAAGTATATTTGGGAAAAATACATTTTTGTTTCTATATGAAATATCATCTTAAACTATAGACAAAACGCATTATTATTAATATTGCATAACTGAAAAGAACAATCTGTATTTCATCTTTATTATTACTCACTAACGGAAGAACTTATTGTATCTTGGTCACTATCTGTATCAGTGTCTATATCAGTACCACCAGTATCACTGGCAAAAAGTGTCAGAGACTGGAATTTCTGGAATTTTCAATAAAGATATGACTTCTGCACTAAGGGCACTTTTACTTTGGACTGGTAATTTGCGTAATCCTGTTATGTATGGATCAGAAGATACAAGTAGTATATTTACAAGGTCTCAATTAGTTTTAACGCTGGGAATTTTTCTTGTGTCTGACTCCCTAAATCTTTTAAAATCTTTAAACCTAGATTCTTGCGATTCTTCTGATAACTCTCCAATAGAAAGCATTAGAGATTGAATTATTTCACTTCCGTGAATCAGTAGATTATGTACCGAAACTGACATGAAATACCAAGAATAGGTACTTACCAATATTTTTGCAGTATCTTTGGCATCATCAAACATCAATTAGTATCAAATTTCTCAGAATTTAAATCATAGCCAGTCGAAATTGCCTGCAAAATGACACGGAGTCTTTCGATGATGTTTTTATCAACACCCGTAATTTGAGAAGATAGTTCAGCATTAAAAAAAAACAACGATCAGTATTCCCATCATTAGTTGTACCACTTCCTCCAGGTATTGGGACATACACGGGTAACGTGAATTTGGGAACTGCCTGGGAAGGATTGCGATATTTTTCCATTTTTTTTCCTCTAATCGGTGTTGTTTGAGTAGCCTCTTTAAAAGTTTTGCTATTGTTGTGTCTCCATGGGCTCCAATAGAACTAGCAGTGGCAAAAGACAATTCTTCCGGTGAAAAACATTCACGCAGTGATTCTGTTCTCCTCTGTTTACTACGAAGAGAAATATCAGCAAATTCTGATTTTCGCGGTGGTCCTGGAGTCTGTATTCTTGTTATTCTTAACGAAGCCGGTAACTCTAAATTTTGTTCCACCCATTCCCCGTACTTATCCATAAATACCTGACGATTTCTCGAACATTTTTTCCATCTTGTTTTGTAATTAACGTAAAGGGAGTATATTTTTTCTTGAGATCTTTTTCTTGGGAATCACTTAAATTTTGGAATCCTAATTTGGACTTCACATACTCAATTAACTTCTGCACTTCTATTGGTTGGTTTTTCTTGCCAGTCGTAGGAATAGCATTCATTAAATCTTGAAAAACCAAACCTAAGAAACAAATAATGTTTAAGCAGTTATTTCTTTCCTTGTTTCGCGTCACTTAAATAATATATTTTCGTAAAGTTCGAAAAATCTCGCAAACTTTATCTATTTTATCATGAAATAAACTGTTATAGAAGTATTTCTATTAAACTTTTGCAGGCTTAGAAATCTTTAGATAACTTTTAGAATCCTAGTCAAAGTTTAAAATATAAGATTCAGAAATACCGTTTGTCAAAACCTAATTTTTATAGACAAAACAGATTCTTTCAATAAATGACTATGTATTTATAAAGTACATACCTGAATCTTCTTCAGCCATCTTTCAATTGTCAAATAATAATATGTAAATGTGTTTAGTCACTTAGCGAAGACTGCACTATTTCAAGTTATATCTCAGAGGGTTGTGAACATACTAAATTGAAATACCGCAACAAACTAAATTAGGACATTTTTATGATTATTGGCCTTATTACCTGACCACAATGGTTCTACGAATCAGTGCAACAATCAATTTCATTCCTAGAAAATACTTCTTTTTGATTTATGTCGCCCTATCCGGTTACCTGGCCCACTGTGAACTGGTCAAATTATTTTGTTTAATATATAAGGATCTTCTACGGTTATTCAAGCAAACAGGTGCCAGTACTTTAGTTTAGGCCATAATCTAGCGCTTGCACCATCGTGATTTAATCGAACTTTGCACCCTCATCGTGTTTCCCTCCAGCTCCTCATTTGCTGTACCTAATTCAACACGTGCCGACCCTATTAGACGTATTTTAGACAACGAGTATTACATTTATGGAAATACACTTGAACGAGTTTGATCCTGTAAACGAATCGCTGCCCCTTCCTCCTCGTGGCATCACAAAAGTAAAAACATTTTAGCAAATCCTCATCTGAAAACACTCTCTATGGGTAACATGAATGATGTGGTGGGAGCGCTTATCCCGTTTTTCATCCGTTTCAATGAATCCCTCTCCGCTAATCAATTAGCTTTGATCGTATTCGATACCGCTTCGAATACGAGATCTTGCGCGTTACCTGCAGATTATTGCCGGCTTGAACCGTATTCCCACAGGTGCAATTTCTATGTAAATTTAATTTGCGCATCGGTACGAACAACCAGCAACTTGACCGGAACAATAACGGTATGCAGGCGAGTTTCACGGGAATGAAATATGTTCCGGTTATACATACAGACTAATTTAAATATTTCGGCCGGACCCGCTTGTTTGAAATCCCGACAATTTTTAGTGTCAACTACGGTCCCCATAATTATTCATCGTCATAAGTGGATCCGAATTACTAGCATGGCACATTCGGCTGGGCTTCATGTCCATTAAATAGAACATTTATTGTTTTCAGACATGTTTCATGTTTAGTTTTTTTTGCTCCTGCGATACTATGGAAAGTAAAACGTATAGGTATATTACAGCAAATTTATCTGTGCCCCTGGCCGAGTTATACTCGGTGAACAAAACTTGAAATTGTGACGTTTTTGTTTAGCTACAGCCGTGAACGCTTTGAGAAGTACAATTTCGAGAACGATTACGTATTGTTGAAATTTGTTTGTGACTGTGGCGGCTTGTCGAATTTGAAGTTTTCTTATTTATAATAATGGATCATGGGACTTAGGTACAGATACTCACAAAAGTATTCGGCCACCCTTCTATTACTAAGAACGAATGTACAAAACACAAATTCATAATTAAGTGAGACTGCATAATATGCGTAAATACGTTCCTCCGTTACTCCTTGATTAAAGGATAATTACAACGTAGACGCAGAATAAAACATTCGCTGGGATTACCCGACCAACGCGTTTGACATATAAAAACGGATACACAAAAGTATTCGGCCAGTTAATTATGCAAAGCTGTAGTAGGTAATGCAAGTAGAGATAGTAGGGTTCTTGACCATAGTATTAGTGTGTGGAAGATTACATATTAACTGGTATAGACTGCGTGCCTCTATTAGACAGTGTACCCTTGTCACGCAAATAAAATGCCAAAAGTACGCGAAATCACCGTACCAGAGAGACAGCATCTCATCTCCTTTGCAAAAAAAGATATTGCACAGTGTAAAATTAGCAGAGACACAGGCATACCAAGTACTGTACAGAGTATAATAAAAAAAATATGAAATCGATAAAACGGTAGTAAATACATCACGATCACGGCGACACAAAATATTAACTCAAAGAGATGAAAGGCAAATTCTCTAACAAATAAAAGAAAATCCAAGTACTAGTGCCATAGAACAATATATAACAATATATGCTGAGATTCAGGAGAGTACTGGAAAGAATATTAATACTGACACAGTGCGTCGAACCTTAAGAAAAAAGCGCTACCACGGCCGAGTTGCCCGAAGGAAACCCTGGATTAGTAAGGTCAACAGACAAAAAAGACTCACGTTTGCTGACCAGTATATGAATGAGCCTGAAACATTCTGGGATCAGGTTATCTTTAGCGACGAATGTAAATTTGAGATATTTGATTGTGTGGGGCTGTATGGCGGCTGCGGGAGAGGGTAACCTTCATTTTATTGAAGGAATATTAAACCAATATTGTTATATTAATATATTGAAGCATCATTTACAGGCCAGCGCTGAAAAATTGAGATTAGGCGATCATTACATCTTTCAACAAGATAATGACCCCAAGCACTGAGCCCGTAAAACGCGGGAATTGCTGCTATATCATGTACCGATAATTGAAAACACCACCGCAGTCGCCCAGTACTAACCCTATTACCCCAGTACTTATGGTCACATCTAAAACGATCTCTGCAAAATAAACGAATTACCAATAAAGAAGAGTTAAAAAATCATCTCTCAACAGAATGGAGTAATGTGACCCGTAAACTGGTGCATTCAATGCCATATTGGCTGAAATATATTCTGAATTTTAAGGGATACCCGACAAGATATTATATGTGCCGTTTTAAATTGTTTGTACCTTTCCTATTTTATTTTTCCTTTGGTGGCCGAATACTTTGTGTCATATAAATTGGACATTATCGTGTTTTGTCGGCAGTTTTTAAATTTTTATCTTTCTCTTAATTCTTCTACAGAGTATTGTGCCGTGTGTGTGCGTTTTAATTTGAAAAAAAAAAGTATTGATGCATGTACCTATTAGAATTAACGGTCATTTTGAAAATGACTTTATTTGACGAAAAATTATTTTATTTTATACGTTTTGTTATTTTCTTTACTTATTTTGCTTGAGATTTTGGTTTGTCTATTCATTAAATATTCAACTATCGTTTTATGCTGAACCGAGTTATTTGTATTTTTTAATGGGAGTTTTCTTATGTAAGCAGCGTAACAAGATCGGGTTTGAATCATCAATTTCGACATACTCTCATTACGTCTTAAATACTTAGCTATAATTCGCACATTCTCTGAATCAAAAACATAACGAAAATATCACATTTATCTTATTTTCCTGGCTAACGTATTATTGGTTTTCTTTAATTTAGTGTGAATATGCGAAAATCATTCAATCAGTTTTTTTTTTGGTTTTTCTCAAAAACGGTGCATTTTTCGTGTTCCGAACAAGTAGACTTTTTCTGTAGAGAATTAAATTGCGCATCACACTATCTGGCCCGGATTGAAATTCCTCTATGGCTGTGGAAAATAATTTAAAAAAAAAAATAACATAAAATGTGTGCCATTAACGCCCTGTATGGGGTAATCAAATATTGTCCTCATCATATTGTTTGAGACTATTTATTGTACTTCTGTACCAAATTTGAGCTATGCCGAGTCGATGGTTTTGAAAATATTTAAAAAAAAAACTTGTTCGCGTCGACCTCTTTTGGAGGGCCGCAGTACTGTTAAGAACGACCTTACAGCGAAATTAAAAAATAAGTGTCAGTTTATTTTTCATGTAGTATCTGCCATTAATTTTTTTGTCTCATATTTTTGAATCACCCTGTAGTTTAGGGAGTAATTAGTAAATTTGAGAGGACATAGCACTCTGACATATCAGCATCCTTCTAGATTAATAATCATTTTGGCATTTGGTTGTTAGATGTACTCACTGTCTTTGAGCTACCTTTGAGACGAGGAGGGTGTCTTCATTCGATCAGGTGTGACATAAGGTTACATAACTTTAATTTAATAACGTTAATCAATATTTTTTAATAAAATGTTCGTGAAGTACAGTTCAAACTCCAATTGACAACATGCATTAGTAACGGCTTTTACAGATCAAGACGCACCACAGAGGTGTACGCATCACAAGTGTAATACATGAAAGTAACTAGGAGCTTTTTGAAGGTTGACATAGTTTATTATGAAATTATATCACAGTATTCAACATATTACATACAGAGGAGGTTGTACAAGAGCACCAGCTTTCACGGAACTACTGCAATAAATACGAATTGAGGACCTCCATCACATGCTGCCATATGCCAACTTTATGCATCAGATAAAACAAAGGAACATACGCGTATACCTAATACATGAATAATATAGTTTTTGGGGTAAATAAAAAATAAATTAAAAATGTTTAATCTTAATGTCATGACAAAGTAATTCTGAATTAGGTATTCAGTATTGCGTTGTTTTAATTAATATTTTTTATCATTTTCCTTCGAAAGTACATATTTCAAGAAACAGTTACTTGAACCTTGTTTCGTGTTACCCATTCTACTTTTTATGCATTTTTCTCTCCCGTACGTTTAAAGTTAAACAATGTTTTTTTTATATTAGAATAAATAAGACAGCGACGTCAAATCGAGGTAAAAAAGACGAATCAACCTCATTTTTCATCAAATATATCCAATTCGTTAGGTCAACGAACTGACTAGAAAAGAGAAAGTTCTATGAGATACAAGAAAGTCATATACCCAAAAAAAAAAGGAATGAGTGCCAAGAGAAATTCAATCACTTTTGCAAGCTACTGAACTTTTAACAAAAAAAGCTTGTCTTAGCTGTCGTAATAGTAATTATGATATATTATAGTGACAATAAAAAAGTAATATGTCCGAAAAAAAAAAAAAATTAAATATTTGATGTAGTAGTTTTATGACTAAAAATTATAAGTAAAAAAATATCCTACTTTCCTAAATACTCAAAAATTTAGGTTTCAGTGAAAAAAAAGTCAGTTTACCTGTCAGTCATTTGTAGGTATATCTTTTGACACGTAAATTTATATTTTCTATAGTAATAGCTAACTACAAACATGTTTTTTTTGGGAATATGTCACAAAAATGACATATCGACATAGTGAACTGAAAATATATTGTATTAAAAAAAAAAAATTAAAAAACAATTGTAATCCTGAGTATGCAATTTTAATGTATTTTTCAAGGTTAAGAAAAACAAAAACATTTCTGTCATCATATCTATCAATGATACAACTTCAATTAGAATTTAGGTTTCTATAAGAAACTCAAGACATTTCAAAGGTGTCTCAACTATTACCAACTTATGTAATATATTTGTCAGGTCTAAATTAGAATATGCTACTGTGGTTTGAAGTCCCTATTATGAGACTCATTTATTAAATTTAGTGAAGTTCAGATAAATATATTAAATAACTTTCTTTTAAGTCCTTTTACCTAGATCTGAAATGAACAATTTGAGGCTAGTTTACTTTGCTATTCTGTTTTTACTCAAGCCTTTAACAAATTAAACCGATTGTATTTGGCCTCACGTATAAAAAACGAATGTTAATCTTCAACTGACCTTCAAAATTACCTTCAGGGTCAAACCCTTGGTCCCTTAAGTCTACTACAACTTCTGTAGTGGTAATTTTCCAATAGGTTACTGTCCTAACAAGATATTTGTTAACATGTGACATCGTTACATTGCGTGGTCGCAGCTACTTTCAGCAGCTGCTTTAGTGGTCTTCTCCCTGGGTCCTGAGCTACCATTTTTATCCAAGTAACTCTTTTTGTAATAGAAAATTATACTTTATTTTTAAGAACATCAGTCGTTATTTTTTTGGTATACAGTCAGAAATAATACATACATTTTCACAAATTGGACACAAAAAATATTTTTCGATGCGCAATTTTCCGAACAAGTACTAGGTTCTTACCTAGTACTATTAATCAGGAGATCCGTACATAGTTAGGTACATAAATCAACCGAAAAACTTATCGGATAAAATATCAGCGAACGGATGTTGACAAATTGAGAAAATTAATGATGACTTGACGACGATGGATAATAATAATATGAGCGAGCGACTACGTAAATAACCCTGCAAGGACACACGCCCTTGTAAAACGAGAGGAACTTTATTTGTACCTGGATTGACGCAAAAGGCAAAGCAAGAGGCTTTATTTTTAGAGGTTGACAGTTGAAAATGAATTGGTGTACAGGTAAATGAACGTTTATTGTTTCAAAAGGATAATATTGCATGCCAGCTTATATAATATAAACATACGGCGTGGCAAAAAAGTTGCGCATAATGCCTGTAGCTTTTAAATAACCTTGTATGTAAAATATATGAAAAAAATGTCCTGAATAAAAGTTTTCCATCTGATCATTTGCCATGTTCATGTCAATATGAAATTATTTTGTTTTTTCAAGTTTGGTTATTATGGAGACCAACTTTATTTTTTTAAATGACAATCCATACATTTTCTCTCAATATCTGAAAGAGCAAGCTTTTCTTTTTACTGTACACTAAAAAGTTGATATGGTTACATAAAGAATTATCGCAAAAAAAACACTTTTGAAATTAACTCTTTGAAACTAATAAAAAAATAATCAAAGTAGATGGTTAAGTCATGCCAGACATCATTTTTGATTTTTTGCATTTATGTTCAATAATTTCTTATTGCGTTTTTAGAATTTATAAATAAATAATTGAATGTTTACATGCAGAGATCCCAAAACCAAGTTTGTATCTGTTTAATGAATTGTACAGATCTCTAATAAACCAGTCAACAATAAGCCGACTGGTAAAGAAATTTCAAGTAACTGGTAGCGTTAAGGATTCCCCTAAATCAGATAGAATGCAACTCGAACTGCAACCGGAGGAGATAAAGCGTTGGATATCTTGCTCTCAGTCCGCTAATATCTAATCCAATCTTCCAGGGTTTTGCCAACTACTTTTGTTGTTTCTCACCAGTTAGTTAAAATTTTATTTAAGCGAGAAAAGGTGACATCTATACAAACTATAACTTGTTTGCAAGGTAATTGAGGATGACTTCCACAGAAGGGCTGAATTTTGTGAAGGCATAATGGAAATATGCAAAAATAAAAATAACTTCGCAAGAAATATCCTTTTTCATATGAAATTACATTCAATTTAAATGGTGTTTTAATCGACATAATAGTCGTTACAGATTAAATCAGAACCGGTATTGGTTCCAAGAAGCACATACCCAAAACTCCAAAAAAGTTAATATTTGGGCAGGCATTGTTGTAGGACGTATTGTTGGACGTTTCTTCATAGATGGAAATTTAAGTTCTACAAAACATTTAGATCTGGTAAGATATCACATTATTCCGTCTTGCAGACTGTTGTTTCCGGGTTAAGATACTGTTATTAACAAACAACTATGGTTCCAACAGGATAGGGCACCATCACATTTTGCGGCAAATATCAGGGAGTATTTAAATGGATAATTTCTAGGACGCTGAATAGGCAGATGAAGTACAATTGAAGGGCCAGCACGCTCCCAGGATAAAAATTCCATAGGGATATTTAAAATATATTGTTTATGTCAATCGAATAGATAACATTGAAGACTTGAAACAGAAAATTTTAAATGAAATCCGGGTCATTCCTGAAGACTTCCTAATAAATGTTGTTGAAGAGTTTCGGGATCGGCTTGGGCATTGCTTAACGAAAATTGGAGGTCACTTTCAACACCTCATCCGCTAACTATTGTTTTGTTGACTTAACATAAATGATAACATAAGTAAACAGTTACAGTCTTGTACAAAAATTAACTTTAAACGTGTCTTTTTTGCGTACATTTCTTTACGTAACCATATAAAATATTTAGTGTAGAGTAAAGAAAAAAAGCTGCTCTTCAGATGTTGAAAGAAAACCTATGGGTTGTCATAAAAAAGTTGGTCTCCATAACAACCAGCCTCGAAAAGAAAGTTCATGTTGACAGAAACATGGCAAATAAACTGATGAAAAACTTTTATTCAGGACATTTTTTCATATACGAAGTTATTAAAAAGTTACAGGTATTATGCATGACTTTTTTGCCATGCTGTATAATTATACAGATAAGGTGACAGCCGTTTAGTCCCAACCTTGAGTTATAAAATGCTAGTCTAAAAATAATAATGATGAAATAGTACTTTAGACTTCATCTACAATCAACAGCTTTATAAACAACAAAATTTTTATTTTAAATTAAATATAAAGGTACTCTATTTCCATTCTAAATTGAAAATAGGTAGAAAAAAGCAAGGGTGTCAGATATATTTTCTAAGCTCACTATACAAGTATACTTCATACTTCAGTAAACTGTTAGTTCGTGACGTTCTTAGAAAGCTAGTTTGGAAATATTTAAAAAAAAATACATAGATATAAATTTATTAGTTAGCATTAAAATAAAGCGTTTAAAATTGCTGGAAAAAATAATTATAAATTCAAACAACTTTATGTATATTACTATACTTAAGAAAATTTTGAAGAGCCGGCAACGGCGGCTCAGGCGGCTGGCGGCACAGAGTAAAACCACTGGCGGTAAACACCGGTCAACGAGATTATTAGACTACTTTGCATTTAATACATTGCTAATACTGCTTCGGTCCACTGTGCCATAAAATTTTTACGACGTCGTTAAAATGATTTACGACTTTAGGCACTCAACTTGTTTAAGACGCCAGTGACGTGTATTTCAGATAGGTTTATTAACACAGACAATTTTTTGAGATTGTCTGGCTAAATGAGCATTATTTACAGCAAATTATATTACAAATATTAAGAGTTTTGTATGCAGGCTAATTTTAATCTCCTATATTGATTTGAATGAAAAAACATTATTTCACAATTTTCGAATTTATAAAAGATATATGTACGCCTATGGAATCATAAAGTTGCACCGCTTTTTTTGTTCCCCAGGCGTATTTATCATTTTCAATTAAAATTAGAAGGACTGTACACGGTCTTGGAGTGTTCAACGTCAAATTCCCGAATTTTTCTAAAAATCCGCCAACTTCATTGCTGCACTTTTTCAGTTTCCCAACCTCCATCAATAACTTTTTGAGGCAAAATCGCCCAGAAGTTTTCAATTGGTCGACCCTGCAATAAATTTGGGGAGTTGTCGTTTTTAGGCACAAAAGGTATGTGAGCGTTCATCCAATTCTGAGTTTCGCCTGCATAATTGCACGAAGCCAAGCCCGGTCAAAATATAATATCCTCTGGAGCATGATTCTGGTGGATAACGTTAATTAAATTTGTTAAGCAATTGTGAAAATAACTTTGGAAATCCCATCAGTTGATATCGCACACCAAATTAACACTTGTTCAAAAATGACATTTTGCTTGTATTTCAGACTGTCTGGACATTCTTCTATATTGTCGGTGTGAAAACCATTATCTCCTTTAATTTTGGAATTACTTAGGGCAAAGTACTTTCCATCATCCACGATGACTTTGTCATTTGCAAAATGGTATGCCTTAAAACACGGCAACATCTTTTTGCGAAGTGCCAAGAATATTTTATTCTTGGCACTTTCAATTAACTGAGTTGATCTATGTCAAGTTAAGAGTCAGTAGGTCTTCCATTTAACGGAACATAGATAGAACGGAACAAGATCCCGTATTCTATCGACAGTTTCATCGGTTCGTAGGCGTGTTGAAGTTTTGCAAAAGTATCCGTTGCGCTGTGTCCAAGTCTGAAGCAATACCTGATAGCATATCGTTGCTCAAAATTAATGTCACTCTTTTTAAAACACACTAGAAGAAACCGGTTTAAGAAAACAGTCACAAAGAACAAACAAATAACTCTAACAAGTTCAATCTTGTACTTAAGGTGCATTACATGTTAGCCTACCGCCCTTCCAAGTCCCGTCTCCGGCGTGTTGCTAGATCGGGCGCTACGTTGCCAGTCTCATTACTTTTTAATTTAATTACACATTTTGCTTTTTAAAAAGGCGGACTATTTGAGCTTTAAGCATCTGCCCAACTAAATTATCAGCGCTTCTTCGAAACTCTAATTTATAAGCCATTACGACGAAATCGATTTCGGTAACTAAGCTGTCATTAAAATGACAAATCATTGAATGACTTTTGTTTGCAAAGCCAACCTGATGTATTGATATATTTTTATTTTTTCATAGTGTTATTTTTTGTGCCAAAACTTTTGAGTCATAAGTTATTTGATTTTTTCTAATCATACGTTTCTTTGTAGAACAAAGCAAAAATAATAATTTTGTGCCTAACGGTACCTAAAGCCCTTAGGAAGTAGGATATAGTAAATCCACAGCACAGCTAAAATTAAAATTTAAAAGAGTTCATTCATGATTATGGCAGAGTTTCGCAAAGCTAATTCGCCACACAAAAGGATCCGGAACATATTTGCGTGGCTAATTACAGTTAGCCCCATTAAATAATTTAATTAAAGAGGCAAAAAGTAAATTAACACCGACTATCCTGACGTTAAAAGAATAAACGTGGCGAAGTGAAATTAAAATTAAGTTTAGCGACCCGGATGAAATTATAGCTATGTAGTTTCGTTTGTTTTACCAATTCTAATTGCTGTGTTGGGTTTTAATTGCTTATTAGTGGTTCGCAGACGCAGAATTAATTTGTTCTTTAAATAATAATTGTTTTGTTTGAGTTGAGTCCGTATTACAAACGACATAGTACACCTACCCGACTGTCTCTGGTATATGAGCTAATATGGATCCCAGGTAAGTTTTCTCGAAAACACACCTACGTTTAAACCACACCAAACACCTATGTTTATATTTTTTAATGTAAAAACAACTGAAGTAATGACATTTTTAAATACATATTATTATAAACAGTTATGGTCAAAAACTATTATGGTGAAGTATACAAAGTATGAGTAAAAAATAGATAAAACATCAACACTAAACCAACATTTCTAATTAAAAAGAAAAGCTCAAAAATGTCGAAAACCATGGAACTTCTACTAGATATTTAAGTCCATTTTCTAAACGAGCTTGACGTGCCCGTATGAGCAAACTATACTGAATGTATAAATTTGGACTTTTTGGACCATTTGGACATAAGGTCTATAATACCATCATGTTCAAATTCTCTTTACTACAGACAAATAATACGAAAGTCAAAATAACTCTTAGATCAACAATTTGATAATTTAATACTTGAAATTCTTAACATATTATATATTTCTTAAGTCCTGAAATGTAATATACAAATACATAATCTAATTCATGAGAAAATAAATGTGTTCCTCGGAATAAAATGCTTTGTGTGTTTTGAATTTTAGCCGAAAGCCAGGTTCATTGTTTTGTTATTATGAACGCAAACAAAATAAAAAATTCGTTTATACTTCACAATAAGTAATTAGTTAGGTACCTCTCTAGCAAATGTGCTTTTAAAATAAACACATATAGTCGCACGTATGGTTAAATTTAAATTAAAATTATATACAAGTAGTATTCTAACTATGTATGTACCTAAATATGCACGTACATACATGCACGTATGTATATAATAAATTCATACATATTTCTGTCGCTTCTTTGTAGTCATCATGTTATCAACACATAACACTAAACAATAATTTTTAACGTACAGTTTTTTTGACATTTTTTTTTCAATTTGAAAGGAATTATGTAAAATTAGCGAATTTTAATATGTTTAATAAAGTAAACGCCAACGCCCTAAGTAAATGCCAACTTTCATTATTTATCTCAACTATTAACATAATTTTAATTATAATAGCATAGCAAAATATGCAAATGTTACGGCAAAATAATGATAATGAAATGAAAATAAAGTGAAAGTAATTTATATATTGCTTATGCTCATATATCTAATACTCCTATCTAACGCCCGTAAGTGGAAGTGTCACGTGGTAAGTGAGACAGCAAATGACTACTCGACCTGTTGTGCGCAATCGTCACGAGTATGGTGGGGCAATTGGCTGTGTGTGACGCTATAACTGATGCACGATTGTAGGCATGTTCAACTCTAGGGCATGCGCGTAAGACTCGAAGTAGTTACGAGAGAGAGACAGACGCATATATGTCTGCACCGTGGTGATTTCGTTCATCTCCAGACCCCTACTTGCAATATAGGAGTATTAGATATATGCTTATGCTACTCGTATGCTTATCAATAGGAAGAGAGTTTTGTTATAATTAGAAAGATCAACAATATACTATTATTTTGTCATTAAAGATATACGTACAGTGTCCGCCATAAAATTGGAACCATATGGGTTTTTCGTAAATATATATTTTATTTTTTTTAATTTAATTTTTAAAGCGATTTATTTATTGTTTATTATTTTTATATTTATAGATTTTGCAATCTCGGCGGTACATCTGAAATCAGACACACGAAAAACCCTCATACCCGTAGTTTCGAATAAGCTGGGTTCACACTGCAGCCTAAAAATGGGTTAGAAGGAGTTTTAGTCTGTCATATTGGATCCGCCATTTTAAATTTTGAAATTTAGATGATATAATAAGACTCAGAGACCCCAAAAACCTTATACCAATATCAAAAACTGATTCGAAATAATTTTGTGCGATTAAATTGATTTTTAAGGAGTTAAATCCTCCATGTTGGATCCGCCATTTTAAATTTCGCATTTTCCATGGTGGATTCATAGTTAGCGATCCTAAAAATTATGTAATATGTATTTAGGTGGTATTTTTTAAAGATTATTAACATTTTATTACACTTTTTAATTAATTTTATCTCGAGAACCGTCATTGTAGGCGCCATATTGGATCCGCCATATTGAATGCTTTTAAAGGCCACCAGTTTTTTGAAAGTACATAACTTAACGAACATTTTGAGACCTCAAACATCAAAATCCATCGGCACAAATTTTGGGAGTACACGTGATCCGTTTGACATGAAACGTCCCATATATAAAATTTAAAGTTACCATTTTTATTCGAGATATGAACGAGAAACGCCTTTAAGATTATTAATTAAACAAAATTACTCAGTTTATTGGTGTCACAAAACTAACCAAACTAAAGTAATTTTTATTAACTATCAATTGGTCATATATTATCTAGAAAAAAAGTAAAAATATTTTTACCATTCCAAGTTTACTCTTCTAAAACAAAAATCCTCCACTCGAAAAGGTAATTGTAAAAAAGTCACTTTCACTACACTCGCATTTTATTTACACATTAACCGTAATTTTAGTAAAGTTACTCACTAATAACAGCTAAATACATATAGATACATTAATTTAACACGATACATTAGTACTTTATACTAACGTACACACTCCCGAAGAGCTATCTATTGGTAAATAGCGACGGAGTAATCTCTTTCTTCGTAGTCTTTTTTATGTGCCAGTGCAAAAAGCTGTTGCTGCTCTGTGTTGTCTACACCGTTGCCGTTTTATTTGAACATACATGCCTACTTATACATATGTATGTATGTAGAAAACTTATAACTCCTGAAGTGGCTGTCAATTTTATTGGCCGATAAAATGAAAACTCTTTGATGTTGTTAAGTTGGAAAATTTATTTCATTTCTCAAGATATTAACTTGACATTGCATATAAAGGACAAAACACTTCTTCAAAATTTACCGGAATATTGATTTGATAAGCCTTTGGGCCCTCATACGATTAAAATGTTAACACATATACATATACATATTAATTATTACATTACATAAACATATACATATTAAGTAATCACTAATTTTTAAATACCGGTCATATCATGTTGTTACATATTGATAATAAATTTAATTTAACAATGTAGTTAGTTTAACTAGTATTCCATGTCTGCCTTAAACAATGTGTATTAGTTTTCCCCCTGATTATTTATTGACTTGCTTCGAATTAAAATAGAATAGCAAACAAATAATGAGTTTTGTAAATGTTTTGTAAAGGTTAACTTCGTTTTCCTATTGTGTATACCCTCATATTGTTTTAACCCTAATTCCATAATCCTACCTGTTTTATCTAGTATTTTGATATGTCGTTAGAATATCAAACAAATAATGGGTTTTGTAAATGTTTTGTAAAGGTTAACTTCGTTTTCCTATTGTGTATACCCTCATATTGTTTTAACCCTAATTCCATAATCCTACCTGTTTTATCTAGTATTTTGATATGTCGTTAGAATAGCAAACAAATAATGAGTTTTGTAAATGTTTTGTAAAGGTTAACTTCGTTTTCCTATTGTGTCCCTCATATTGTTTTAACCCTAATTCCATAATCCTACCTGTTTTATCTAGTATTTTGATATGTCGTTAGAATAGCAAACAAATAATGGGTTTTGTAAATGTTTTGTAAAGGTTAACTTCGTTTTCCTATTGTGTATACCCTCATATTGTTTTAACCCTAATTCCATAATCCTACCTGTTTTATCTAGTATTTTGATATGTCGTTAGAATAGCAAACAAATAATGGGTTTTGTAAATGTTTTGTAAAGGTTAACTTCGTTTTCCTATTGTGTATACCCTCATATTGTTTTAACCCTAATTCCATAATCTTACCTATTTTATCTAGTATATTGATATGTCGTTAGAATAGCAAACAAATAATGAGTTTTGTAAATGTTTTGTAAAGGTTAACTTCGTTTTCCTATTGTGTATACCCTCATATTGTTTTAACCCTAATTCCATAATCTTACCTGTTTTATCTAGTATTTTGATATGTCGTTAGAATAGCAAACAAATAATGGGTTTTGTAAATGTTTTGTAAAGGTTAACTTCGTTTTCCTATTGTGTATACCCTCATATTGTTTTAACCCTAATTCCATAATATTACCTGTTTTATCTAGTATATTGATATGTCGTGACCGACACCTTGACAAGAAGACTGTATCCCAATTCTATCCGGTTTCTGCTTGCATATTTTTGGTTTCTCGTTATTGCTAGGCTCGAATTATGCACGACTATCTATGTTCATGTGGTCTCTAACTGACTGAAAAAAAAAACTGTAGCTTTACTCGGAAAACAATTGTCTAGTACTTCTTGTTTATTACTCGCTTAAGATGCTTGGAACAAAATGGCAGTGATATTATGAGTGTAAACTTTTTAAATGCATTACATTATTCATTATTTAAAACGTTAAAATTTTAAATCGATGTTAAAATAAAAAAAGTTTTTCATTATACTTCTGTGGGTGGCAGTCAAAAGGTAATAAGTCAATTTTGGGCAAAAATGGGATAAGTGCATCAGTGTATATTAAAAATGTTCAATAACAGTCTGACAAAAGGAAATAAGTCTAGAGTTATGCTTTCCCCCGATAAATGGAAGTAAAAGTTCACTTAGCTGAGCTTAACTGATATTAGTAAAATTTTGGAACAACAAAAGGGAATAACTATTCTTATGTCCACAGTTTCTGCAATCAGGGTCAGTCAGAACGGCATAAGGTAAAATATGAATTGTTATGAGGGTTAGGAACTGTTAGTTTGTTCGCGCATAAAGATATAAATCAAGATATGTATTTTTAACAGATTTTATTATTAGATTTTATTAATACATATAGCAAACATAATTACAGACAAAACGGTGTAACTTGACTTATGCCTTTTTGTCGAGAGTGCATGTGAAGCAATAGTCGAACAAAATAGTGCGATCTTCGGATGAAGAAGTAATATAAATAAGTAGCAGTTCATTTCAAACCAAAAATGTGTGTTTCTGAAATTAAACATATAAACTCCAATAACTTTCATTTTTCTTAACCTGGTATATAGAATTTCCATTCTAAATTGAAAATAGGTAAAAAAAGCAAGGTTGTCAGATATATTTTCTAAAATTGCTAAGCTCACTATACAATTATACTTCATACTTCAGTAAACTATTAGTTCGTGACGTTCTTAGAAAGCTAGTTTGGAAATATTTAAAAAAAAAAAAATACATAGATATAAATTTATTAGTTAGCATTAAAATAAAGCGCTTAAAATTGCTAGAAAAAATAATTATAAATTAAAACAAATTTATTTATATTTCTACTTCGCTTTTTGCTAACACCGGCCAATGATTTTGAGTGACCCATTAGAGTATTGTGCTTTGCATTGAATACATTCGTTAAATACTTATTCGGTCCACTGTGCCATAAAATTTTTACGACGTCGTTAAAATGATTTACGACATTAGGAATTCTTACTTGTTTAAAACGCCAGTGACATGTATTTCAGCTAGGTTTATTAAAACAGACAATTTTTTGAGATTGTCTGGCTAAATGAGCATTATTTACAGAAAATTATATTACAAATATTAAGAGTTTTGTATGCAGGCTAATTTTAATCTCATATATTGATTTGAATGAAAAAAAGATATATGGACGCCCATGGTATCATAAAGTTGCACCTCTTTTTTTGTTCCCCAGGCGTATTTATCATTTTCAATTTAGAATAAATGGACTTTACATTAAACGTTGTATTTTACTTTACAATAATTCTAATAATTTACTATAACAAAACAGCATAAGTTCACTTGAGTCGTTTTGACGGACTGTATTCAAATATTTCGAAAAATCATAAGGGCATAAGTCTTAATTTATTAATTAATAAATATATTTGTTAGTTAAATTTTGTTAGCAATGGAATAAGCAAATTTTGTACTGTATCCCAGCATTAAAAAATGTTACATAAATACTTTTGAAAATTTGTGATGATTCTCTTGACTTTGAAAAAATTTCTGTGTGAATTGAGGTTAACTGACTTATTACCTTGTGATAGCCAGCCACAGACTTATACATGTATTTCATAAATATCAGTAGGTACATTTTATTTTATCCAATCACAGAATATATTTTATAATACGAGGAGTGTGGTTATTTTTAACAATACTATTTATTACACAGCCACACAAAAAATTTTCGCTTCCACCAACGAAACCTAGTACACCCTAGGTTTTTGGGGTCGAATCCGAGGTCGGTTTGTCGGTATCAGGTCACGTTATGGTCATTTCAAGGTCAAATCATTAGATTTCGACAGAAAATTTTGAAAAAAAATTGTATATAGGTTTTTGAGGTCGCTGAATCCAAATCCGAGGTCGGTTTGTCGGTATCAGGTCGCGTTAAGGTCATTTCAAGGTCGAATGGTGGAAAACCTGATAAAAATATTTACCTGTTATTTCACGATTTTTCCAACTCTCTTATTAGTTACGTTAAGTTACTCTCACGTTGTAAACTTGGTCTATTTTTCAAATCAAACACATTTAATTTTACGAGCTATGCACATCGTCGAGCATATCTTGTAACCGAGGGTGTTGTAGTCCTAATGTCCACTTTATTCTCATATGCTACAAAAAATGGATTATTTTGCCTGCCTGAACCATTTTGCTTTTCTAGACATTTGGTCGAAAATAACTTATTTGGACAAAGCGTCCGATTTCAATATACTATTCTCGTAGCTTCAGCATTACTTTTATGAGACCACAGAAGATAAAAATATATTTACGGTAAATCTACTCCTATTTGGGTAATTCTTTTACAAACCGTACGGATTTTGATGAAAATTGACCGACACATGTCCGATTTGGCTAAATCTTTTTTCACGGATTCTATATCGAAAAATAAGAGATACGTGTCCAAGGATTTTTTTTCACATATTTTCGATAATACGGAATGCCTCATGTCGTTTCTTTTTTTAGTATAAGTAATCATTATGTTTTTCTTAACAAATAGTGTTTCAATCAACCTTATATATCGCAGTGCGCTTGTGACTGGGTGCACAAATTCCAATATAATCTTGCATGTCCTACAATTGACAATGTTGCCAGTTTTTTTTTTTGGGGGGAGGTGTTCCTGAGACTTGCGTTACCGAAATAATCTTAAATTGGTCCCAGGGTACCACAATAAAACAATCGTTCTCCCTTCACTGTTTAGAAGTTCTTAGGGGCGGCTCTAGGAAGTAAACACGGGGTGAATGTAACTATTGTTTTTGTTATTATTATTGTGTAAACAATGAGTAAGACTCTTATGATGTTAGTGTGTATGCGTGAGGTTGTTTGCACATTTTTTTGTCACCTTTTTAAAATATCGCCGAACCTGCAGGGTGTTCAAGTGCTTCTGAGCTTTAGCAACTGAGCGATATATGTATATTTTTACAAATTTAAAAATAGCACACAATTTTGACTCGAAAAAATGTACCGTAAACTACACCTCCCATCCGTTTCGGAGATATTTAATGTATTTTGTTTTAATTGATAGTTAGACTCCTACTTCATTTTTGGCATGGCGTAAAAACATAAGCTCTATACACTCAACATCCACATATCCGAACTCCAAATTTCCGAACTCACGATATTTCCGAACTTTTTCTCACGATATTTCCGAACTTTTTCTCACGATATTTCCGAACTTGTACTTCCACACAACCGAACTTGTCGCTGGCAAATGTCGAATGTCGCTGTCGAATGACCAATGAGCCAGAAGAACCCTTTGCGCATGCGCCAGCAGTTCGGTTATCCCGAGGTGACGAAAGTTCGGAAATGTGGAAGTTTGCGGAACGGAAAAGTTCGGATATGTGGATGTTGAGTGTACTCTGCAATTAAAATAAATTTGAAAATACGATAAAGTGTTATTTTTTAGTGTTACATTTTTCAATTTTAACTGAATATAATTATTTGTTTAGTCCAAATGGAGCATAGTATATTTCGGCTCAAGTTGTCTAACTTTCAGTTCTCTTTTTGCTCATATGTACTATAAATGTACAATAAACTGATTACTATAAGTTATACTTATATTATTACTTATATACTATATAATAAACAATGTACTATAAACTTATACATCAAATATACAAGAAAATACAAAAATTATGTTATGTTATGTTAGTAAATACATTTTACTATAAAAATCACCACCAAAGTTTATTTAACAAATGTTCAGAAGGATCATTGTCTTTTAGTGAGAAGAAACTTTAATATTTATAAGTAAACAATAAAAATTGTTCTTATTATATTCAAAAAAGCAAAACGTTGTAGACAAGTACAACGAATACAAAGCTTTGTCGCAGTGAGAACTGATCGAAATTTCGACCATTATCTGCTATACATACATATGTCATATGAACAAGCGCTCTTTGTAACACCGAACGTAAAAATGCAATGAACAGTATGTAGTTAATCACATTTGTTAAGTTTGCTGTTCATATTTATGGCTAGTTATCAACTACAAATAAAAAATTCTTAAAACCAGATGAAACTTAAAATAACTCCAGGTTTGTAACTTTAACCCCAGCGTGGTTCATATTACCACAACCTCCTCTATAGAAAGCCGTGCTCAGCGAAATCTGGCAACGTAGCTAGCGGTCTGATAGATTGTGGTCAGTTAAACTTCTTTCGATGTAAACAAAGCAGTTTGCGCCGGTTTTTTTCGAGTAAAGTGTAGTGAAAAATCAATTATTTGGTGTTAATTCGGTGATTACTGTTTATTAAATTGCATTAAATATGCGTTAGGATACAAAACGGGAATATGATCCGCAAAAATTTGAATAAACGCTTGAGTAAGTAAAAGGTAAACATAACCTCAGCGTCAATAATAAATACCGGGACATTGACCAACAACTACGGTAAATTCGTGTAAATCTAAAGTATTTTAAATTTTAAAATAATATAACAATGCCTATTAAATGCTGTGTATCCGGGTGCAAAAGCGATTACGATTTAAACTATAATAGTGCTCAAAACAAACGCTGTGTTACCGTCTTCAAATTTCCGAAAAATGAGGAAAGAAAATCGGCTTGTATGAGAGCAATACCAAGAGATCAATGGGAACCAACCACACACAGTGTTGTGTGCGAATTACATTTTAAATCTGTTGATATTATTAGGTATGATAAACATCGTCAACCTGATGGGACCTGTGATTTGCTTTTATTAAGCCATCCTCGTTTGACACAGGATGCCGTTCCCTGCATTTTCTCTAATCTTTCATCATATATGTCTAAAATTATCAAACCTAGTAGAAGTGACCCACAACAAAGACGCGATAACATTCTGAAAATGTAAGAACACGAAATCGACTCTTTCTTAAAAAGTGACATTATTAAAGATTTCAGTGATTTAAAAATTAATTATATTAAAAATGTTGACATGTTGGAATGGGAGTCTAAAATTTGCGAGCATGAAATTTATTTTTTTACATTAAATTTTGAGTACTGTTTATCAATTAACACCTCAATAACTATAACTAAAGATCTTGTCGTAAAAGTTTCTATAAAAGGGATACCGCTTGTGATTTAAAATGGGTTCTTCCTTGTGACAAAACTTTCGAAATGGTCCCAGTTAACAAATTTGTTGTCAAGGTACAAAGTCTCATATGAACACAGTTCAGAATTAATTTCAGGCAATTTGGAAAATGCCGTAAATATCTTAATTTCAGTGCAAAAGAAAGTAATTGTACAAAACTTTGTCAAGGCCAAAAATTTAGAAATTATTATAGATCATTTGCGAATTATTAACCAAAAACCAAAATATTCATCTTCGCCTATTGTAGTGGCATTTATTTTATATAGTCAGTCTCCTTCAATCGATGAATTAATTCGAGACTATTTTATATTACCACATAAAAGATATTTACAATCAATATCATCTCCACTGTAGGTGTCAGCTAATACCGATCAAAGTAATACAAATTACGGTCTCTATGACCCAGTCTGTTCTATTTGAATCAGACTTCTTGTCGAGCGGAATGCAACGTTGCCTTTTCCTCAGCACGGCTTTCTATTGGTTGTGATATTACAAAGAAGAGACTGTTGCAAACTGTTGCATAATAAACTGAACACTTGGTTTTGCATTTCAGAATTTATTTTAATTTCATAGCATAGAGCAGGTGTAAACAATATTTAATTAGTGATTATGAAAAAAATATATATTTTTCAAGTATTTTGCAAACTATTTCTAGGATCTCCGGATGGGTCACAGATTTTTTTCTCAAAGTTGGTTTGATTTTTTTTTATTATAGCCTTCAACTTAGGTCTAGCGGTTATGCCTTAGAATATGATGAAGGTCCCATGCTTCGTTATGAAAATGCGAGAAACTTCAAAATCCAGCAGCCGCCTCTGCCACAAACAAATAAATCAGTTTCCGGGTTGTAATTCGAAGCGTTCACGGCTGCAATTAAAAAGAAATGAGCTCCGGACACAATTTCAGGTTTTGCGCGCCAGGTGCAAATCTAATTTTTGGTGCACTATAGTAAGAAATTAATATCCATTGTCATTCTGCTCTGTATCTTCTACCCGTAACACAAGATTACGACAAATTCCCCCGTCATCGCCTCGCGGTTTAAATCTAATAAAGATCCCCCTCGATAATCGCGAGGAATTGTTTAAAATTCAGAAAATACCGCGTCCCCCGCAAAGTGACAAGCGCCGGGGCGCCCCCTGGGAGTGCGCCAGCTCCATTTAAACAAGTGACGTCGCCATTAATGTAATCGACGGAACGAGTTGGAGGCAGCGCCGGAAATGGCGGGAGTGTTGCTAACGACCTAAATTTCGAATAATTAACAAATAATCAAAACAAGAGGCCACCGTTTAATTTGCACTTCGCATTAAGCACAGTAGGACGGGAACAATTTTTGCAGAGTGCCCGATAAATCCCACGCTAAGCTGGACCTGACAAATACACGCAGTTAGGAGGGATTTTTCGGTTTAAGTGATTTTGGAACCCGGACGTACAATCTCGCTGTCATTAATTTCGTTCAACGTTTACGTAAAAATACCGTGGACACCAGAAGAATTCAACACTAGCACTGAAGTTAAATCTGCATTGAAGGAAAATTCTGAATAGGAATGTTCCGCTCGTATTTAATTTGCCTTATTCACGGTTTCATGGTTTAATGAAACTCGTTCAACAACAGTTACTAATTTAACAATATTTTTCCCAATATGTGTCTAGTGCCGTTGATAACACCGACACACACAAAAAAGTTCTCTGAGATGTACATGCGATATATGTATGTTGAACATTAATCTGGTGTCAGAATCGCTCCATCACCCTTCATTCTTCAGCTGAAGAATTCTGAAGAATCTTCAGAAAAATGGAACCTCTTTAGCACTTTGCTGAAGACTGAAGATAGATGGTGCTATTCTGATACCGGATCCGTGTTCAGTGGACAAAAATACTTGGGAAACTATAGGTATATCGCACATAAAGTACAGCTCATTAGTGAAAATTCTTCATTTTTTTGAAGATTCTTCAACATTTTGCTGAAGATTGAAGTGTGATGAAGCAATTCTGACATCGGATTCGTGTTCAGGGAGAAAAAATACTTCGGAAACCATAATATTCGGAATAATATTCGGGAAACCAAAAATACTTCGGAAACCATGTACATTTCAGACGTTTTTTTGTGTGTGTGGCGGTGTTCTTCAGAGCTTTGTTGAAGACTGAAGATAGGTGGTGCAATTCTGATACCGGATCCGTGTTCAGCGACAAAAAGTACTTCGAAAACCATATATCGCATGTACATTTCAGACAACTTTTTTTATTTTGTGTGGCAGTGTAATCAATATCAGGTTGATGTAGTATACCGACTTCTCTAAAGCGTTTGATCGGATTGATTTTTTTAATATATACTATATACTTTGATTTAAGTGTTGTTTTTTGACACCAAACTATCATTTAATCTACATACCAGCTGACTGGTACCGCGACGCATTCCTTTGACGAGGTGTTAGTAAAGACAATTTGCAGTCGATTGAACCACAATATGCATAATCCACTTGATAGTTTTATACTTAACTTGATATTTTAATTTTTGTGTTTTCTTAGAAATGGACTACCTTTTACTACTAATTGTAAAATAAAAAAAGGATATTTTTTTTGTAATTTTTTTTCCTCTACCGTTAATACACATAGTAGTTTATGTTATGTAATAAAAATTATGTTAAATAGTTTGATATGACAAAAAATACAGCAGCTAAAATCTGTAACGGGTGTTAGAAACTTTAACCCAATTGTAGATTCACCAGGATTTATTTCAAAAATTTGTGAATACTTTAAACGTACAAATTATTTTAAAAACTTCTCTGCTTCATCACGTTTCAAATGAGCTACAAAGTTTTGAGAAAGTTCCTGTTACTTCCAGAAATAATACAAAAAATAGCTCAGCAGGTAAGCTATCAGCAGTAGTAAGTATCGTCGTGCGCGGTGCGGCGTTAGCCCGGCTGGGGGTGTGTCCGCGCCGACGCTTAGTTGTTTTGGTTGATGTGCGTCCCTTGCCACGTGGGGACGCATGAGGGAACGCTACACGAGTTGTAAAATAGTGTGCAGCGTCGTTGTGCCTCCTGAGTGGCGAATTTGGGAAGTTCTCCCACATCGAGAGTTCCGGTGCGGAACTCTACGACGTGGGAAAGAAATTAAACCACTTACTTTGTTGATGCGGGCTCCCAAACGTACCACATCAGTGTTGTTCAGGTCCCACTAGGGAGACGAGCGGAGAGGACTTGACCCGGGACGGTCACGAGCGCAAAGAAAGCGAGCAGCGCGGCGCTTTGCTTTTGTTCCCTACGGAGCTGCGCGCGCCGCTCGTTTGTCGACGGAAGCGTTCGGGTCAAGTCGTTCTCGCGTGAGAAGAGACACTCTCCGGTGACACTTCCCCGCTTGGAGACACTGACTGGGGTAGGTTGGGAAGTCCTTTTTATTGCTACTTCCTCAAAATTGTTTTTTTTTTTCCAAGATATACGCAAAAATACAAAAATAACAATTGCCTGAAAAAGAGAATGCAATTGGGAAAGAAATAACAATAGAGGGACGTCTTCTACGCTGGACCTGGGCAGCTCCTCGGTGGCTGGCCCTGGCTGGCGTGGTGGCTCGCGACGTCCGAGTCGTCGTCGGCTGCGGCTTCGAGATGGCAGGCGGCGACGTGGCGTCGAGTGTTCGTGGCTGTGGCTAACGGCTGGTATTCTCGGTGGTCGTGTGTGGTGGACAGGGCTCCGTAGTTCGCCAGGAGCGGCCACAGGTGGTCCGTCGATGGTCCTGGACGTGTCCTCGGGGTTGTCCGGCGCTGATAGGAGTGGACGGCGCCTGGGCGGCGGCGTTCCCTCCTATCGTGGTGATGGCTGGATCCGGGCGTCTGGCCGGGTCCTGGTCTGGTCCTGGATCCGGAGGCGCGGTTGATCTGGGCGCGCAGGTCGGATCCTGACGTAGTTGGTTGGCGCAGCTCCTTCGTAGGGTGCGTCGGCCGGATGCGGTGGTATCGTCGTTCCGGGCGCGTCGGTCCTAACGTTGTAGATCCGGGCGCGGTTCGTTGGAACGGCCGATGTAGCCGGTCACGGCGCGTCGGTCCAGGCGCTATGGCCTGGAGCGAGTGTGGGGCCATTTCGTCGGGCGGGAGCGGCGGTCCGGCATGTGGCTGGAACGGCGGCTGGCCTCGGCGCAGTCGATCCAAACGCGTACGCTGGAGCAGTCGGCGTCGCGGTCCAAGGCGCGATCGATCCAGGCTCGGTCGCTGGAGCGAACGGCGTAATGGATCCGGGCGCGGCGGTCCAGGAGCGATTTAGGCTGGAGCGATCCGGTGGCGGGGTCGGTCCGGGCGTGACGTCGTGAGTTCGGGCGTGGTTGCTCCGGGCGCGGATGGTCAGGCTCGGTGGCTGAAGCTCTCGGCGTGGCCGGAGCGCCTCGTTGGTGTGATGTTTTTTTTTTTGTGGGTCCAAGTACCGGCGCTTGAGCGGTCGGCGTAACAGGAGCGGTCCGGCGGCGGCGTCATCTTAACCGTGACGATCTGGGCGTGGTCGATCCGGGCACGGTCGGTCCGAAGCGCGTGGGCTGAAGCGAGCGGCGTGTCGGAAGCGACCGACGTCGTGGGTCCGGGCGCGTATGGTCCTGGTGCGGACGCTGTGGCTGTTGGCGTCGTATTACCTGGTGTGGTCGTGGTCAGTTGGAGCTGTCGGCGTAATGGTCTGGCGTGGCTGGTAGAAGTGCGGCGGCAGGAACGGGCGGCGTCGTGGCTCCGGGCATGACGGTCCGGAGTATCGGTCCAGGCGCGGTCGGTCCAGGTTTGATGACTGGAACTAGCGGCAAGGCGGGAACGATCCGGTAGCATCGTCGTGGCTCCGGGCGCGACGTTCCGGACGCGGACGCTGGCACGGGCACGGGACGGCCCACCCTCCTGGTCGGCAGCTTGTGTCCGAGCAGAAGCAGGTTGGGTGACGTTCCGGCGGCGGCGTCTCGCGGGTCTCGGAGCGAAAGTGGGGCCCTGCAGTAGATGCTGGTGCCCTTGCTTGGCTGTAGGTTACCTTTGCATAGGGTTTCCTTCTTCAGGATTCGTTGCTCGACTGCGTGCGCTGCTGGCGAGATCTCCTTCTTTCAGAGGCGGTTGTCCTCGACGACGTCCTCTCGATGCTCCTTCTCCGTGGTGCGGGGCTCGTCCTGAGCCACCTGGAGTAGGCGAGCTTGTCCCTCACGCAGCCAGGTTCCTAAAGTTGTTCGTGCGCGAACAACCTCGAACAGCGGTCGGTGCTTGAGGGCCTGGGTGGTTGGGCGCTGTTCGTCCACATCGAGGGCGTTGTCGTCGACGTTGTTGGTTACCTCTGTTCAGGGTGGACTTCGCTGATCCGCATACGGTGGTCCTCCGGTTCACGGTGTCGTCCAGCTGGAACAGCACGGCCGCCATACCTGGGCGGCAAGCGTCGGTTGAGAGGCGGCAGGCCCTGTGTGGGTCCGGTCGGCTTCGGCGGAGCGGTACCGCTAGGGCTGCTGTACTGTGGCCTCGACGACTGCTGTGCTGTGGCTGTCCAGGTGAATTTATTCCGGTCCTTGAGAGATCCGTAGGTGATGCGGCGATCTCGGTGAAGCGGGGTGTAAGTATGGTTGCCTAGCCAGGGTGAGGTGACCACGTGGTTACGGCTCGGGAGGGCAGATGGCGACGTGGGCGCGTCGTCCATTACAGTTGAAAGCGTAGCTGTATGTGTAGTTGCCTACCCAGGTTACGGTGACCACGCGGTTACGCTGCTACTTACTGTTTGTTGTAAGTAGGCCCGTCGTCCATTACAGTTGGAAGCGGGGTTGCCGAGCCATGTTGCGGCGACCACGTGGTTATGCTGCTACTTACTGGTTTTTGTTCGTGGGTCCGTCGTCCATTACAGTTGGAAGTCGAGCCCCACGTGTTGGTTGCTGAGCCAGATTGCGGTGACCACGTGGTTGTGTTCATGGTGTTTATTGTTTGTTGTGCGTGGGTCCGTCGTCCATTACAGTTGGATGCGGTGCCCCACAGGTTGGGCGCCATATCGTCGTGCGCGGTGCGGCGTTAGCCCGGCTGGGGGGGTGTCCGCGCCGACGCTTAGTTGTTTGGTTGATGTGCGTCCCTTGCCACGTGGGGACGCTTGAGGGAACGCTACACGGTTGTAAAATAGTGTGCAGCGTCGTTGTGCCTCCTGAGTGGCGAATTTGGGAAGTTCTCCCACATCGAGAGTTCCGGTGCGGAACTCTACGACGTGGGAAAGAAATTAAACCACTTACTTTGTTGATGCGGGCTCCCAAACGTACCACATCAGTGTTGTTCAGGTCCCACTAGGAGACGAGCGGAGAGGACTTGACCCGGGACGGTCACGAGCGCAAAGAAAAGCGAGCAGCGCGGCGCTTGCTTTTTGTTCCCTACGGAGCTGCGCGCGCCGCTCGTTTGTCGACGGAAGCGTTCGGGTCAAGTCGTTCTCGCGTGAGAAGAGACACTCTCCGGTGACATAAGCTATCAGCAGGTAAGAGAATATTATTCTCTAAGTTAGAAGATAAGGATTAGGAAAGTTTCTACCTGATTTTAGGACCTATTATTCAATCGGCATAAATCGTTTTTACTTCAACGCCTCTCTGAAACTGGCAATGTTCAAAGAGTTGCACATAGAGTTGGAGGTCATGGCTATAATCTTGATATGGAGGAAGACATTTTACAAAGATTAGATGAAGATCCAACAACAAGCAGTCGGCAAATAGCCGCTGATCTTCATGTATCGCACAGAAACGGTTTACATCCTTACCATTACACACGAGTCCAAGGACTAGAGGACGATCCTGCACGAAGAGTTCAATTTTATCGATTCCTATTAAATACCGATGCCGAAGATGCAAATTTTTCAACCAGAATTTTGTGGACGGACGAATCTAAATTCAGCAGAGAAGGTATCACGAATATGCATAATCCACTTGTTGATAGTTTTCAAGATATTTTAATTTTTGTGTTTTCTTATTGTTAGAAATGGACCTTTTACTACTAATTGTAAAATAAAAATAAAAGGATTTTTTTTTGCCTCTATCGTTAATACTCATAGTAGTTCATGTTATGTAACAACATGGATGTCCTGTGGATTATTATCGGCCAATAAGAGAATTATTAGATCAATGATTCCCTAACAGGTGGATTGGGAGAGGGGGCCTATACCATGGCCTGCTAGGAGCCCCGACCTTACCCCTCTGGATTTTTATGTGTGGGGGCACCTGAAAGAAATCGTGTATGCCACCGAAATAACTGGGGAACAATTAATACATAGGATACAAGAAGCAGCAATAATTCTACGAAATAATTTTTCCAACAGGATTACTAGAACATAAATAAGGAAACGGGCTCGTATTTGCATAAGAAGTAGAGGTAGTCACTTCGAACATCTCTTATAAACTGGATCAAATGAAATGTAAAATAAATTTATGGACTCTTATTTATTTTCCCAATTTTTTATGAGGACTAAGTAGGTGTCTGCACCTACTAATTTTAATATTCCTCGAAGTCACAGGAAATTTCTTCAAACTCTATACCTTATTCGAAAGCTGATGAAGCAGATAAGTTTTAAAATAATTTGTACGTTTAATGTACTCACAAATTTTTGAAATAAATCCTGGTGAATCTACAATTGGGTTAAAATTTGGCTGCTGTATTTTTGTCATATCAAATTATTTAACATAATTTTTGATACATAATATGAACTACTATGTGTATTAACGGTAGAGGCAAAAAACTATACAAAAAAATATCCTTTTTTTTATTTTACAATTAGTAATAAAATGTCTAAGAAAACACAAAAATTAAAATATCTCGAAAACGATCAACAGGTGGATTATGCATATTGTGGTTCAATCGACTGCAAATTGTCTCTACTAACACCTCTTCAAGGAATACGTCGCGGTACATAAATGAAATAGTATCCGCATGTTTGAATATTTTAGGGTTTATATATAGAAACTGTCGAAGTTTCCAAAATATACAAATAATAAAACTAATTTACTATTCTTTTGTAAGGTCAAAGTTAGAATTTTCTCAATTATCTGGTATCCATACTACAGTATACAGCAGGGAGGTATGAAATTTTTTAAGACTGTCACATTCTTATTTTTCATTCGAAATTGAAATTTTATTTTTTAATACATAGCTGAAATGTTGCCATTAAACGATGCATAGTGGGAAATAAGAAAAAAGTAATCAGGTGCGAAAAATTACGAAATCAGATAGGTGGTGCCCGTTTTTGTCTAGGCACTCCTATAGACGGCGCTATAAATTGTCCATATTCCCTGGAAGCATTTCACGTGGAACCGTTCGAATTTCTCGGGTGATTATTTCTGAACGGGCTTCGAGGATTTGCTTATGTATACTCGAGATTTAAGGTAGCCCCATATAACAAGTCACAAGGTGATGAGGTCTGGGGACCGAGGGGGCCACTCCATATCTCCACGCAACGAAATTAAACGTCCTGGGAAATGTTCCCTTAAAAAAGCCATTGCTGCTCTGGATGTATGGCAAGCTGCTCCATCTTGTTGAAACATTGTCAAACAGTATTGTGGTTAATGCGTCATCTTCTCAATTGTGGCAGAAAAAAATCATGAACATCGCTATTTAGCGATCTGTGTTTACAGTAATTGTGCGTCCGTTTTCACGAAAAAAAGTAAGGGCCAATAATAAAGTTTCGGCTAATACCACACCAAACAGTAACTCTCTCGCTGCGCCGTGGCTGTTGATTAAGTTCCTGTGGGTTTTCGGAGGCCGAGGAGCGAAAGTTCTTCTTGTTTACCATCCCCGACAAGTGAAAGTAGGCTTCATCACTCATAATCAAAACAACATCGTCAGTCATCATGTTCAACATCGTTTCAGCGAACCTGAATCGTCTCACGTAGTCGATTAGCCGCAGTTCTTGACCAACCATCATCTTATACGGATGAAACTTGTGTGAAAATTTTACAAATCTGTAAAAGTAGGCGAACTGACCTGTCTGACATGCGAAGAACTCGAGCGTGACTTACAGCTGAACGACGAGGACTTACTTCAACAGCTTGCCGCACTCTTTAGATGTTTGCTGGAGTCCTTACTGTGCGATCACCTCCTCGTGCAGTTCCTGGTCTCACAGAACCGGTTCGTTGAAAGGTATTCACCCACTTCATTATGGTATCGAAATATTATTATTATTTAAAAAGTACGTTCGACCTTCCTCCTATGTATTTCGTAATGTAATCAGAAATCCACATAACCACCATGTGTATGAGGTGTTTCTGTCTAATAATGGGTAAGTCACCGGAAGCGGACGTTTCTGGAATAGAGAGTACTGCGCTATTTTTGAGTGAAACCATTGCCATATGCCATTTTGTTTATTTAAGTAAGTACGTAAAAATTGTATAGTTTGGTCTCCATTTTCACGGAGACTTGTATGGAGGCACTACCTGGTCTCTACTCTCTAGAACTGTCCTTGGTCGATGTGTGTGATGCTATTTTGGATTTCTTTTTGAAATTCTATATCTTTATTATGGGATTGCCCCTGGAAAATATTGCGATCTGCGTCATGGTTTTGCGTCACGTCACGCTTGGTAAAGATGGTTTGCCTAACCTGAAGGGGCAAAATCTGGGGGTAGGGAAAAACTCTATCGAGCATCATGTATGTGACGCATGACGTCATGGGTCTTGATGGTTTGCCTCTTGGGTCCTCTTTCTGGGTCCTCTTTCATAATAAAGACATAGAATGTTCCATGGCCTCACGTGCGTAGCTTCGTGAGCTATCTCAGTTTCCTATGGGAACCGTAATAGTAACTTCTTACAGGAAAACATGTGCAAATCGAAATATTTCAATTCGTTTAGTATAGGAGGCATATTTTCATATACATGATTTCAGGAAACCCCACAGGCAGAAATCACATATCGATAGGTCGGACGACAAAGATTCCATGGCACGTCACCCGATCTCGAAATACCGTAACTGGGAAACAATTCTCGGATAACAACCATCGATACTTAGGCTGTATTAGTGATGGCACCGTTCTGATGGAACCAAACGTAGGACGACTGTTGATTTACCTTCTAACCTACTAATTTTTGAGCAAATTACTGATGTCATCATAACGGGCAGACGTATCAGTAACAGTGATCAGTGATCCCGTTACCTTAAAAAAAGTAGGGCCCTATGACACCAAACGTACGGATACCACATCAAACAGTGACCTTCGGGTTAAGAAACGGTCTTTCGTGTAAGGTATGTGGATTTTCTGAGGCTCAGTATCGGTACAGTTTTGTCAGGTCACTGTTTCGTTAAGGTGAAAATGATCCTTATCACTCATATGTCAGTTATAGTCCATTAATAACTGAAACTGGTAGAATGTGAGAGGTCATAGTTTTCGTGTCAGAGGTAATTTTTTTCACTTACTGTACTCTTAGCGTAATCCAGTAACATGGACGTAGTAGGCTTCAACGGACCAGATACTATGCTCATAAATAAGGAACAACGAACAGGGATCATCATAAATATCGCAGTGTTACTTTGCTACAATATTCAAAGGACTGAAAACTACGAAATACGATAACCTAGCATTCGAGCTAAAGCGCCTTCAGAGAATGGAGAAAATATATATTCGCCTTCGTGATTTCGGCAAAGGGAGTGACGACGACGTGGTCAGAAGGCAATATTTTTACTTGTAATATTGTACGACGGCGGGACAGAATGAATCCCCCCATTCCTCGTTTGAGCTATCACTGAATGTTTCTCAGCGTTTACTATGAGAAGTGTGACTATAAAGTCGGCGAAATAATAATAGTGCCTGATTTCAAACAACATTCATCATGCAGAAAATTTTTAAATCAAATTAGTACTAATTAATTACTACAATTTTAAGTCAAAAAACCGTTCAATAGAGGCGGCATATTTAATGTTGACTAACACTCCTACAATAATTTGAAGTAGCTTTTGTTGCACTCCGATATCTTTATTTGTAGAGGGATTACGGCTTGTATAAACATTCGATACCCGGTATACTATAATTATTAATTCCGATATTGAATCGTTGAAAAAGTTAAAGCTCTCTGTACAGATACTATGTAACTATGGTTAATAACTCATGATCTTCCTAACTTTCCTCTTTATTATACCTTGATTCAGCTTTAATTTTATTACTATACTTGCTTAGCCCTTTCAAAGGCAATGGCTGGAACCATTTGATGACTACAGCAACTGTAGAAATATAAACTAGCTAACAACGATACGAACTTGTTTTTGTCACTCACTCTTGTCATAGAACATGCAGGAAGATACAAGAAGCATAAAAAAGAATAAGTTATCTATAAGCATAGGAATTTTCTGTCTTATCAACTCGCTCTATTATAGGCCAGTCAATAGAGCTTTTTGACATGACACGATTGATACCTGAAATCTGACTAAGGGATACTTTTAAGTTCAGTCCTTAGATGAAAACGTATATGAATTGGACTAGGAAATAGTTGCACTTTTTTTGTAATAACAAATTAGTGAAAAAAAATGGAGTTTTTCAGTTTTTTGCTTATAGAAGAAAAGCTATTGAAGCAATCACATCACATCCAATAGGAAATTGGATGTGATGTGATTAGATTAATTGTAGAGAATTCAATAACCTTTAAAAATGTTTTAACCTTTTCCGACGGATTCGGAAACTACAGAGTGTATACTATAATATTCTGTATATACTATATATTGTGTATACTATACTATAATTCGTCCATTTACTTTGTTTCATTTAAATGCCATTAAATTGGTGTAATACGCCTCTGAACATCGCGCGAAATTTGCTGGCCGCTGCCACCGCTTCCCCTCGCTCCCCCACCACCAATACCACGCTCGGCTGTCAGCACGCCGCCGAACATTTTGCGCGGTGTTCAGAGGCGTTTTACACCAATTTAATGGTATTTAAATGAAACAAAGTAAATGGACGAATTGTAGATTACACTCTGTAGTTTCCGAATCCGTCGAGAAAATGTTATTTAATCTATCGCTCGACGTGTTATCGAATATTCAAAATACGATGTAAAAAACTTTATTCGACTATTGTGCAAAAACTATTCATCGGACATAATCCAGTTTTTGCACACTCATTCTTCGTGATATTACCTACATAGTCCTACAAGATTGACTCTTCTAATGCAAAAATACTCGAATTACGAATTTATTAAGAAAAGATAATTTTTGCGTTTTTTCCGAGTTTTCTCATTTTTTTTCATTTTAAAGGTTTTTTGAATTCTCTACAAATTCTCTACTACAATAGCTTTTCTTCTATAAGCAACAAACTGAAGAGACTCCATTTTTTTTCACTAATTTGTTATTAAAAAAAAAGTGCAACTATTTCTTAGTCCAATTCATATACGTTTTCATCTAAGCACTGAACTTAAAAGTATCCCGTAGTCGGATTTCAGGTATCAATCTTGTCATAAACTCACCCCTTTTCGAGCTCTATTGACTGGCGTACTAACATTGTGCTTGTATTTCCAATCCAACCTATGAAATTGAGTTTATTTTCCTAAACATATAAAATATTCGCCGGCCAATAACAACTGATATATATGCCACACCAATCGTCAGTTCTGGACTGTTTACAGGCACTGTGCATGGCGGAAAAACCCAATTTGGTTATAGATGTATTTTTAATCATGTCAGGCAAAGAGATTCATGTTTACAGATGCAACACTGATTTTGATACATCGCCACATGTTTGTTTTACACGTTCAAATGTGCATGCACGGAACAGTTAACATGTAATTATAAAAATACAGTTATCACTGAACATAACAGTTATTTTCAACTTTCCAATTTTTCTAATATCTGTAAACCTAAGATACTTAGGGCACAGGGTATTGAAATAATGTATGTAATAAAATATTAATAAAAAATCGAATATTTCACCTTAAAAACACTTTTTGTGTGCGTCAAACCAATTTTTTAAACTATTCGTGATTTGTTTTTTAAATAAATTATACAGTGTGATTCCTAAGTCGTATTTTTTAATAATTTGTAGAACTATTCACATTTTTTCCAAATAACTAAAAATCTCTAAAATAAAAAACCTATATTATTATTAATTTTGAAAATAGCATTTAACCAGTTGTGCCTTAAGTTGAAAGAAAATGTCGTACAGCGAAATTAGTTACTAACAATCACGATACAAATTCACGTATGAATTTACAAAAACCATAATAGGAATAATAGGAATTTAATTCATAAAAAAGCGATACACAGCGATAAAATCGACAGAAACGGGATACACTACAGAGGCGTACACATCATGTGTAATACAGGAAAAAAGATTTTTTTTTTGCCATATATTATCAGTTTATTTGCCATTTTTTCTTTCAACATCAAATAATTTTGTCTTTTCGCGTTTGATTGTTGTGGAGACCAACTTTATTTTTTTAAATGACAACCTGTAGGTTTTCTCTCAATATTTGAAGTAGTAGCCTTTTCTCTTTTCTGTACACGAATTCAAATTAAATCCGGGCTACTCCTTAAGATTTCCTAGTAAATGTTATTGAAGTTTCGGGATCAACTTGGGCATTGCTTAGCGGAAAATTTTTACTAACTATCGTTAACGCTAACTATTGTTTTGGTGTTTCATTTTTTAAAAAATAAATAATTAAGTAAGCAATTACATTCTGTTACAAAATATAACTTTACACGTGTTTTTTGCGAAAATATCTTTATATAATCATATCAAATTTTTAGTGCATAGTAATGAGAAAAAGCTGCTCTTTCAGATATTGAGAAAACCTACAGAAATGCGTCCAAAAGTTGTTTTTTAAATGGAACTCCCTGTATATATTTGTAATTTTGAAATCTACATAATTTTCTGAATCAGATGGTACACAAGTGACCTTTCAATTCTTATTTTTTTATACCTGCCTTGTTTTTTTCTATTTTTGGAGGCCATGGTGCATCAAACTTGACAGAAGTAACAAATGTTAAAGTTTTTTGTTTATTATTATTTGCTCAAAGCCACCTTGATATATCCCTAAAATTATCTATTGAAGTGAAGTTTGCTTCCTTGTCTGCGTAGGCGTTTCGTCCTGGAACTACTCCTTGGACTGGTCTGTAAAGCTGGAGCAGTTCCTGCCTTAAGCGCCGAGTGTTGATATTATTAATTTGGTATTTGTACGAGTAGTTATCGTACTGGAACGTGTATCGGCTAGATACATGAACTTGTCTATTGTGAAGCCGCTGACGATAGGCGTGGTAGCCACACCTATGTTTTTAAATGATATCCTGATACCATAATGGTACCATTAAAAAAAAATAAATGTGTGACTCAAAAACTATTTTCTAAACTTTAGTTCATCATAAACTACCCGAACAAATTTGTATACCCTAATTATGATTTTTTAGTGTCGGTATTAGGGGACAAACTTTTTGTTACATGTCAGAGCCGTATTTCGGTTTGGTAACGTCAGTGTCACGCAAAGTAACATTCAAAATAACTTACTTATTTGAACCTATAACGCAAAGAACCTTGATTCACAATACACCGTACATAATGTTCCAGTTACTTAATTAAACTTTTAATTCCCAATTATAAAACAGTCTATATGTGTCTGACTGCACAGCTACACAAAAGAAAATCGTGATCCTGGATATTGACCGTAGTATCCCCACAACCTCTTCTATAGAAAGCCGTGCTGAGAAAAAGGCAACGTCACATTCCGCTCGACAAGAAGTCTGATTCAAATAGAACAGACTCGGTGATAATAACCGTCCGTGACTGTCGATCGATTGTTACTTTTCCAGAAATGTAATTTTGATAAATTCGTATCAGTTCTTTGGCATTCATATTATATTCCTATTAAATATTTTTTCTCGCACAAAAATAAATAGGATAGGATCTCTACTTGGCCAACAAATTAAATTTTTAACTAATTAAGGTTAAAATTAACTGAACTTGTATGAGTAGGTATATACATATGTAAGAATATGTAGGTATATGAATTGTTATTTAACTTAACAAAGCATGTATATCTTCCCAGTCATAGAAAACAAATGTTTGATCAATGTTTTTAAATTAAGCTAGTTCTTCCAAATGTTTTTAAAAATATGAACACAGGCAAACGTCAGAAATATAGTTTTCCATATATGAAGGATTTGGAAAAGAATTGTTTGATTTTGACAATTTTTTTAAACATAACTCTATTAATAGAATGATTGTCAGTTATTACAGAGAGAATCTCAAAACCACAGCTCTGTACAAAGTATATTACTTGCTTTGTTATTTCCGCCATTTCAGTTGCCTTAATATTTTGCACGGGTAATAGCTTTACTACCTCTTTTGTGCTTCCGAATGGAGAAGAAATCATGAAAGTAAGGACAGTTTTAGCCAAATTAGTAGAATTTGTATTAACGGCACACAATCAATAATATTTTTTGCCCTGTAATCTAATCTAGCAGTTATATAAATTTCATCTATTAGTAATATTACAACTTTTTCTGATGAACATAAAGATTTTCTGGTATTTAAAAGGTAAGTTTTATTACTTTGATCGGAATTAGCTGACACCTGCAGTGAAGATGATATTAATTGTAAATATGTTTTATGTGGTAATATAAAATAGATTCGAATTAATTCATAGCATGAAGGAGACTGACTATATAAAATAAATGTCATTACAATAGTCGAAGATGAATATTTTGGTTAATAATTTGTCGCAACTGATCTATAATAATTTCTAAATTTTTGGCCTTGACAAAGTTTTGTACAATTACTTTCTCTTGCACTGAAATTAAGCTACTTAAGGCATTTTCCAAATTGTCTGAAATTAATTTTGAGCTGTCTTCATATGAGACCTTGTACCTTGACAACAAATTTGTTAACTGGGACCATCTCGAAAGATTTAGGTCACAAGGAAGAACCCATTTTAAATCACAAGGGGTAAGCTCTACCCCTTTTATACAAACTTTTACGACAAGATCTTTAGTTATAGTTATTGAAGTGTTAATTGATAAACAATACTCAAAATTTAATGTAAAATAATAAATTTCTTGCTCGCAAATTTTAGACTCCCATTCCAACATATCAACGTTTTTAGTATAATTAATTTTTAAATCACTGAAATCTTTAACAATGTCACTTTTTTAAGAAAGAGTCGATTTCGTGTTCTTGCCTTTTCAGAATGTTATTGTGTCTTTGTTGTGGGTCACCTACTAGGTTTTTAAAGTTTTTGTTCCAAGTTGTTGTTGTTATATTTCTGGGGGTTTTCGAGGTTGCTGATTTCTTTCAACATGCCAAAAGCAGAAAATGTACCCCAGAGGTGAAAATCGAGTATAACAGGGGTTGATATAAGAGGGTATTTTGTCAAATATTTATTTTAAGGTTGGATTCGAATTCAGCGACGAAAAATACAAGAGGATAGCAAGGTCAATATCCAGAATCATAATTTTTTTGTGTAGCTGTACACAGCTCAAAAATCATGTAAAATCATTGTAAAAATATATATGACAATATACATCATATATACATATGACAATATACACCAATATATACAACATATTACATATATTGGTAATATTATGCCCTGATAATCTGGAATGTTTTATAAAGGTATTTTGAAAATGCTCTTTTCAGCATCAAGTAACGCAAGATAACAAGTTTTTTACAAATACTTGATGGATTTTTTCATCAGCTGCTTCAAAATCCTCGGCTTTGTATTTTTTATAAGATTTTTTTTGCAATGACAACAAAAATTGGATCAATTTCATAAGTTAATTTTTAAGGGGTTATACTACCCAGGTGCATTGAAAAATGCAGCTTTTTTGGAATTTTTTTTCGATACCTATGTAATGAATCAAATTTGGAATTTTGAAACTTGATTTTATGGATATTAATGTATACAAAAATATTTTTTACTTTCATTAAAGTTACAAAATAGCGTCGTAGCTTCAGGATCCAGATAACAATTGTTTTCTGGAGGAGGAAATCGGCGTACACTGTCTTCATGCACCACTTAAAAGTAAAAAAACATTTTTTCTTAATCTACATTAGTTTTTCTTTAGAAGTGCCCAAGGTTTTATTAATTTTTTTTTTAAATCCGCAAATTGACATCGTTTTTTTTTTTTTTTAATTTTTTTTTTTTTTAATCGGATTGATTATTGCAAATCTAATTATTTATGAATCGCAAAAATCGTGTGTACTTCGATAGATAATCTATATAAGAAGCTACAACTAAAATTTCAAGTTTATCGGATAAAAACTGATCTAGTTTCGTTGTACGCCAATTTGAAAACACAGTTTCGAGAAAAACGCGTTTTAAAGTTTGAATATGTATTTAATCATATAAATACGGCGTCCTCTTAGCGTGTATTGTGGCGTCCTATTAGCTCCCCTAAGATTGAACAACGCCATGTCTCTATATTTCGAGAAAGTATGACTCATTTTTACCGACGAAAACTACCAAGAGAACTGTAATAATACAGCAGAGTGGTTTTTTCGAACATTCTGGACCGCTGAGATATGTTCGGAAAATAAGCTTTAAAATTTTTTAAAAGCTTGCCCCATCCCCAAATTCTTTTTAAATATCATTCTGAGATAGTACATACATAAGAAAAAAAATAAATAAAAAAAAACGATTTGTTTAGAAATCTACAGCTGTACAGAAAAATTGGAGTGATATACTCAATTAATCAGACAGTATTTTTCCCATTAGAAAATCTCAAATTGTCTAAAAAATAAAACAATAATTTCAAATTTAATGTTTAGCCAGGATGTTAGGGCTGATATATACATTCTCATTTCTATTTCTTCTGCAAGAAAATACGATGTACAATCAGATTTAATGTACCTTACCTATCTATACGTTATTCAATTACTTTTGTGTAACTCATTCAAAAGAGCTTAAATACTAATTTTCTTCGTTTATCAATCTTTAGACCTGCGGAATCTGACTAGCCGGTATTTGTGCAAAAACTGCGTTATCGAAATTTACGTGAATTGGGATGTTCTATAGAGCTAGTTATACGTTCTTTGAAATTATAATTATTTGATCAAAATCAAATGAATACTGTATAGACCGTGAATTTGCGTTGAAAAATATAAAGATATTGATAACGTATGTCAAAAGTTTTCGGAAAAAAATCCAATAAAATCAATTTATAGTAAACATGATACGATCAAGTTGCCGTGAGAAACAAAATTTAGTAAAATGTTCTAAGTTTAATATGACACATATTTTTGTAAATATGCCATACAAGCTTGATCTTTGTACAGGTATTTATCAAATGGTGTGATGAGTATCTAAACGCGGTATTGTTAGGATCTACAGAGAGCAAGATATTTCGGTTTCCACAATCTATCAGACAATAAAAGATTGCCAGGAGGGTATCCCCTGTATCAATTTACCTAAAAGTGGACGACCCAAAGTTTTAAGCCGATTTAATGAGCGAAGATTGATTGAAAGATCAAAAAACACATTGGGAATGTCAGCGTGTAAGTTATCTCGAATATACCATATTTCACGCTCGACTATTAGGCAAACATTAGTGAGAGATGATCTAAATTATCGTAAAAGAACAAAGGTTTCAAAATACACCGCCGCTCAGTTGGAAATAATTCCCAGGTGTGCCGTGCTTTGAGATGCATTAATTTTCGTGAAAAAGTTATCGTTATGGATGATGAAAAATATTTCACTGTGTCTAACTTGGAGATCAAAGGGAATGACAATGTACAAGACGCTCCTGACAAAGTTAAATTCAACGGCAATGTCAAGTTTGAAGATAAAATTTTGGTGTGGTGTGCAATATCAGAGGTTGGTGTTTCACGACCGCATATTGGACGTGTTCGAGTTGAAGCCATCAATACAGACATTTACATACTAAAATGCCTCACAAAACTTCGAAATTTAATAAACACACATCATCCCAACGATCAAATAATATTCTGGTCTGACTTAGCCTTGTGCTATTACGCCAGAAGAACAAGAACCACAAATAGCATCAATTTTGTTCCGAAGACAGCTAACCTTCCAAACGCCCAAAATTAGGAGCAGTTAAGATGCAGAATCTTTCAGAAAATTCGAGAAGCCGACCTTGCTACCGTACAAAGACTGATGGGCCATTTAGGAACCAAATTACGTGCCATAGAGGAGCATGGGCCCTATCCGTCATGTAAATGTTGTGTTTAGTGCACTGTATAATTAATAATATTAAGTCTGTATAAGAATAATATTGTTGTTAATCTCGAAAAAGGGAGCAGCCAGGATTTTGATTTTTCGAGATTTTAAAAACTACAACTGACCTACACACATTCCTGACACCCAAATTTAGATCCATTTCATCGCATTTTTAGTCTCATCAAGACCACTGTGCAAATTAGCAAACTATGCTGAATAAATTTGAATATAACATGTCATCATCATCATGTACGAGTCGGTAGTCTACATGAATAGGTGTTAGTAGAGACAATTTGCAGTCGATTGAACCACAATATGCATAATCCACTTGTTGATAGTTTTCAAGATATTTTAATTTCTGTGTTTTCTTAGAAATGGACTACCTTTTACTACTAAATTTTAAAATAAAAAAAGGATGACTTTTTTGTATTTTTTTTGCCTCTACCTTTAATACACATAGTAGTTCATGTTATGTAACAAAAATTATGTTAAATAGTTTGATATGACAAAAATACAGCAGCTAAAACCTGCAACGGTTGTTAGAAACTTTAACCCAATTGTAGATTCACCAGATTTATTTCAAAAATTTGTGAATACATTAAACGTACAAATTATTTTAAAAATTTCTCTGCTTCATCACCTTTCAAATGAGGTACAAAGTTTTGAGAAATTTCCTGTTACTTCCAGGAATAATAAAAAATTAGTAGGTGCAGACACAACTTATTATTCATAAAAAATTGGCAAAATGAATAAAAGTGTATAAATTTATTTTACATTTTATTTGATCCAATTTATAAGAGATGTTCGAAGTGACTACCTCTACTTCTTATGCAAATACGAGCCTGTTTCCTTATTTCTGTTCTAGTAATCCTGTTGGAAAAATGATTTCGCAGAATTGTTGCTGCTTCTTGTATCATATGTATTAATTGTTCCCGAGTTCTAATTTCGGTGGCATACACGACTTCTTTCATGTGCCCCCACACATAAAAATCCAGAGGGGGTAAGGTCGGGGCTCTTAGCAGGCCATAATATAGGCCATCCTCTTCCAATCCACCTGTTAGGGAACCATTGATCTAATAATTCCCTTATTAGCCGATAATAATATGCAGGACATCCATCGTGCTGAAATATCATCCTACGTCTGCTTGCTAGAGGTACATCTTCTAACAAAGGGGCCAAATGATTATTTAAAAATTCAGCATAAGTTGCCCCGCTCCGTTCAAGTTATCGGGTAGAAAATGCGGCCCGATTAAATTATTTCCAATAACTCCCCTCCACACATTGACGCTAAATTTCCTTTGGAAACTAGTTTGGCGTATTAACCGTGAATTTTCTTCCGTCCAATAATGCAGATTGTGAAAATTCGTGATACCTTCTCTGCTGAATTTAGATTCGTCCGTCCACAAAATTCTGGTTGAAAAATTTGCATCCTCGGCATCGGTATTTAATAGGAATCGATAAAATTGAACTCTTCGTGCAGGATCGTCCTCTAGTCCTTGGACTCGTGTGTAATGGTAAGGATGTAAACCGTTTCTGTGTATCACTGACCAAATCTTCCACTGCGATACATGAAGATCAGCGGCTATTTGCCGACTGCTTGTTGTTGGATCTTCATCTAATCTTTGTAAAATGTCTTCCTCCATATCAAGATTATAGCCATGACCTCCAACTCTATGTGCAACTCATTGAACATTGCCAGTTTCAGAGAGGCGTCGAAGTAAAAACGATTTATGCCGATTGAATAATAGGTCCTAAAATCAGGTAGAAACTTTCATAATCCTTATCTTCTAACTTAGAGAATATTAAGATAGCTTACCTGCTGAGCTATTTTTTTGTATTATTTCTGGAAGTAACAGGAAATTTCTCAAAACTTTGTACCTCATTTGAAACGTGATGAAGCAGAGAAGTTTTTAAAATAATTTGTACGTTTAATGTATTCACAAATTTTTGAAATAAATCCTGGTGAATCTACAATTGGGTTAAAGTGTCTAACAACCGTTACAGGTTTTAGCTGCTGTATTTTGTCATATCAAACTATTTAACATAATTTTTATTACATAACATAAACTACTATGTGTATTAACGGTAGAGGAAAAAAAATTACAAAAAAAAATATCCTTTTTTTTATTTTACAATTAGTAGTAAAAGGTAGTCCATTTCTAAGAAATCACGAACATTAAAATAACTCGAAAACTATCAACAAGTGGATTATGCATATTATGGTTCAATCGACTGCAAATTGTCTCTACTAACACCTCTTCAAAGGAATACGTCGCGGTACCAGTCACCCGGTATATGAGACACGCGGTAGCAAACGTGTGAATTCTATATCAATACGACTGGTAAAAATCCTGTATGATATGCATTACCTTGGACAAACTGAATACTAAAATATTTGCGATAGATCCTATCTAATGTATAATACATGCTTCTCCAGAAACGTTGACCCGGCGTAGATTCTCATTTGCGACGACCTCACATCTAATTTTTCGAATATTCCTTTATACACACTGAATATTTCACTAGCTTTTCAGCTCTTCGCATACGCCGAGAAAATCAGTCACTTTATATTCAAAGGCTATCGAAGTTTTTAAGTACTCTCTTAAATTTTCAACAACTGATCACTATTCGGGACGTAATTAGAATCTTATAACTTTATGCCACGTAAACTACACGGGTGGTTTTTATTTGCTTATTTCCCGTTTCACAAGCGAAAACGGAAAACAGGAGGGTGAAACTTTTTTCATTATGTGGAATATTCAAGATCCATACTATCGCTCTGAAAATTTAACGAGGAAAAATCAGATTTAAACTTGCCGAAGGCAGTTACAAAATGTATACAGTGTATGCCAGTTCTTTTAATTTGGAATAAAAGTACAAATTTCTATTAAATCACTTAATTTTCAGTTATCTGTGGTTTTATGCGTTGACCATCAAGTAAATTTGTTTTGAACATATCCGGTTGATTCAAAACTAGTGTTAGATTTCCGAATTGATATTTTTAAAAGTTTTGCAACTTTACCAAAATCAACTAAACCTGTTTAATACGATTTGGTGTTAGGATCTAATCAATAATATTTGCTATTTATGGCATTAATTAACAATAACCCAGAAATATAAAGTTGTATTATTAATTTCTGTGGTCCAATTCATATGTAATTGGGTTCGTATTTATTAAATGTTTGCTGAGGGCACAGAACAAGTGATAGTCAATGGGAGAAAGGTCTGGTGAATACGGTGGATTGGGCAGAACTTTAAAACCTAACTGCAAGATTTTTAACCTACCTTAAGAGAGCTCATGGCGTACCGTTTTGCTTCATTTGGACGCGCATTATCGTGCAGTAGTATAACTTTGTTCAGCCGCGGTTGCACAAGATTGAGCTGGACTACCAAATTGCAAAGTTAAGCACAACAGACAGCGGCGGTAACGGTGGTATTGTCTTCCAAGAGTTCTCAGTGATACACGCCGCGAAGGCCCCACCACTTCGCTTAATAAACGTGATGCCCAAATTTTGGACTTTGCCTAGCCTTTCGAGTCCACGTACTATCGTGGCCTAACTACAGCCAAACTCTCGTGTCATCTCTCGTGTAGTTTCATATAGATTTACTTAAAAAATCGTAAGCAAGCGCTCGATGTCCAGTTTAAGTGACCTACCAGAACGTGGTTTATCGTCAATGTTGTAGTCGCCAAATCGAAAGCGCGCGAACCATCATTTGCATGTTGCTAAACTAGGGGCGTTGTCACCAAACGCGTCCACTTTCGGTGTACTTCGGTTGTAATATGGCCTAAACGAAATTCGTATAATAAAGCATATCGAATCTCACTTGAAGTCTCGCTCCTTTCAGCATTACACTTCCACTATAAGATTTAATAATGTTAATGCACATAAGTGCGGGCTTTATATAACCTGTACCGCACCACTCTCCAGACTTGTATTGAAAATTCCAAGCACTTCAAGAGGCTCATTGGATGGCTCAATACTAATGAATCAACCAGATATAAAATAAATGTAAAAGCAAAAATGTTAATAATTATAATCCTAAGTAACGGTACGAAATGCTGTCTTTATTAAACGTTAAGTATTATATTATATTGGTAGGCATTATAGTGCATGCACATGCGTGAGCAGTGGCGGATTTACAAATTTGCCGCCAGTAGGCTATTCAATTTTTGCCGCCCCTACTGACCTCTAAAATTCGATACCCTAGTTCGCAATCATATTAATTACATTTATTCTGCCAATGAAATTGCAACTTTATGATTTGTGCTCTATCGTGTACATTATATCCGCTTTTTCCCGTTATTAGCATGGTTGTAACTAGGGAATCGTGGTGTCAGTTTCTAGATTATTTTTACAACCCTCGATTTAGTGAAGATTACACGAGAAATAGTTTTTGGGTATACTTCTGAGTTAAAAAAGCTCAATCATGTACTAATTATAAGGTGGGGTAAAAGTATGCCTTAAAAATGCTAAAATTTGCCGCCCCGTAAAATTCGCCGCCCCCTAAAATTTGCCGCCTAGGCACCAGCCTACTCAGCCTGCTGGTAAATCCGCCATTGTGCGTGAGCATCCGAATACGATGTACCTACTACTAGACATATTTTTATTATAATTTTCATATACCATATGGGTAAAAATTTGTGAAACGTGTCACGGATTTTCCAACTATTTAGAAATTTGGAATGAGTTGGCGCATTTCAAAGTACCTGATAGTACTAAACTCTGCCTAAATTTTTTTCGAAAAAAAATGTTATGTACAAATGAAATTTTATGCAGCGATTAAAAAGAAAATTTTTATCTCGAAATGGAAGGCACTAATCGAAACATTTTATAGGACAACTTTTTTTCGAAAGACATTGAGCTTTTTGGAAAAAATTGTTAGAACCTTGAAAATGGTTAAACAAATAAAAAAGGTATTGTTTATAATAAAAAAATGCTGAGAATTCAATGTTCTCCATCACTTATTAAAATTTTCCCTTTTTCTAAATACTAGTTATACATTTCCATATATTTAGAAAAAACAAAATTTTTGGGATCCTGTTTGCAAATAAACTTCACGCTGTTTTGTTGGACGTTACGCCCGCGCGCGGTGCCAGTGCTCGCGCCGTATACGCGTCTAAACTTGGAAAAAACATGTGATTTGTCGTTTCTCAACTGTTTATTGAATGAGTTAGCTTTTCTAAGCTTATTGCAACCATGCCTCGAGGTAATCGTTGTTACAATCCTCTAAATAAATCGAAACATAAATGTATGTATAAAAATGTAATGCGAGTGACGAATAATTGGAATGCAAAGTTTGCTCATTTGATTGGAAACTATGTGTGTGGTTTCTGTGAACGTTCAATTAACAACAATAAACTGGATTCGACTACATAAGTTTTTTTAATTACATTTAATCAAATTTTAACTATGATTATTATTTAACATTAAATAATAATCTTATTTATTTTATATAACATTAAATTATTATTTAACATTAAATAATATTATTTAATGTTAAATAATAATCATCGTTGAAATTTGATTAAACTTAATTTACAAATAACTTACGTAGTCGAATCCAGTTTATTAGTGTTAATTGAACGTTTAATCAAATGAGCAAACTTGCATTCAATTATTCGTCACGTGAGGTTATTTCTTTCGGGTTTCTAAAGACAGTCTTTAGAAACCTTCTGAAAACTGACAGCATGATAAGTGAAACGTCAAGTCAATTTAGGCGACCGCGGCAAAACCCGGAAGAAATAACTTCACCATTGGACTACAGCCGTGAAAGCCTGCATTCTACTATTCGTCACTCGCTCACATTTTTATACACACATTTATGTTTCGATTTATTTAAAGTTGTCAACTGATTACCTCGAGGCATGGTTGAAAAGCTAATTCATTCAATAAAACAGTTGAGAAACGACAAATCATGTTTCAAGTTTAGACGCGTATACGACGCGAGAACATGACGTCTACTACGCCACTGGGTGGCTATGGAGACGTAAAGGTTCGCTATGCTAGTGGGGTGAATTTAGGGTGTTTTCTAGAAAATATACCGTGTTCATAAAAATGGGATAAACCCGAAAAACGTCAGTTATTTTCTTCCGCTCCATGAGTTCTTACGTGGTCATGTTGGCTCTGATTAATCCTTGAAGTTTGCTATTATTATTGTATTTGTTCAGGAATGTTATATTGTATGTGTTGATCAAAGCGCCTTCAAGTATTAATTAGTTATAATCGGAAATAATAATCGGGAGATTTAAACAAGGCCGCTCGGTAAATCTGGAAAGTAACGAAAAGGAATCCGCGGCCGCGCGGGTAGATCCCGCGCGCCCCTGGATCGCACCTGTTACATAATTTTCATATACCATATGTATAATTCGTGGTCAATACACAGATTGTAATTCCAAATATTAATTATAAAAATAGAACTAAAATAAAGAAAAAATTACTGACATATATTTCATGTACCTACAATCAACAAATAGAAATTAAATATCTAAAAAGCTTCGTAGTTTAACAAAATATACTTTTGAATTATTCCATTCGTAAACATTTTCTATTTCCAATAATTATAACCGCTGAAAACAAAGCAGAACTTGAAATAATTAACTGTTGCAAGCATGTGAGCTGTGACGCTTTACATTATAAAATGAATTATTTTTTTGTCAGTGTATTGCACACATAAAATTAAATAAAATACTAATGAATTAGTTTTTTACAATATTAAACAGAAATGAAAATAAAATTTGATGATTTATTAATAAATATAGTCCATATTGATAAACATACATACGAGGATAGGGTAGACTCAATAACTTTTGGAAAGAGGTACGCGTTTCGGGTTTTCACGGTGAATCGAAATTTGGAGTCATTAAACATTTCTCACATTTTTCCAGAACACACTTGCTCTGAGATATCTTTTGAGATATTTATAGGAACTTTGGATTTTTAAGCGGGGTACCCTGTATATTTTTTGTATAATTTATATTTACAAATCGTTTTGAGTAAGATGGCATCAACATAATCAATTTCTATCAGAAAGTATCAATTTTTATTTTTATATTTAGACCGCTGTGGATGAAATAAAAAAACTCAAAACATTCTAATTTCATCAAAAAAATACAAATGAATAAACTACTAGGTACATACTGGAGACTTCGATTAAAACTGTAAAATTAGGAGCATTTTTTAATATCACAGTAGTTTAACTCATTTTTGTTAAATGGGAATATCCTGGGAACGTTGTTTTCCAAAAAAATTAATTAATAACTCAGGCACACAAAAAAAAGTCGAATGCTAGAAGGCAGACCTATGTGTTTCCATGCATTTTGACCCGCTGAATACGAATCCGATGTCCGTTTTTTTCCGATTTGCTCTTGTATTTTTCCTTACCTCAAAAATACCTTAAGAATGCCCGAGAAATCTCTAACAAGTAAATAAAAGGCCTAAATTAGCTGACCACCATTTTGATTCGTATTTTGAAGCACTGACGCCGAATCTGAGACCAGATTGGTCGATGGCCGAAATTCTAATATAACCTCAAAAACACCCTTAAAACTTAAAAGTAAATAAAAGATTAAACGAGTTGACCACTACATCAATACGTAATTTGGGGCGCTGAAACTGAATCTGAGGATCAGAATTAGCAAGGAATTTAGTCATTAAAAAACATTTAAAAATAAATCAAAAACCCAAAACAAATAAATTAAAAGCTTTAACCGAAAGTTTTAAACCCAACATAATCTAAGGCAGGAGCTTTACATCAAGAACTTTAAACTAAAAATTCTTACATAACGTAACCTGAGGCAAGAACTTTAAAGCAAACACTTAAACCTATTATAAATTAAGACTAGAACTGTTAGTTTCCTAAGGCAAAACTATTAAGGTTTGGTTGGTTTTAGAGTTCTTTGTGTAAAAGTTACTGTCTTAGGATATGTTACATTTTATATAGTAAGAAATATTTTTAATTTTATCGTTGATTTTTTTCGATATTTCGGAACATCGAATTAGTAAACTAAAACTGAAACTTAAAACAAGGCAATCGTTTTATACAAAGAAGATGCAACTAAGAACAACAAATAGTTTGCACCAAAGAACTATAAATGTAACATATTCTAAGGCAGAAACTTTACACAAACAACTTTAGCACGTTCACTGCTCATGGGGAATTGGATAAACGTTCCTGGTGCTGCTTACTGAATTGTGTTTAATTGTTTACTATTGTTTCAAAAACTTGCTTATAAGAGCATGTTTTTCAAAAAATACACTACGAGGAAAAAAAAGTGTGACGCATATGTTGCGTCGTGAGCACTGGGCTTAGGTCTTTAAGAGAAGTGCTCACCGACGCATTGGTGTCGTAATGAGTACATTTTCATATGGTTTCTTTATTTATGCAACTATAAGTTACAAAACAACAAAAATTCGTAAAACATAAAAAAGTACATAAGGAAAAATGATATAAAACAAACATAGATATTCTATGAAAAAGTATTAAAAAAACAACAAATTGCAAACGCATAAAATAACTTCCCGTGTTTGCACCGCAACATGTGCGTCGTGAGCACCGCTATACAAATGCGCATGACGACCGGGTGTCGGCATGGGCAGCGAACGTGTTAAACCAAGAACTCGAAACCTTAATAGTTCTTGCCTTAGGAATTTAACAGTTCTTGTCTTATTCTATAATAAGTTTAAGTTTTTGATTTAAAGTTTTTGTCTCAGGTGTTATGTTAGCTTTAAATTTGTTTTGATTTTTTGGGCGTTTTTTAAGTATTTTTTGGGTTACATCAAAATTCCTAACTGATCGGCTAATTCTGATCTCATATTCAGTTCCAGCGCATATTTGACATCCTAACGTACCAAGTCAACGGCCACCCAATCATGCATCTGTAAGGATAAACGCGGCATTCTCTGCTATGTGTTGTTTCCTAAAAATGTAAATAAATCCATCAATGGTGACATCTATTATCATCATCTCAAATGCTGAGACTCAAGTTTAAGAAAAGACTGCAACCATTGTAAAGTTATATTCATCCTATTCTCCAGATTTTGTTTTATCAAATTTCCATATTTTCTAGCTGTATCCGCCAGACTGTAAGAAACCTGTTTTGGCAACGAAACAGTTTATTTTTTATCAGAACCACACAATCCCTGCCGTCGTGAAATCAAGAAATTATTAGGACATTAAGGATCAACAGTAAACAAGACTTAAAAAAATATGTATCATACATCGATATTTACTAACAAAAATACAGTCCACAGGTGACTCCGATATACATAAATTAATTCTTTGTAGTATGGCAAAATGTGAGTTAATTTTTTCAATTTGGAAAAGAAATGACAAGAGGGGCCTTTTTCTCACAAATCCTTTTTTTTTTTTTTTGTTTTTTAGGTTAATATCTATGGTGTAAATTTTTGATATGTTTTCTTATTTCTTCTTTGATTAGAAGGCGTGTCAGGGATTTTAAACATCTTCTACTTCCATCCATATGTATCTCTCTATTAATTCTAATAACCAGGTATCTTGGGGTCAATTTGTGTCGTGGACATTCGTTGTTAAAATAATTACTGCATTGTAGCGTCATCCGTGAAATTGCAAACTTTCGATACATCTTCTTCAAAATCGATACATCTTCTCCGGCCTACCTGTATTTATTCTTTGTAGTATGGCAAAATGTGAGTTCATTTTTTCAATTTGGAAAGAAATGACAAGAGGGGCCTTTTTCTCACAAATCCTACTATGACTACTATGATTTTCAACATGTCTGTTTGTCCATTGTCTTAAGTGAATGTTGTGTAAATGTTAATTGTTTTAAAAAATAAGAAAATCTAATTAGTAATACCACGAATACCAAATAAGAAGTGGAGTAATCTATCTGAGATAAATCAAGATAAGTAAATTTTGGAAGGTGAATAGAAGAAAAAAATTACAAAAAAATCGATATATCTACCAGATGAATTTTGATACAACATCAAAAAATCAAAATCAAAGCAATAATCCTGTTGTAACTTTTGTTGCCTGAATATGGTCATTTAGTGATACATAAATTAAAACAAAAATATAAACTTTAAAACAAAATAAAGAAAAATAGACTAGCAGTTCGAAAAAAATAAAGGTTGTAGATACTAGAGCGTTCAAAAAATAAATAAACATAAAACAACCGACTTCCTTGAATATATTTGGAAATTCTAAAAAGCCGTTTTTCGTTACAGTTACCGAAAGTAACATGAATGCTTACGTGCATGCTTCGTGTTTGCAAATTGTTATTTGCAATCATTTTTTAAGCAAAAACTAGGCAATTATAATTTACCTATATCAATTAAGAAAAAATAATCATATGATACCGACTTTATGTGTGCCACTGTATAAGTAATTGCATCTCCCATGTAAACCAAGAAACACACAAACATAAATTCCCAAGGGTGTAGACCAAACCTTACAAGGGACATATACGTTGTGTGTAACACAAGACGGGACCAATCACGGAGATTTAGGAGCGTCATTTGTCTTCAGTGCGGACGATTCGACTTACGGTCGCATAACTGCGAACATGAGCCATTCACGTTAAGTCTGGGAAGGCAAAACGACGCTAAATTCACCTATCGCCTGTGTCAAACTTGGACAACGTTCGACGAAATAAATCGCACAATGGAAAATTATATTCCCTCTCTAGGTAATCAATCCACTACACTAGAGGGATGATACAGCAATGAAAGTGGATAGCAAAGCATAAGATAATGCCTGATTATAACGTTCATAAAACTGTACGATGTACAATTCAATGTGGTGTTGTAAAATACAATGTGGTGTTGTAAAACACCACGATACATCAAGGGGCATAATCACCGAAAACGCAAAGGAAAACAAATATACCTTATTCTCCTCAATAGTGACTCAGTATCTGAAGCTCATGTACGCGGCCGTTTGCTCGTGTTTTTAAAAAATGCTCACATTTTGTCCATAATGGGCGGATGTGGTCTTGTTCGCTGACGATCCTAGTTTACAGCGAGCATTTGCGATTAGGTGCCTTTTAAAAAACAAATAAACATAACACTGAACACTGAACTAAAAATCTCCGTTCACACTGAAACAAGCAAGAACGGTATTTTTCTTTAATGTACCAACACCGGCCAGATATTTTTTGAACATCAGCAAACAAACATTTGCCCGCTGCCAGGTCCTCACACCACGATTTTTAATAAAGAATGCTTGCTCGCTCTCGCTTATACGTGTTTGCCCTTTTGGTAAATACGCAGCTTTACAGAATCAAGGGAAATTGATACTTTGATACGATAAGTCAACTCTCTAAAATAAAATCGAAGGTGGAGGGAACAAATTTTACTCCAGCGGTGTCTGGAGCAGTGGCGGTGCGTGATATTTCAGTTAGCCATATCTTGAAAACGACGCATGGGACCCACTTCACTTTTTTAGGTGGTGACTATACACCTCTTACAGAAAGGATTTATAGTAAAAAAACCGTCAGCAAAGTTTGCGAAAAAATTTTCAAAAACACTGGAGCACTCCCTGGGTTCTCAGTAACGCTCTGTGGAATATTTGCAGTATATTTTTTTTTCATAATCTAGAAACAAATATAAGGAGACGTTTTTCGATTTGTTACAAAATATTTATGTTTCAAAAAGTTATGGCCATTTTAATTTTGGGAAACAAAATGTTCCTATAAAATTAAAATTAAAATGGTCATAACTTTTTGAAAAAAAAAATATTTTGCAACAAATCGAAAAACGTCTCCTTATATTTGTTTCTAGATTATGAAAAAAAATATATACTGCAAATATCCCACAGAGCGTTACTGAGAACCCAGGGAGTGCTCCAGTGTTTTTGAAAATTTTTTCGCAAACTTCGCTGACGATTTTTTCACTATAAATCCTTTCTGTAAGAGGTGTATAGTCATCACCTAAAGTGAAGTGGGTCCCATGCGTCGTTTTCAAGATATGGCTAACTGAAATATCACGCACCGCCACTGGTCTGGAGTAAAAACTAATATAAGTAATCTTTACCTAACCTCTCTTGAACTAGTTAATAAAAAGGTGAAATCTTGTAACTGTATTCTTTTGAAAATATAAAAGGCACAATGTTTGAATAACACCTTAAATTCTATGTAAATGTTTTGTTTATTTTCAATTTCTCTGAATTACCGTTCAATCATCTTGTTCTTATTGTTGGGTATGAGATCTTCAAGCAAAAATAGCATTGTTGCATCGTCATTGGCTAAATTGCGGTGACATAGAGGATTGCCTTCTAGTATGTTTAAATAAGACCTGATATGTTCCAGTGGGTCTGACAAGTTCAGCATCCGCTAGATGTCGTTTCTGGCAGCACACCACTAACGGTAGGTCCGTTAAGCTTACTCCTGGCTCTCAGCCGGTAGAATACAGTAGAGATGGGCAAAGTAACTCTTTTTAATGAGGTAACTCACTGACTCCAACTCGGACAAAAGAGTTAACTCAGTGAGCTGATTCAAAAAGAGTCGACTCTTTTAGAATGTCCTGCGCAAGTTCGCAACTATATTCTGCAAAGTGACTCCGACCTCGGTCGACTCCCGTAACTCACCGTGGTTCACAATCATCTCGTCGTTTTTTTTTATGGCGGCACTTCACTTGGCGTAGCGTATTCGTATATTTGTTGTATTTGCCCAAAAACGGCGATGTATAGAGAAGCTATTCGCTATATTTGCTTTATTTGTACAAATAACGCGAATAGCGCTAACAGCAAATACGCGTTTACGTCCACTTGTCGGTTTTCAATCATACATCAAAGAAGTCAAATAAGGCGAATATTTGCGGTAACCGTCCACACTTGGTTCCACCAGCGCCGTGTTCGTCATGGACTTTTAGTAACTTTGTACTTATGTAGATTTAACATGTATTGATAATAAGAAGCATTCAGGTAATTAGCTTCTGTCGCTAACACGTCCGTCACTGTATTCACTGATTGTGAATATTCAAACATATTTGGCATGTCTGAGTATTTTGATATATGTGTGCATGGCATGTTTGGAATATTTGCGAATACATCAAATATTTGGACAAATACAGCGATACTCAAACACAAATAAGCTACGCCAAGTGAAGTGCCACCATTAAGGGTAAAACTCATGTAACACCGAATCAATTATAAGAAACTTGCAATCATCTAACAAGAGACGAAAAAAAGTTGCAATAATATGGGTCATAGGCTAGTTAAAAATTAGTATTACATCTTTAAAACTTTTCGTATCTGGAAAATTATAGGTTTTTTAAGAATCGCCCTGATGTTAATTAATGAGTTTTACCTTTAAATCGACGATCTGTTTTATTAAATTAGTCTTCTAAAATACCATAGTCTTGTATGCTTTTCTATTAACATTATAACTATTCCCATTAATAAATAATCGATACGTGAAATTTTTAAATAACATGACATCTAAAGTCCCTAGGTCGAACGCGCGAAATCCAAAATTTTAAATTGTATCTGATTCTTTATTCTTACAACAGAATGGCCGAATGCATCGAAATCGACATTCCTCATACTATGCGTTAAACGCGAACGAAGTGTTTGTACTACGTATACATCAGAGTTGAGACTTAAGACAACAAAACATAATATAGAGAACTTAAGACTGTCGAGAGTTATCAAAATAAAATCGAGTCAGTTGTGATCAGAAGAGTCGAGAGTCATGCAAATAAAATCAAGTCAGTTGATTCGGTGACTCACTTTACCGAGTCGACTCTTCGAGTTGACTCACTCGCGAGTTACCCATCTCTAATATAATATGATATAAATACTAAATAGAATCTTCGGATTTTCCCCAAGAAATATACCAGGTGTCCCATTTTAAAACATCCACAGGAATAACTTTGTAGAAAAGCCGCCAATCCAAAAATGACTTTAACAAAAGTTGTTTGGTTTGGAGGAGGCATTTTTTTTAATGGGAACCCCAAATTTTTATTGCAGAATATGATTCTACAGAGAAAAAATACGTACAAAATAGGTTTATTTTCCTGGAATTCGGGCCTCATCAGGGCATTTTTCTCGAATATTTCGTGAATTCGAGGTCGTGGAAGCCACAAATTACTTCAAACACCTGCAATAGACGTATTAATTTCAAACACCTGTAATAAACGTATTTTTTCCGTAGAATTAGATTCTGCAATGAAAATTAGGGGTTCCCAATAAAAAAAATTGAATGCCTCAGGGCCGTATCAGGATGCCATGTAATAAGACGCTGGATCACATGGTCAGATGACCCCCCTCAAAACCAGACAACTTTTATTCTATCAACAAGTCATTTTTGGATTGGCGGCTTTTCTACAAAGTTATTCATGTGGATGTTTTAAAATGGCACACCTGGTATATATTCTCTTTTACTCCATAAATAATTAATTGCTCATTGTCCTATTATCTTCTCATACCTAACTTTGCTGGTATATGTAATAACAACTGTTTAATATAACAATAATAAAAATTGTGGCGAATTTACATAATTTAAATTACGCTATATTACTATTAAATTTGTGTCAACATCATCGGTAACATTAACGCTTTGTTGTGATGATGATACCTTAATGATACCTCCCGCGCATTGTGTGACGTATAATGTATCGAATTATCGTATCAATTTCCCGATAGCGTTTCGATGCGAATTCAAATAAAGCCTGTAATGAATACATCAGAGATAGCATTACTGTCTCACTTGGGAACCACATCAAATGGGCGAGAACGTATATCGCTGACGCAATCCCCGACCGAGCCTGAAGATATTGACATTTCTTAAGCACGATTTTTCCTTTATCTATATTCGATACTCGTATAAAGGTGCTCCCACTTTTTATACATTTTGAACGAATTGAAACAGAGACTTTGGGTACAAGTTAAATTTTCTGTGTTAATTGTTTACCAAAGTTTACGTTACACTCAGATAAAAATATAAATAGTGTTCCCGTGAAATAATGGATAAAATCCATACAACCGTTGCATATTTGTTTGCCATTTTTTAATTGAAGGGTCTCAAATTATTTCGGCACAAGACTACGACTTCATCGATATTTTATTTAACTGAAAACCCTTATTTTTGATGACAGAACTGAAAATAGCACTTTTTTTCATGTACAGTAGTACAATTTTACTCCACCACGTGGTTGTGGAAGTAGTAGAACTAAAACGAGTTCTACTACTAAAAACCAAAACTAAAATAATAGTAATAATAATAATAATAATTATACGTACTATAATATACAATATGAATCTCATACTATGTGAGATTCGGGTTTACATATGTTGAGATATGAGGTTTAAATATGAATTTCATACTTTAATAAACGCAAATATTTTGATTAATGTTGAAATAAATAATGTCCACTACTCGTGGCAACAATTCAAATTATAATACAAACTTTATTACCTATGCATGTAAGAACACGCGCAGTACGTTAAACATATACATAGGTTATGTTGGCTATGAACAGATCAACTAGTAAAAGCGTTCATTACTTTGATTAGTTTTCGCTTCTATACACGTTTCTATTCACACATATTCATTTACTGGTCACACTGTTAATTTCATTAATTTTGAATACATTTACTTATGGAATCAGTATGTGAATGCATCACTGTGTACTGTAACTGAATTTGAACTTTTACTGTATCATATATCTATCAAGTGGGGACTTTAATAAATTACAAATTCGCTAGATCAGGAAAAAAAATATGCGAGTAACATGCGGAAATACGCCAATTGAGATTTTTTGAGGGCTTCATACTCGAAACAAAAAAAATAGACCTCCGTAAAGGGATGAAACATCATCCCATTTATTTTTTTTAAATGGGAAGATAGCATTGCGACACCTTGTTTAAAACCGGCAATTGACAATGCAATTTTGTTTAAATTTATTTTAACAGGTAAGTTTTAATTAAAAAAAAATAATAATAATAAAAACAAAAAAAAATGAATTTTTGATCTACAAAACTCCTAAAAAGGGGTAAAAGCACCCCCCATTTTTTATAAGGTGATCATAGTTACTGCCTGCGAAATGTCGTTCAAATGATCTTTGAAAAGTGAAACTGATCACTTTTTAAGTGAAAGAAAGTATTTTTTTTGGACGATGATTCCGAAGACAGTTCATAAAATGTAGTTAAAAAGCAATATATATGTCAGAAAACCTAGAGACATATGGGTAGTTCTACACACGATGGACATATGCAACATATACGACAATTATGTGAATCTAATTGTTTTGTGGTTAATTGGGATACAAAGTTAGAACTGTCACAGATGTACTATAATAAAACTAATCTTAAACGGGTTAGTCATGTTTGGTGACTTTAAAAATCAGTCATGTTTGGTGACTTTAAAATCCTGGTTCTACCGACATTACTTCTCTCTCTGTCAGATTCTTCGCAAATATCATCAACATTTGCTCTCACGGTAGAATATTTTACGACGCCTAATCGAAAGTGCAATCGCACTCGTCGCTGCAAAAACAACTAATAGTTTTAATTACAAATTTTAATGCATTTCCCTATACTTACAATTAGTGGACTTGCAAAGTGCCCTTAAATGAAGCCAAAAAGATGTAAACCCAGGGAAGTGATATTTTCGATGTATTTCGCCGCCAAAATCGTGAAGAAATATAATTTGTATTAAATGCAATGTTGATGAAAGTGATGAAAACAGAGAATTTTAGCATGATTATTTAGGTTGAATTTAAGTAATACCTATTGTAAATTTCGTTTTAATAGAATTTTTTACTAATCCACTTCTTACACATTTTGATTGTCTTTTACGTCGTAAATTTTAGAAAGTCGCCCCACAGGGAAGTGAGAATTTTCCCTATTTGAGATCTTTTTTGCTTGAGATTTTTGAATTGAATTTGAGTGCCCAGATACAAGCCAAGATGAACTTAATTAATATTTCATCATAAATAACTTTCATTGCTAAATTAATTAGCTACAAAGTGAGGCCCTCAAAATTCCCAAATCTGTAGAACTACCCATATATGTAAGGACTAAAAAATAGGTTCAAACTAAAAATTCGCTGGATATCGCCACAAATTATAAAGACTACAGAAGCATACCATATATAAGACATATTTCTCGATTAATTCTTTACAAATAAGTAAATGGTACTCATTTTGAACAATTGTTAACAAAAATCTTAATTACTTTTATCTTATTTTACCATTGTAAATTTTAAGAACTAGTCTTTTTCTTCGCAGTCATCATCCTAAAAATATCTTATTTTACGTAAAATTGAAACAAAAAATATGTGATCAATTTAATTATTAAAAAAAGCATTCCAACGAAATTTCACAGACAGTAACTATCATCACATTTTGAAAACAATGGGGGGTGATTTACCCCTAAAAAGTTGTTTAGGAAGTCATTAATGTATTTGGTTTTTAAAATAAAGAAGTTTACAAAATTCTATGACAGAAATAAAACCTTTTCCCAAAGTAATTTGGCACGCTGAATCTTTAAAATTTCTTCATCACGCCACGATTCCGAGATATTCTATTCTAAATCTATGAAAATGGCTGTTTTTAGGTATTTTCGAATATCGATACGACTTTCAGAGAATTTTATTGACGAAAACTAATTATACTTGCGTAAACTAGCGCCAGCGATGGCACTTTGGATATATCTACTTCAAAGTAATAATTCCCATGGTAACGTATGGTTCCCTGATCTGGTGGCACAAAGATGAAAAAAAGGGAGCCATAGCAAAATTAGGCAAGCTGAAAAGACTTGCCTGCTTAAGAATAACAGGGGCCGCAAACAACGCCCTCTGCAGCCATGGAAGCAACGCTGTGTCTTCCGCCTCTATACATTGTGCTGGAGGCGAAGGCTCTGACAGCGGCGTACAGGTTAGAAATCTCCGGATTAGAGTAAGCACCGCAAGCCTGGGATTCCATACAGAGATATTCAAAGAATAAAAGCAAAACTGTATGTTAAACATGCAGTCTGACAGAATTGGCCGTGTCATAGTCTTCCACAAACCTTATCGGGTGATTTTACCGAATGAGGGAGAGGGAGACAAGAGACACACGCCAGTTCATCAGAACGGAACCATCTGGTACACAGATGAGTCCAAAACGGAATAAGACGAAGAACAAGTTGCACTAGAGCGGGTGTAACAAACAGAGACCCAGGGTGCGAAATCAGCATAAACTTGAGGAACTCAGCAACCGTATTTCAGGCAAAAATAACTGCAATAACCGCTTGTGCGCAGGATATGATCAGTAGGTCTGACACAAATAAGAGGATCTAGAATATCTCCGACAGCCAAGCAGCACTCAAAGTCCTGGGAACAGTATAAATACAGGCAGTTAAAGACTATAGATAATCGCTAATACAACTAGCGGAACACAACAGTATCACTCTCAAGTGGGTGAGAGGACACTAAGGCCACGAAGGGAATGAAAGAGCTGACATTCTCGCAAAGAAAGGGTCTGAGATTCGACCTATCATAGGGCCTGAACCCACCTGCGGTCTGGCCTACCGGACAGCCAGAAGGACCATAAAGAACCTATTAAGGGGCTACATTCACCTAGAGGCTCAAAAATAAGGTCGAACTTTGGAACGCATTTTCTCGGGAACGGTAACAGATAATAAAACGTGTTTTTTTTTCAATTAAAAGTAATTTTATTGCCTTCATTTTACACCCAAGTAATTGAAAAAACGATAAATATAGATGGAGCTACATCCGTCTAAACCGAAGCAGGTTTTTTGGTAACGGCTCAGCGGTGTCCCTTCTCCTGTCAAAACCAGTCGCCTGAAATCAGAGGACACGCATTTTTTTTAAGTTACTAACATATACAATTGATTGACGATCGCAAATTATGAGAATTGTGCTCTAAAAGATCGATTGGCAAGACGCGAAACTTATGTACCTAAATTTATCACCTTTGATCGTAATTTGTTTAAAACATTTTTATTTTTTTGAAAAAAGTGAGATCGTCAGTCAAGAGATAAAGGTTTTTTACGCCACTGTACCAAATTTCATAAAAAATCTATCGATCGGTTCTCGAGATATAAGGGACACTATAAGGGATATAAGAGACCTATATACAATAAGAAAATAGAGAAAAAAAATCGATTTTTTCAAAGTGTCTAGGTGGATGTAGCCTCTTAACACGTTCATTGCCGGTGGCTCTTATAAGAGCCAAAGCCGAGCATGCGTGCTGCTGGCTCTTAAAAGAGCCACGGTTCCACACTATTGTAATGTAATAAAAATGAATTGGCTCCTGGCTAAAACCAGCCGAAAATGGGTGGCAGTGAACGTGTTAAGATAAAAACATATTTCTCACTGGGCGAAAGTCCCAGGGTTGAGACAATCGCGGATGTTTATTGGCGAACCATCCTGGGATAAGTCAATAGACCTTATAAAACGGTAAAAACCAGCTGAGATGGATAGTAGGACTGTTCACAGGACACTGCCCAGTCATGCGACATCTCACCACAATTGGAGTGAAAAATGATCGCGATTGCAGGAGGTGTGGAGAGGAGGAAGAAACCCCCTTATCACATATTATGCGAATGCCCATCACTGGCAGCTGTTAAGCATTCGAACTTTGGGGCTACAAAAATAGAATCAAAAGAACTAACAGACGCTCCACTAGAAACTGTCCTTAATTTTCTTAAGGAAACAGGATTCATTGAATGACTAGCCTGTAGGGCCACAATAAGCATCGGCTTAAGTGCATAGGCCTCGCCCCTAACCCATACGTAAGTGTAATTGTAATTGCAAATCACTCTATTAAAAAAATAAGTAGGATGATATTCATGACATCGCTTTAAGGGGGTTAGCAAGTCTAGAATTTTCAAAAAATCGATTTTTGGTTTATTCGTTTATATGAAATAGGCATCTTTCCTGAGCATTTTTGGTGAAAACCGCACCGCGCTACGTTTAAAATTGCCGCCGCTGTGGCCGTCAATCCGCAGCACCAATTATGTCCAAAAGGGAAAGGATAGTTGGTGTAAATACCAAAAAGCGAAGGCAAGTGGAACCCTAAAAGATTTCAAGCACAAACCTGCCATATCACCAGTTGTGGCTAAAGCCATTAAACCGGCTTATGAAGCCCTGACGGATGAAAAGTTATTGAAGAGATGTGAAGGAGGATTTTCCCAAAATGTCAATGAGTCATTGAACAATTTGGTATGGAAAATGGCCCCTAAAACTTACTTTAGCGGCCTTCCAACTGTTGAAACAGCCACATATATTGCAGTTTGCCTTTTTAATGAAGGTAACAGCTCCCTTCTGAACATCCTTCAAGAATTAGGATGCAAGATTGGTACCAGTGCAAGTTCATATGTGGACCAAGCTGATAAAACAAGGCTGGACCGGTCCCTCACCAGGGCTCAAAAATCGACAAAAGAAAGCAGAAAAGCTGCCAGAGAAACCAGGATGGCTGAGGCAGAGGCAGCTGTGGAGGAGGAAGGCCTGTTCTATGCCCCAGGAATCGATCTAGACTGGTAAGTGTCATTTTTGTTTGCTTTTTAACGAGTAGAACCATGGTAGAACCAAAACTTTTTAGAAAAACCTGTTTTTCTCAAAACATGATTTTTCGACCTTCTGTACATAGTTTTACAAAAACCGTAACTCAGAATGAAATGAAATTTTTACAGAATGTTTTTACCAGTAATATCTTTAGAATGAACCACTTTTACATCTTAGAGTAACATATTTCACTAAATATAGGTATGTTTATACTTTAAAATTTAAGCTTTATTTAACTTGTAACTTTAATTGGCCATAAAAATCTGCAGGATTTTTTTTCTCAACCAAAGTGGTTCATTCCATAGAGGATACATTCAAAAACTAAAGTCACTTTGTAAAATTGTTGCAGATCTGACCATTTGGCTACAACCATGTACGGGAGGTGCCAACAGCAAATTTTCATCAAAACCTGCCATCGGCCAGAAATTAGAAGTTTTAGTTCTGAAAAATCTGAAAAATATTTTAAAATGTAATTTAAATTGTGATTAAACAGCTGTGTTAATTTTGCTATAATTCATTGTTTCATTTAACCACAGCAAATTTCCAAATATTGGGTATTTTCAAGGGCCCTAGACTTGCTAACCCCCCTTAAGGGGGTTGAAATTTTTTATTGTTATGAATATGAAGCCCAAAGTCTCGATTGACGTTTTTTTTGCATTATTCCCAATTTTTTTTTTTTTTTGACTTGCTAGCAAATTTCTTCCGGTTAAAGTCTCCGCCCGAGGACTATTTGTATTTAACTGATGATAATTTTAGGTACAACATATTTTTGTCCTACTGCTTGCGTTCAACTTTATTATCGAAATACACAGTCAGTGCCAAGTACCAGTGGTTCAGTAATATATTCAGCGGCAATAATAGATTTTAGATAATTTCCCCTCTGCGTTTGGTAACTCTCCAATATTGTTCACATTCGGGACAAATTCGCTTTGGGCCACGAATTTACGAAATCGAATATTCAACGTGATGGCTATAAATATTAATATATTTAATCAAAAAGTGAAGTTTTTTATTAGGAGAAATGTTCTATATTTATAACACCGAGAATAAATTTCTTTGCATGTTGAAATATTAAAATTAAACAGGGAAATAAATAATGGGAACATTTATATGAACCAACGTTTTTCAACAAAAAAAAAATAAAAATTCACATTGCAGAAATTCTAGTAAGGGGTACAAGACTAGTGCCACACCTCCACCCATTCTGAAAATCTTAGTGGAAAAGGATGATTCACATAGCCTCAGTTGCCCTTTATTCCAAATTTAAAATATTTAAACTTTATTAAAAATTTATTAGTAAATAAATAAGTTTTTCGAAAAGTAAGAGAAGAAACTACAAATTTTTATAATAAAATAATTGTACAGGGCTAATTTTTTATAATTTGAAGTTGTTGCGTGTTTATTACTGAAATTAGAAAATAGTTCTTCAGACAAAAGTTATAGACCTTACATAAATTTTATAACTCGATATAAGAAAAAACAATTGAAGATCAGCAATCATAAAACTGAATCAAGGTAGTGTTCTTTTTTAATGGAAACCCTGTAGATTATTGCATATTCTAATTTCTTGAATGTTTTCCCTTCCAAAAATATATAACATGTATATATTAGCTTCAACAGGTCACGACCTATTTCTTTTAAAAATAAATGAATAACTTCAAGCTTTTCTTATTCGCTAAACATTATTCTTGCTTTACATAATTATTAATAAATACAAATTAATTAAATAAAGCTCAATACTTTTTTAAATGAGTTTTTCTCCTTTCTTCTTCTTCGTTCTTCGTTTTTTTTCTGATCCAGTCGTCAATGGTAGTTGCGATTCGTTGTCGCTAATTACTTTTTAAATAAAATATGTCTCGACCTTCTGAAGCAAACATAAACATGTTACATATTTCTGAGAAAAAAAAGAAAGAAAAAAAAACAACAACAACAAACAACAACAAAATTGTCCTTTTCTCATATAACATTATAAAAATATATGCAAAAAATCTATAACTTTTATCTGAGGATTTTTTTTTCTAATTTCAACTCGTAATAACTTGTCAAGTTGTGGAAAGTTTGAGGTTTTTTTATTGATTTTTAAATGAAATATGTGCCAATCTGCCAAAGCGAACATAGGCATGTTATATATTTTTGAAAAGGGAAAAATTAAAGGAATACGAATTTACAATAATATATAGGGTGTTTCATTTAAGAAAAATATAACTTTGGTTCAGTTTTATGGTTTCTTATATTCAATTGTTTTTTTTTTCATATCGTGTTATAAAAATAAAAATTTATGCAAAACTCTATTACTTTTGTCTGAACATTTTTTCTTTTTTTTGTGAGATGAAGATATTTTCTAGTTTCAATAATAAACTCGCAATAGCTTTAACTTAAATTATAAAACTAACCCTGTACATATCAAAACAAGGATGTTTAAACGAACACAGAAACACTATATTGTTCCCTACGCGTGTTTCAACAACATCATCTTGTTTGCTCCTCCTTTTAAACAGTTTAATCATGATGTGATGATGCCAACGTGATAGACGATATTTTTATTCTTACATCGAACACTTCCTACCAATTCTAAATATGTACTTCAACAACCGCTGCCTAAGGAATCACTACGTCCATATCATATTTTTCTACATTTAATTAGCGTAAGTCTATACAAAAAAATAGTTGTATTCACACTTTGGCTATTGATCTAAATAGCTATTTATGAAATTTATTCAAGCTTTAATCAATTGGAAACTAATAATAACGTATTTTATGAAATATGTAAGTAATATTACACGAACATGTCCCCTCTTGGGTAGTGCTAACCTTCCATCACCTCCTGCCCGTTATTGTAGTACATTTTCAACAAAATGGGATTAGTTCCATTATTGAGAAAGTTCTCTCTCAGCATTCTTCGTATTATATTAACTTCTAGAATGTAACCGTAGAATCCAGGGACACGCAGCGTTATTCGCGGCACCTTGACTACCTTTCAAATTAGTGACCGGTCATATTCGGCATTGTTGTAAAATGTGAGTTTGATCAGATTAGTTTCGTCGCAAAGATAGATAGTCGTACCTGGTCGGGCATCACTGGCCTCAGGTCAGTCAACGATGGTGTGTTCGAAGCAGTAGCCTCAGGTGATCGCCTGTAGCCTCAGCCGTGTCGACAGGTGTTCGGGGTGAGACTATAAAACACCAGCCTTGCAAGGAGTAACTTTTATTGTTCATACAGGTCACTACACGCAACGTCGCAAAAGCAACCCACGTCTATATTCCGACGATAGTCTAATATTAAAAGTTGTTTAACCCATTAACGCCCAAACGAACACAATTTTTCGTCCTTTTTGGAGCGTCAATCTCGAAGGGAAATTAATGAATTCACTCAATAAAAACCACTTATCCTAATGTTTTCGGATGTAGTCTTTCGATTTATGGGGTCAGAATTGTGATTAAATGCTCTAGAAAAAAAATATGGCTGACTTTATGGAGAAAAGTACTGAAAATTTGGGGATTATTTTTTATATCATTTTTTTTTGTCCAAAAAGTACTCTAATCTACTCTGGATTGTGGAGGGAGGTGGACGCAATAGTTGGAGTTGATGATAGAATTTTTTTTGCCGACCTCAACTTACTCTAATCTTTTCAAAATGGCGGATATTGCATAAAATCTAATGGAATATGAATTTTTTCTCTAGTACTAAGGAGAAAATAATGTTATTGTGAGTTTACCTGATCCACAGTCATTTTCCTCAATCAAAACAATACTACAGAATATATTTGATTAAATTTTCAATTTTCAATGATGGCGAATTCAAAATGGCGGCCGGATTTCTCAAGAAATTGCGCGTTTTTCATTATAAAAAGTAAATAGGAGTTTGTAATTATACTTTTCCTATGTCATTCCATGTTTTAGTAACATTTTGAGTTATTCCTGGTACAAAAAGTCTGAAATCCAAGATGGCGGATTCAATATGGCGGACATCATTCTTGAAAATTCAAAATTTGAAAACGGAAAAATTACAGTCATATTTTATTTAGAATTGTGATGGAAAATGTCCTCTCAATCTTTTTCATAAAAATGCGTTCTATCTGAGTAAAAAAAGTATTTGTCATTCTAACCTCAAAACGAGTTTTTTTTCCGGTGTTGAGGTCCTCATGATGAAATCATGAGAATTATATATTATGCACTTAGGGATGCTCGGGCGCAAACTACTCGCCGGAAGTACACAGCCTACTTGTTTCTCGTGGTGCATATACGATTTTTTTCTCACGCCCACCAGAAAGTACGTTCTACGTACTATTCTTTGAATAAATATGCGAGGAAGTTCCGGAAAAAAAATTCGTCAATGCGCCCGAATTCAAAATTTATATTTTCTATTTATATGCGAAGTTCAAAAAAAAAATTCTTCAATGCGCCTACATCCCTAAGTGCATAATATATAATTCTCATGATTTCATCATGAAAACCTCAACACCGGAAAAATCTCGTTTTGAGGTTAGAATGACAAATAATTTTTTTACTCAGATAAAACATTTTTATGAAAAATATTGAGAGGACATTTTCCATCAGAATTCTACGTAAAATATGACTGTAATTTTTCCGTTTTCAAATTTTGAATTTTCAAGAATGATGTCCGCCATATTGAATCCGCCATCTTGGATTTAACACTTTTGTACCAGGAATAACTCAAAATGTTACTAAAACATGAAATGAGATAGGAAAAGTATAATTACAAACTCCTATTTACTTTTTATAATGAAAAACGCGCAATTTCTTGAGAAATCCGGCCGCCATTTTGAATCCGCTATCATTCGAAAATTGAAAATATAATCAAATATATTCTGTAGTATTGTTTTGATTGAGGAAAATGACTGTGGATCAAGAAAAACTCACAATAACATTATTTTCTCGTTAATACTAGAGAAAAATTCATATTTCATTAGATTTTATGCAATATCCGCCATTTTGAAAAGATTAGAGTCGGTTGAGGTCGGCAAAAAAATTCTATCATCAACTCCAACTATTGCCTCCACCTCCCTGCACAATCCGGAGTAGGTTAGAGTACTTTTTTGGACTAAAAAAAATTATATAAAAAAATAATCCCCAAATTTTGAGTACTTTTCTCCATAAAGTTAGCCATATTTTTTTTTAGAGCATTTAATCACAATTCTGACGGAAATCGAAAGATCACATCCGAAAACATTAGGATAAGTGGTTTTTATTGAGTGAATTCATTAATTTCCCTTCGAGATTGACGCTCCAGAAAGGACGAAAAATTGTGTCCGTTTGGGCGTTAATGGGTTAATATTGACATAGACACAAAAAAGGCACAATTATATTTATGATACAATTACAACTCTGTCAATCTTCAAGATATTAATTAGCAGACACCACGGCTAAATTAAGCAACAATCGAACGGAAGGATGAAACTAACGTCATATTATTTAAAATAGACAAATGAACCTTACGTCCACATAGACACCCGTGGAACGGGCTAAACTAAACTATATTTGATCCATTGATCGCTGCAAACACTCCATAAGAGTCACAGCCTGACCCCGTTGGCCCCAATGATTGGAATGACCTCATTGACCCTCATGATCCCACTGAGCCCAATGATCCCATTAATCCCAATGATCTCATTCCAATCCAATGATTCCATTGACACCAATGAATGCTCCTATTAAGTCCAACGAATGATCCCATTGACCCCAATGATTCTATGACCTCAACGCTCCCGTTTACTCCATGACTCCAATGCTTCAACGACCACATTAACCCCATTGACCTCAATTACCCAATGGACTTCACTACGTGGATGTGGAAACAAAACCAGGCTAGAGACATAAAAATGTGATATTTGATTTATTCTATCTTAAAAATTTCTAAAACGAGACGTCACATGAATACCTCTATTTCACATAGATTTATACCTACCCCATATGTAATAGAAAAATATAGAACCCTATTTGCCAATAGTACCGACCAGTGGCGGTGCGTGATATTTCAGTTAGCCATATCTTGAAAACGACGCATGGGACCCACTTGACTTTTTAGGTGATGACTATACACCTCTTACAGAAAGGATTTATAGTGAAAAAACCGTCAGCAAAGTTTGCGAAAAAAAATTCAAAAACACTGGAGCACTCCCTGGGTTCTCAGTAACGCTCTGTGGAATATTTGCAGTATATTTTTTTCATAATCTAGAAACAAATATAAGGAGACGTTTTCGATTTGTTACAAAATATTTTTTGTTTCAAAAAAGTTATGGCCATTTTAATTTTGGGAAACAAAATGTTCCTATAAAATTAAAATTAAAATGGCCATAACTTTTTTGAAAAAAAAAATATTTTGCAACAAATCGAAAAGCGTCTTCTTATATTTGTTTCTAGATTATGAAAAAAATATACTGCAAATATCCCACAGAGCGTTACTGAGAAACCATGGAGTGCTCTAGTGTTCTTGAAAATTTTTTCGCAAACTTTGCTGACGATTTTTTCACTATAAATCCTTTCTGTAAGAGGTGTATAGTCATCACCTAAAAGTGAAGTGGGTCCCATGCGTCGTTTTCAAGATATGGCTAACTGAAATATCACGCACCGCCACTGGTACCGACAACAATAAAATCATCTCCAACCAAACGATAAAATTCATGATATGTCACTGGCACAAGTTATCACCAATACATGTGTATAGGTTTTAGTCCATTTTTAAGGCTTTTCTTATATCTTGTCTATACCTCTTAGTATGGGTACAATATATCCATTACGTTAATTTTGACGACCCATTATAATGAATGTGAACGAAGATTCATCATCGGGGGAAGATAATTCTTCAGACACAGAGAGGGAGAAGTTCTTTGATGCTTTTATTAAAATCCGTAACTGTTATTATTACTATTATTATTTAATTAATACATGTTTCATTTATACTGATACAGATATAACATTCTATTCTTATGTGTGTTTGCCTTTTTTACGTGTTAATTATTTTTATTGATTGAATCCAGATTAAAATGTATCTCTATTGCCTTAATAAAATTACCCGAGTTTATCCTATTTCCAGATATTTACTTTTTTACCTGCTTTATCTGTTAACAATCTAAGTATGTAATAGGTTTTCTAGGTTTGTCTGTCTAGGTAGTTTCCACATTAGTTCAATGGATTATACAATTCACCTTTATTATTCCTTTTACAATTTTTCCTACCTACGATATGTACCTATATATATAAAATACGAAAAGATTTTAATAACACTAATAATAGACAAATTGCAAATCCGACCGTGGCAATTTACGTTTAAAAAGAATTGAATACCGACATACTTGTAGTACACTAATCTTTTCACAGCACCTGCGTTTCTAAAGGTGTTGCCCTTAGTGTAATTTGAACTGGCCAAACGGCTGTCACTATTTTTTATTATCATAAGTAGGTATAAGTTGAAATGAAATAAATAAATACATTTCATCTCACCAACGTTTTATTGCCTACATCATCTTCCCAAAACGATTGGACTATAGAGTTACCAATAAGACATTTCGTTGCCTGACTTATCATAGCATATAGTCCAGTAGGCAGATACTTTTATGAGTTCTTGAAACATATAGCAAGGGCGTAGCCTGAAAAAACCAAATGGTCAAGTAAAAACCAAAATAGTCGGGGGATTGCGCTTCACATTGCCGCCTTTTTTTTTGTTTAATTTGCATTGGTCGCTCCCCCCCCCGCCAAAGAAAAATACTGGCTACGCCCTTGACATATAGGGCTAGTTTTGACGGTTACCTATGTATTTTTTTGCGTAGAACACAATGCGTGGCGTCCGTAGAGCTGAAACCATCCGATAATTTTTTAAATTAACAATTTGTGAAAAAAAAACCGTCTTTTTTTTTTCACATTTCCGCTTATATCTCCGTTCCTTGGCATATTTTATATATCATATGCATTCAAGAAGTTGTAGCCTATTGAATTTCCAAAATTTAAGCCCAAAAGTGCTTTTTTTCACTATTTGTTTTACTTCGAAAGTAGGGTGACTATGATCATGAAATTTCTTGGGGACTTTTTGGCGAGCTTTAATTAACAATGACGCAATTTCTTTGTTTATTGTACGATATTGACCGGGTTGAGCTAGAAAAAATAAATCTCTTCAAGTTTGCGAGACTTTTCGAGATTTTGAAAAATATTAACGGGCCAATTTTATAACGTTTTCTACGCGGCTACTTTTGTTGACGCGATGTATGTTTTAGAGTTGCCACTTCAAAATTCTCGGAATTGTGGCTATCAGTGGCGGTTGGTGATATTTCAGTTAGCCATATCTTGAAAACGACGCATGGGACCCACTTCACTTTTTAGGTGGTGACTATACAGCTCTTACAGAAAGGATTTGTAGTGAACAAACAGTCAACAAAGTTTGCGAACAAATTTTCAAAAAAACTGGAGCACTCCCTGGGATCTCAGTAACGCTCTGTGGAATATTTGCAGTAATTTTTTTCATAATCTAGAAACAAATATAAGGAGAGGTTTTTCAATTTGTTACAAAATATTTTTTTTTCAAAATGTTATGGCCATTTTAATTTTAATTTTATAGGAACATTTTGTTTCCCAAAATTAAAATGACTTTGACCAAAATTAAAATTTGTTCGCAAACTTTGTTGACTGTTTGTTCACTACAAATCCTTTCTGTAAGAGGTATATAATATCCTAAAAAAGTGAAGTGGGTCCCATGCGTCCTTTTCAAGATAACTGAAATATTACCAACCGCCACTTGTGACTATAATATCTTGACACCCATTTTTTTTAAATGCGCGGCTTGAAGCGTACTTTCAAGATGTAATAGTCACAATTCCGAGAATTTCGAAGAGGCAACGCTAAAACAATATATACGTTGCGTCAAAAAGGTAGACGCGTAGAAAACGTTATAAAACTGGTCCAAATTAATATTTCTCAAAATCTCAAAAAGTCTCGCAAACTTGAAGAGGTCTATGATTTTTCTAGCCCAACCCGGTCAAATAGTACAATAAACAAAGAAATGGCGTCATTGTTAATTAAGGCTTGCAAAAAAAATCGATAATTGCCCTACTTTCGAAGTAAAAAAAATAGTGAAAAAAGCACTTTTTCAAGTTCAACAGTCATTTACAAGTTAAAAATAGCACTTGGAGACTTCGGGTTGGGCTAAAATTTTGGAAATTCAATAGGCTATAACTTCTTACATGCGTATGCTAGATAAAATATGCCAAGGAACGGAGATATAAGCGAAAATGTGAAAAAAAGAAGAGTTTTTTTTCACAAAGTGTTAATTTAAAAAATTTGCGGACGGTTTCAGCTCGACGGACCCCGAGGATTGTGTTCTACGCAAAAAGAAAATAGGAGACCGTCAAAACTAGCCCTATATGTTTCAAGAACACTTTTTGATGATTTTAGCTCCCTGCCTGTGGTGGAATTTCCTTACGGCGGATTCTAACCCGTGTCATTTATAGCCGATCGTCTTCCAAACATAAAGACGAATTCAGGTTGGGCAATAAAATACACATAAGCATCATTTTTTAAAACGAAACGAGTCCTTTAAAATCGTCGTCTCGGATGAAATAAAGCCGTCTACCCGAAACATATTTCCGGGAATGTTTATAAAACGTGAACTTTTATACGATGTAGTAAATTTCTTACGAGATACGCACCATATTGAGCGATCCAATTTTTCTGCTTTCCAATAACTTCTGTACTTTTTATGGAATTGATACAATTTTGTTAGAATATTAAACGTTAAGCGATTCGTTACAGCCGTTCAATATGATGGTCGTTATTTTTAAGTTCTTAAATATTGTGGTGCCTACCTCTAAAATTGTAGATGTAAATGACAATATGTAGATGTAAATCACACCAATATTTTTTTTCGGAATTTGATTAATATTAACTAATTCCCTAAAAGATCTCAAGTATAAATGGAAATTCTAAATTCGTCTCAGCCGTATGTGATCCAAATCATAATATACAAGGACTGCCAAAAAGTTTGCACAAAATGCTTTTTCGCAAATGTTTTTTTAAATTTTTTTTCTTGTAAGTAAATTATGCAAGTATATAGTTTGTACTTGTAAAAAAATGGTCGTGCGATTTTTGGTTTGAAGTCAATGCGGTTCTTTGATCTGATCAAAATATAAAAAATGGATTTAATCAAAAAGTATGGATATTTTTAGAAATAGATCCAAAAAAAAAACTGGACGTTTTCCACGAAACACCGAACTACTACACTTTTCTCGACGCGCGTTTCGCCAACCAAGTTGGCATCTTCAGGAGAAGATTAAAACTAAATTCTAGCCTACACACTTGCACTATTTATACCAAATTTGTTGCCACGGTTCACCGAACCGTAACTGTCTTTGTTTATCAGAGCAAACAGTGGACTGGTGGGTATCGGACCGTTGTCCTTATTCATACGCATCCGAAATCAGAAATCATTAAGTGTAACACCGGTTTTACCAAATTATGACGCATTTTGATGGTGCATCTACAGAGCCGTTAAGAGAGTACAAATAGTATTTTAATTATGCCTGTATATTACATCAGTAGATGTCGAACTTCTCAAAATATAAACTTATAAATTATTAAAAAAAAAAATTAAAAAAATACATTTTCACCACATCGAACAAGATTCTCGAAGACAACTATGGAAACTTAGTCTCGAAGACAACTATATCCTACAAAGTTTGTATCTTCTCTAGTTCGTGATAGTACTGCTAACCAAGCTACATCATCAAGCTAATTGAGAGGGTAAGTTTTACATACGTATGTGGTTATAAAGTGTGAATTTATTGCTTTTGTTACTATATTTAACATTACTTACTTTCTTGTATTACACGTATTATATTATGATGCATACATCTATTTCGTCGCCTGATACATATTTCGGTCAACTCTACTAATAATGACATATTGTTCGTTCTTCTGGTAAATAAAAATAAATTAAAATTAAAATACGGGTATCTACGTACAGAGTGTCCATGAAGTAAAGGTAAAATACATCGAATAAGATTAATCTAGGGTACCTTATGCTTAAGACAATTTTCAAAAATAACGAATATTTATTAAAAATACAAACAATATTTATGCCAAACGATTAAGGTGTAATGGGTCCCCTCCGATTTCCGTAAAATTTTAGGGGGTTGTAGAGCACTGAAAATTTAAAAATACGTATTTTTTTTAGTTGTTAATAAACGGTCTAAGGGGGCAAATCTAACCCTCAAAATTCTAACCCTCAGAACACCTACCACAATACAAAAAAAAATCAGTTCCGCTCCTGAGGGGTTAATGTAAATGTTTGCATAAATTAAATATTTTCCAAACTAAAAATATTTTGTAAAAATGGATACATCAATTTTTATTTTCAATTGTGCATCTTACTTTATAATTAGAAGCAGCAGTGACGCCACCACTTTCTTGTACGTGACTTCATCGATCTTTTTTTTACATATAACTATATTTTTTGCTACTTTTGGATTCTCCACTAAACTGATTCGTTTATAAGTTAAAGACAATTGAAAATCACGTTAAAAAAGATAACTTTAAGATGCCAAAATTTATTGTTCTAACTTCATTTGTTTTTTATATGACAGCATCGTTTACAGACTTTTAACAACCCATACAGGGTTGTTAAAAGTAGCTGTTAAAACTACCACATGCAGTGAGGACGTTAAAGTTTGCACAAATTCAATGTTTTCTAAACTAACAATATTTTAGAAAATCCTCAGACAGGCAATTTTTATTTCCAATTGCGAATTGTACACTATAATTAGCAGTAGCAGTACCTTTTTTGTTGACTTTTTTTAATGTAATACTAGGGTATTACATTAAAAAATAATTAAAAAAAACAATAAAAACAGTTTCGTTTCACAGTTCCGTCACGCTTATTGTAATATATTTAAAATACAAATCTCCTTAAAATTATGAATTATGCATCCTAGTCTATATTATTCCTGAAACACGTTTTAAAGTATAGAAGGTATTTTGGAAAATGGAGTTTTTATGTTAATGTTGCTACAAGTGAAACAATTAATGAAAATACAAGATTCTGAAATATGTCAGTAAGTCTGAGAAATATTTAACATTACATATTCCCGCATTACAAATTTCTGGAAGTTAGTCATGTTTCAATCAGACGAAATGCTGCAGAATGTTTTCCTTTGAAAACTTCCCTTTCATTTCCAAATCAAGATCCCAGAAGTTCTAAATTTATATTTATTTATATATCAGTTCTTTATTTATTTGTTCCTTTAGATTCTCCAGGAATAGCCAATTCCAAAAATATAGGGTGGGCCAACGAAAACGAAAAAGTCGAGTTTCTAGTTAATTGAAGTAAAAATTTGGAGAAAAGTTATTTTTGAGGGGGGCATATTTTGTAATCGTTTTTTCAAATATCCTTTCATCCCTTAGCTTTCCCTTATTTTAAAAGTCCTTGGCCACTGAGCAACACACTGATATTTTTTTGGTTTCTGTAAATTTTTTTTTCGAGAAATTCAAAATTTACACTCTGTGAAAGTATTTAGTTTTTTGTTAGAGAAACAAAAAAATATACCTGAATTTGGAACAAGAACTAACTAAATCACAAAAAACCTTATGTCCCATCCCAAAGAATAAATTTGACTTACCCTAGCGTTTTTCCAAATTTTTAATATAACTAACCAAAAACTCGACCTTTTCGTTTTCGTTGGTAATCCGAAATATATATATGAAATACATATCCGAAATATATCCCATCCGGTATATAACACTTGTCTAAAGTTGTTAAAGCTTTATTGTGAATTCATTTTGAAGTATCTCTAACACAGGAACGTAAACCATAAGTGTTATATATGTTAGAGACTAGTTGTTACCTACTGGAGAATTCAAAAGTAGAAAAAATATAGCGCGTTTTATTTAAAAAAAAGATTGATGACATCATATTCCAAAAGTGATGAGTGATGACTTCACCGCTACTTCTAATTATAGCTTAATATCAGATGAGCAATTGAAAATTAAAATTGACGTGTCAATTGACTTGTTTTAAAATATTTTCAGTTCGGAAAATATAGAATTTATGAACAAGAACACACAAATACAAAACTAAACAACTCCTTCTATAAATGGGAAAAGTAATTATTTTAATTTTTCGATAAACAGGAAATTCGGTAATTCATTAGGAGATTCCCACAACTTTATGAAACAAAAACCTTTTCTGAAGAGTTTAGTGAAGTTAACAAAATATCAAAAGGCTAAGTAACGAAGAAAGTTTAGATAAACCTCTCTGTATGTGAAATTTCCACATGGAGTTTCGACAATTCGCTGCGGAGTTGGCTTAAGTCCACACCCTCAATTAAACATGCGGACATTTCACAATGAGCACGTATTGTAATGGTCACCGCATATCACTTTAGCAGAGTTCAGCAATCGGCAGCATCCAGAGACGGTATATATTCAACTTTTGCGGCGTTCCACACCAACATAACCCTCTGAATAGGCTGTTGAGCCCAAACTGGTTAAACTAAATTCGAGAGTAGGTCCTTCTCGGAGCATAAGGCACCCATCCATTAACATAACTTTCAGACAATATAATGTTTTAGTTGGCTGAATCAGATACTCTTTAGATACTCAATAACTTGCTAATGTTTATTTTTAATTGTATGTTACATGATAATCACGATTACTTTTATGCAGAACGTGACTTTCTAAGCGTATATTTTTTTTACCATTTCTAACTGCTTCCTGACCGACACAGCTTAGAGAGAGTGTAGAGACGACAGAGCTTAGAGAGAGCTTTGGGAATGATATATTTGTAAGTTTCCGAATTTGTCGGACTTCCAAAATATGTCTAGATCCATTAAAACGTACTCAAATATTTATCACATAATTATAGTGAACATAATGGTTGAAAACTAGTTACGTTAGTTAGCATAGTTCAAATGGGGCCAATACAATTTTCTACCAAAAAAAAAAAAAATGTTTTCAAATATTAAAATATGTAGTTATTCTATCGTACTATTTCAAAGTATCTACCGCTGCTGTATATGTTACCTGTATCATTACTTTTTACTTGGTATATATCTCTTTTATAGAACAAACAAAGTGTAGATATTTTTTTATAACTTATTAAAAGGTGTCTGTGACCAACGAGCTGTCGCTTTAAGTGACAAATGATCAAATCCTTAGATAATAAATTGGTATAAAGATTTTCGAAGGTCACTAGGATTGCCAAATTGGAATTAAATGGGCGTGACACATTGAACTAAAAATTTGAAAACAGTTCAGTGTTTCGAGTGGTTAAAAACACATATTTGATATCATTGAACTCAGAAAATTATTGGAATTTTAAATATGCAATAATATATAAAGTGCTTTATATGATTGTGTCCTAATTGTAAGCTGGTATTACTCGGTGAAAGCGAAAGTTAAATATGTCATGTGTATGTCAAAAGTTGACATTTGTTATAAGTACAAGATTATGAAAATTTAAACACTACGACCCTGTGTCATGCGATGTAATCTTTATTCAATATGTACTGTTTCTTCAGCTTACGAGGTGGCAATTAAATAACCGAACTGCTGTCATAACACTTTTTATTCGTTACCAATTACAGTAGCAACTTTTTCGCCTTCAACGTACTCCCATTGGCGATCTCTACACCACTCCATACGAATTTTCCATTGTTGAATGCAGTGCTGGAAGTCCGCTTCTGTCAGCTGGTTCAGAACTTCCGTCGCTTTTGTTTTAACCGCTTAACCGTATTTAACAAGCCTGGATCAGTGTCAATGTTGTTTAGAATGTCAGCGTAAACGTTAGTCTTAATTCCTTTTGCACGGGAGTGAGGAGTTTTGGCACCATTTTTGCGCAAACTTTGCGCATGTTTGAACGATTCATGCAAAATCTGGTGAACATATTCTTTGTCGATTCCTGTTATGTCAGCAAGCCCTCGGATGCTTAGACGAGGATCTTCGCCGATTAATTTACCAATGTTTTCGTCCGTTATTGATATTTGGGGCGCGGATCGTTTTCGGTCGTTTCACGTCCCTCTTTAAACCGTTTAAACCATTCAAAAACTTGTGTGCGGAATTCATTCCCGTCCACTTCTTTCAACATTGCATAAGCTTCTGTAAAAGTTTTCTCCAGTTTAACAAGAAACGTGAGATTAACCCATTGCTACAGCTGAACACATTTTTTCGACGCGTCACTGGTGCATAGACTAAATCAAACGACTGCTAACGTCAAACTTAGCGACCCACTGGCTTGACCAGCGAGCTCAGGGTGGGAAAAGTATCACTAGACACAGTTCTGTTCAAACTTGTCGCGACACGCTCGCAGTGCGCTAGTAGCAGCATCAGTTCGCTTATTTAATAGCCTCACCTCGTATTAATGTATAGTAAGGACGTAAAGGTTTCCATAAATTCAGTATTTTCCAAGCTAAAAATATTTTAAGAAAATCCTTGAAGTAAGTGATACGTGCACTAAAATTACATGGAAAACCCAATATAATGTCCTTTCCATTTACTTCACTGTAATTTAGTCGGCAGCATAAATTAAAACCTACCGTCACAAAGAAACCAAATTTAAAGGGGGAACGTCAAGATAGGGAAATAGAATTGTTTGTCGTTTCTCAGTTAAATAATCTAAAATTTCATTATTTGTCATTCCGTCTCTGCTCAGGCGGCAAATAAGTTCGTAAGGAAGGGATTCATCTCAAAGTAAAATAAGGGAGATTGACTAATATAACTCCTCCACAGGAAACACTGTCACAAAATATCTTGTATAATCAGCATCACCAAGAATGACGAATACAAGTGTGAAAATAAATTGAAGTTTAGTGTTCATCCAACTTATAATATATGTGTGTATAACTAACTATACATACACAGGGTGTCCCGTAAAGAATGGGCCATACTTCAGGAGTAGCTTCACTGGGTCAAAATAACCTGATTTAGCTCAACTTACCTTAGTACCATTGTGCTTCTTTAAAAAGTTATGTGCCTTAATAAAATATTTTATTTCATTTTGTTCTGCTAATTCTGTCAATTTTTAAGTTATTTCACGTAAAATTCGTATAGGGGGCTTTTTGGAATAGCCTAACATGGATATGATGTCATTTCTCACGTGAAACGTACAGGGTGTTAACAACCCCCTGTACCACTTCTTATTCTCATTATATTTTTTTTGTTATCACGAATTTTGACAATATTGACAGTTTTTCTTGAAAGAGCTATCCATTTACTACAAAAATGGTAAACCTGTTCCATGACAATAAATCGCACCGTTTTCGAGTAAATTAAGCTTAACTGTGGTAATGCAGAATAGCTATATTCGCTTTACATAAAATTTTAAGCCTATTAATCTAGTAGGTATCCATCACAGTAGATTACTTACAATTCTATAAGTACTAATAAATCCATAGTATTTAGAAAAAATGCAAAATTTCGACATTAAAAAATAAAACATTTATTTGCGTAAGTAATTTTAAAGTAATTAACAGGCACTTTAAAAAAACAGTATTAGAAAATAAAACTAACATTTAATCTCATTGAAGCAATTTTTCGAAATGTCCACCATTGCACTCAATGCATTTCTGGCATCTTTTCAAAAAATTTCTTCGAACTGCAAAAAACGATGGCTGCAAATTTCGAATCGTGTTTGCAGCTGCAACTATTCTTGGCCTAAGCTCGGCTCTTGTGTTAATAACTTCACCAGAATACACAAGATTTTTAATATTAAGTTTTCAAATAATAGCTTTGAAAATTTTGATTCGGGGGTTTTCTGGGACGAGAGAGATGCTAGAAGGCGTTACAAAATGTAGTAATCTTGGTTGATAAAAATTGGTCATAACTTTTTTGTCAGTGTGTGTACGAAAATATTATCCTCTTATCTATTTTACACAAATAATACACTCAACATCCACATATCCGAACTCCAAATTTCCGAACTCACGATATTTCCGAACTTTTTCTCACGATATTTCCGAACTTGTACTTCCACATAACCGAACTTGTCGCTGATTGGTTGACGACAAAAAACCGCGAAATTTGAAATGAGAAAAAATGTACACAATAATGCGATTGTTATCAAACATTTCGATTGTCACAGAATTCAGCAAAGAGGAAATCGCCCTCCCTCAGCAGCACACCTGAGACAAGAGTTCTTCTTTGTACAAACCAGTGAAAAACACTTCTTTCAAATGGCGTATCATAAGTACCGGTGCACTTTATTGTGTCAATCCGTCCACTCAATTTTCGTCTTTTTTTCAGTTTTTTTCAAAGTAAATTTATTTTTTTCCAAGAATTTCTGCCACTGACGATTTATAAATGGTATACATCTTACATAGATCAACATTTTTAACACCATTTTTTGCGTGATTTATCAAATCCAGCTTTTGCTCCAAGGTTAGTCTCTTAGCAGGCTCTTTTCTCTGCAAATAAACAGTACAATAATGTTTATTTCGTATCACGGTTTTCTTAAAAATACATATTTTCTCATAATTTTTCATTTCAGTTTGAAATTATTATAGGTTACGTCAACAAAATGTTCAATAAAACAAACCTTTACTTTGAATTACAAAATAATTACCTGCATCACTCTCTCCTTTGCACCTGACATTTTGTTGTTTAGAAAAACGTTCTTTTATTAACATGTACACATGTATGTATGTATTACATTTGCATAAAAACCTCGAAATACAAAGAAAAGTACTAGAATGAGCCAGAAAAACCCTGCGCCAGCAGTTCGGTAATCCCGAGGTGACGAGAGTTCGGAAATGTGGAAGTCTGCGGAACGTAAATGTTCGGAAATGTGGATGTTGAGTGTATATACTTATTTTATCGATAAAGTTAACCGTTGTCTTAATTTATTTACTGTTTTTCCATTGGATGCAATTTAATTTTCAAGATAAAAGTTCGTATAGTTACTGACGTAAAACCACCATAGTAAGATTTGGTTATTTGGAAAGAAATTGTACTATTGACGGTTAACTTACATATCTCAAACAGTGAATTCTTGTAAATTTGTGTGTAAAACTAATACTATTTGAGACGAATGTCCGCGGCTGTAGATGTATCTAAATTATCTGTTCATAGATTATTTCACAATGGAAAACTGTACCCGTATCACTTTATCCCAGTGCAGAATTTACTGCATGTCGATTTTCCAGTTTCCAGATTTCACTGCATGTCCAGAAGTATGTCTTCGATTCTTAGACCGGTATAATGATGATCCAAACTTTTAAATCAAGGTGCTGTTCACAGACGAAGTCACATTTAGTCGTCGGGGCGTTTTTTTTACTTGAATTTAAAATAAAAATTTGGTGTGCTATTGTTGGAAATCCTGGGTTGGGCCCTGTTGAATTATCAGTTAATCTGAATGGCCGTTAGTACTTACATTTCTTATAACATGATTATCTACCTGTACACCTTCTTGATGATTTACCATTAAATGTGAGACAGAATATATTCTTTATGCTAGACGGTGCTCCCGCCCATTTTTCTGTACAGGTGCGAATCTTAACGCACAATTTCCCCAACGATGGATAAGTCGTAGCAGCGCGTTTGCATGGCCCTCACGGAGCCCTGATTTAAATCCACTGGATTTCTGTAGTTGAGATATTTTAAAATGAAATGTTTACAATGTCCCTATAAATGCATGGAATGAGCTATGGCAAGCAATTTTTAATGCTAACATGCTAACAATTTAATAAGAAATGGAGAAACACTATTTAATATTAGACAATCGTTTACCAAACGAATAAGAATGTGTATTAATGTAAACGAGGGTAGTGTATTGTGCATGTGTAAATGTAATTAATTTATGTTATTATTTAATAATAATCTTTAGCTGTGAACTACAGCTAAATGACAATAACAATTATTTTATTTCTTCTTAAATTAACTCTTAAAATTGTAAATGTAAATATACAAACATGTTTTTATTAGGTATTGTGATAAAACAAGTTTAAAATGTGTATTCTAATAAAACCTGTGTACATATTTAAACTTATTTAAAGAGAATAACTACAAACTTTTATCTTAAATCGCAGCTAATGGAAAAACAGTAAATAAATCGAAAACGGTTAACTTTGTCGAAAATAATAAGTATATTTTATTTGTGTAAAATAGATAAGAGAATAATATTTTTCTATTAAAACTTTCGTACATATACCGAAAAAAATATGTGACCAATTTTTATCAACCAAAATTACTTCATTTTGTGGCGGCCTCTAGCGTCTACAGCAAAGTTAAGTATTCATTTTTCTCGTCCCAGAAAACCCCCGAATCCAAATTTTCACAGTAATTTTAAATTTAACGCCCTGTAACTTTTTTAATAATACAAACGGTAAGTTTGATTATATCGCACTATTTTGAAGTAAGGAATCTAGTCTTGCTAAAATAAAGCAACCTGCCAAACTGTAATACTTCTTAACAGAAGTGTGCTCGTATACTGGCGTGGAAATTCTACGTCTTTCCTCTAAACGTTGTTCGAGATATACCGTTGGACAAACTGTGCAACATTAACTGTACACATCAAGTCGTGGCCTATTCCCTACCACATCCATTTTTTCAGCTGTTAATATACCTTCTCAAAGTGATCGTTTTCCCTACCTGTATATTGAAAGCATTTACTTGTTTCTGGATGGCCCAGGTACCTTGGTTTTTGTAGTCAATAAAACTAGTATCAATAAAAAATATTTTAACACCATGTAGGTTGAGTACTAGAATGATTAGAGTAGTATAATGATTACTTCGTTGAGTACTGCCACATTATTGGCAAGAGAATGTTGGCAACACAGCCTAATATTCGATGATACGGTTCTGTGAAATGCAAAATGTGTCGGAAATCGGATTTTCCGAATACAAACAAAGCTACCTGAATGCACCTAGCTTTTCCAATACAGACATATGGACCAATAGACGAACGGACGGACAGAATCGGCATGTGCCCAGCAGACAATTTACTATCAGGCACAGATAGACGGACGGAGGAATGCTCAGAATGCGCCAGGCAGGTAATTTTCGATGTCACGCACAGACAAACGGACGGATCTGAACTCTTGGATGGGAAGGGCCTACACCCAAGCGGTCAGAAGAAAGGGAGACCTTACAATTTCCGATACCAAGGGGGAGAGATAAGAATCTTACGTAAACACTGAGGAAAGGCCGATCAGCATTCCTTCTTTGGAGAATTGGGTTGGTTTTTATACCGTCCAGTAGATGTTTTTTGTCGTCTCCGCGGTTTAATTAAAATCGGTTCATAGAATATTATCATTGCCAAAATTTAACGATGTGGCGACGAAACTCCCAGTTATATATATAAATGTGCTTTGTCTTTGGCCATCGTAAACAAAACCTGAAATTGTGCTCATTTATTTTGTAGCTGCAGCCGTGAATTCTTCAAGGAATACAGTCTTTTATTGTTTGGTTATGGGTATATCTTATACCTTTGGGTTATGGTCGTACTATGCGTACTACGTTCGTTGTGCGCAATTTGTATACAAAGATATTCTGGTTGTATTGTAGGTTCGTTACAATGTGTCGATGTAATCTTAACATGACCATGAATCGTAACCTGTAAACTAAAAATAAAGTAATAGTCTAAGATACCGACCTAAGTCGACCTCCCCTCATCCTTTTTCCTAATTAAATATATATTTTATACAATAAAATGTATAAATCAATGCAATGTGCTAGGGTTGCCGCGCCATATCCGCACAAGACTATTTTTAATTAAAAATTATTTAATGCAATTTTTTGCGGTCATTACGGTCATTGTTTTTCTTAAATAAAATAGTACCATTTGAAAACCAAAGACGTACATAAAACGGCAAAGTAAGGTTGCCTACCATTTTTCGCGCCGTATACGGAGTTGCCAGGTGTACACAGGTGAACTGATATTAGTAAATTACCCTCATCGTTTTTCCTAATGAATTATATGTAGTTAATTTTATTGCGGATATGATGATGTAGGGTTGCCTTTGCGAAAGTGCGCAGAGTCTAGGGTTGCCGCGATTTAAAGTATGAATAATTGAGTAAGAGATAAGGCGCGACAGAGAGCACTGCAGTCGATATATTTTTTTTGTAACAATAAATGTATTAATTGTATTCAAAAATGATTTTCTTTTATTGACCCTGTTTTATAAATAAAAATATGTTAGTGTATGTTACTTATATATTGTTAATTTACTATATACTTATATACCTAGCAGAAGTTCTGCATGCGTTAAACCGCAAAAAAATAAGGAAACATACAAATGCAACAAACTCGTTCTCATATTTATTACTAAAATTATTATTATTGTTATTTTTCTTACTATTAATATTGTTGTTGTTGTTTATATATTTTATTTAGTTTGTTATTTATATATACCAGATTTTCGTTTGAAATATTGCATCTCTTTTATCGCTTTTTAAATACTATTATTTCAGTACTATTAATTTATATTCACACTTCTCAGCGTAAACGCTGGAAAACATTCACCCATTCAACATGCAGACAGTGATAGCTTGATATCCCATCCCCGCCTCCAGCAGGAATTAGACTCAGGCGAGGGGAGGAAATTCATCTTGTCCCAAAACCTTTCTAACAATGTGACACGTTTGTAGTACAACTGCCTTCCGGCCACTTCTAATAATATTATAAAACTGTCCTAATGCCGCGATGTTCTTGGTAAATCTGGTCGTATCACTCCCTCTGCCGATTTGATATTATTATTATTATTATCATTTATATTATTATTATTATTATTTTATAGGAAAAACGATAAGGGTAATTTACTAATATCAGTTCACCTGTTTACACCTGGCAACCCCGTATACGGCGGGAAAAATGGTAGGCAACCTTACTTTGACGTTTTATGTACATCTTTGGTTTTCGAATGGTACTATTTTTTTTTAAAAGAAAAAGAATGACCGTAATGACCACAAAAAAATCCATTAAATAATTATGTAATATAATATTTTTATTAAAAATAGCCTTGCGCGGATATGGCGCGGCAACCCTAGCACATTGTATTGGTTTATACATTTTATTGTATAAAATATATATTTAATTAGGAAAAAGGATGAGGGGAGGTCGACTTAGGTCGGGATCTTGTACTATAACCTTTAAATTAATAACCACATAGCTCACAGTACGGTGACAATAATATCAATGGTATTTTAAATTGCAGGCAGTTAAAAATTAATTATATTGATGAAAACATCAGACAAGCTCACGGACAAGTAACATTTATTAATTAATATTAATTAATTCAACAATTAGTTTAACAAGTTAACATTAATTAATTAGGTAACCAATTATTCCATCCGGTGTTCGTATTGTACTTGGAAAATTATAGCATTCCTAACTTTAAGGAGGAAATTTGATTCATGCAGTTAATTTAGCAAATGTTTTGCCTATCACTTTAACAGTAAAATTATTTTCATAGAAAAGATTCATAGAGAAGATGTATGGTAACACATTTTCTCATGATCGATACTGTTCACTAGCAGAATTAATGAATAGTTAGTTCAGCAATGAATGTGTGACTGTGTGAACAATGGATGTTGTGAATGTTGATATCCATATTGTTTATAAAAATATGTTGTACTTGTTTGACATTTTACAAATACAAAAACCTACATAGTGGCGAAAAATATAAAAGTTTGAATGCGACTGACCTGCAAAACAAATCGAAAACGTGAATTGAAAAGCGCATTATTTTTTGTTAATGATTTGACAGGGATTTACGTGAATATAAAGCGGAATTTAACGGATGATAAATTTCGCATTTAGTCGATGCACATGTTTACGGACTAATCCAATCAATTTTAATGGTGGTTTCAAGTGTGTAGCAATACAAAAATAAAAATGAAAGCATATTTCATTCAATAAAGTACAGAATATAGACGTAATGCATGTCTATTTTCGCACTACTCCCACACTTCATAAATTTACTTTATATGATCGATTACTATGTAAGGTGTCTTAACGGATAATAAAGAATAAAGAATAAGTGGTTGTAAATATTGTTTCCATAGTTTTCAACAGATTAAAATGTTTCAAAATAAATTTTGCATGTAGTCCAATCGATAAAACCACTTCACCTTGCATTAATTAGGGCAGAAGATTTTTTTCTAGGACTGTTTGGTATAAGTTTTCGACCTCGAAAGCCGCGGAGAGAAATTTTGGCAGGCGAAAAAACACGAAATCTTCCCACTTTTTTTTGTTTATATCTCCGAAAAGCCGCATGCTACAGAATATTTAAATTGAAGTAGATACAATTTTCTACAAAAAGCATGGTCAAAGTTGATTGTATGTGATGTGGTTGGTATTCTACGGACATTTGAACGTCGACGATATTTTCCATTTTAATATCGCAAAGTTTTTGCAAGCGGTAATGTTCCCCATTATTGCCGAAGGCATTGTTGTTGGGAGGCAAGTGTCCTTGAGATGTTGGCGTCCTTGCGTTGCTAACTGGGATTCCTAGTCCAACCAAAACGAACGTACACATGCTGAAACCAGGAAAGAGTGGCAAACCTGGCACCTTCTTTTCAACATCATTTTTGCTCACGCCTTCTCCGGTTGTGACACGTCATTCTCTTTTGGACATGGCAAGTCTGAACTATGTGTCCTCCTGAAAACAACCCAGCCAGCATGAACAACCCAAATCAGTAGAGCAGGTTAAGCTATTTTCATAACATTGTATGGCACCGGTTCAGTCACAGAGCAATCACTCACAGACAAGACAAGGTATCAGAAATTCAACAAGATGTTTTCAACGGCGAAGTTCAACTTGCCACGACTGCCACCCACCATTGATTCAGCCGACAATCGTCACAGAGTATTTCTGCAACTTCAGTGCTGGCTGGGAAACAATTTGAACGTATGTTATAACAATTAGTACACCAGTTGCAGCAGTGACTGGGGTGCCGCCTCTTTTTCCATTGGCACATAAGTGAAACCAAGGATGTCTTGTTTACATTCCCACTGAAGGGGGTCTAAGTTGTTTCCCAGTCAGCACTGGAGCAGATAATATGTTCTGCGGCAATGGTTGTCGGTTACATAGAGTGTCGGTGGCAGTCGTGGATAGCTGAACTTTGAAGACATCTTGATGAACTGCTGATACTTCACTTGTTCTTGATGAACTGCCGATACTTGTCAAGTGATTGCTCTGTGACTGCACCGGTGCCATACAATGCACAATGCTATCAAAATAGCTTCCCCTGCTCTGCTGACTTGGACTGTACTCGCTGCTGATGCCTCGTAAAATGTAGATGCCGCCTCCTTTAACGCAGGGTTGTTTTCAAGAAGGACACATAGTTTAGTCTTGCCATGTCCAAAAGGGACTGACGTTGTGTCACAACCGGAGAAGGCGTGAGCACAAAGACTGTAGTCAGAGTCATAATTGTACGATAATGTTGAAAAGAAGGTGCCAGGTTTGTCGCTCTTTCCTTGTTTCAGCATATCGTACTCCCAATTCAATACTGCCATAACTGCAACCTTTTCATATTTGAAGTTATGGCAGTATTGAATTGGGGGCACGATATGTACATTCGTTTTGGTTGGTCTAGAAGTTCTAGTTAACACAAGATCGTCAACATCTCAAGAACACCAGCCTCCCAACAACAATGCGTTCTGCAATAATGGGTAATATTACCGCTCACAAACTTCACTTTACGATATTTTGGAAAATATCGTCGATGTTCAAACTTCCGTAAAATACGACCACACATCCAACAAATTTGACCAATGCAATTTGTAAATGGAAATTTGTCTACTTTAATTTCTAAACATACAAAATGTTCTATAGCATGCGGCGTTTAGGAGATTAAGCAAAAAACTAAAAAAAAATGCGAAAATTTCGTGGTTTTTCTCCCGCCAAAAGTTCTCCCTCCGGCAATCGAAGTCGAAAACTTAGTTTCACACTTCTCACTTTATACCAAACAGTCCTAGAAAAAAATATTCTGCCCTAATTAATGCAAGCTGAACCCTTCTGAGGCTACGTATCAACTGGGCTAATCTAAAGAGTGCTAACTAATGCCAATTTGTTTATAATATGTAGGTATGCATGTAAGAGTATATCTTATTTTAATAATCTCTATGTAGTTAGGTACTGAAATTATTAAAATGGAAACTATAGCGTGTAGGTAAAACAACTATCTACTGAAGTTACTACGGGATTTATAAAACTATGGGAAGATTTTTATAACCTATCGCATCATTATTAACAAGTATGTATACAGGGTGTTTCACACTGAGTGCCTGTTAAACGTTTTGGTACAATTATAAATGATATGAAGCTGAATATTGTATCTGGTGGTTTTCGGGAATAATCTACACAGAAATTCGCTATTTCTTTAGATATAGAGAACATCCCTGAAAACCAGCAAATTCAAATTTTCAGTTTCATAATATGTAGTTATGTACCTATAATTCTCCCAAAACGTTTACAGAATCACTCGCCGCAAAGCACCATTTATATTTGCTTGTTTACAAAATCAATGATAGTACTATAACTATGGCCTCTCCAATTTCCTGTTTTAGTTATGAAGCGGTAATTCTTGCACAATGGTTGTAGATTAATCTACATAAAGGCAGGTCTACACTAAAAAAATTGCGTTGTGATTAACACAAATTTGCTTGTGTATGCCGAATTATTTGTTGATGGGGTAAATGACTTTTGGGGTGACTAAGCATGTCCTATTAAAAATAAATGTGCATTATTCTGCAACGAACCTAGTTCATTAAAATTTATTCACACCTGATGAACTGGGAGTTTCATTGCCACACCGCTAAAATTGATCAGTGCTGCGGATTTTAATTCCATGGAAACTACAAGAACATCTACCTGGACGGTATAAAAGTCAGCCTGATTTGCCTGAGAAAGGAGTGCTGATCGGTCTTTGGTCAGTACTCTAGGTAAGATCCTTATTTCTCCTCTTTGCTATCGGAAATTACCTGCCAAGGTCCCTTCTTCTAACCGCTTGGGTGTCGGCCTTTCCCAGTCCTACCGACCGTTCGTCTGTGTGTTCAGAAAATTCCTGCCTAGCGCATTCCGACAATTCCTTCCGTCCGTCCATCCGTCCACCAGAAATCACCTACATACATGCATTCAGGTGGTTTCAGTCATATTCAGAAACGCTGACTTCCGACATATTGCGTTTCATCGAACCGTATCAGTGGACAATACAGTGTGACAGTATTTTAGGAAGTAGTCCTTCTTCTCGAATTCTGAGCTGCTCACTTCTGTTCTGAAGGTGCCGAGCACGTGTTTATATATTAAGTCTATTTAGTTTATGCACTACTTAGTTAGCAAAGAACTATATAGAGTTCCAGACCAACATTCTAGAACTGGTAAAAACTATAAATAGTGGTGTTATTGGTTAGATTTAGTTGTGATTAAAATGTAATAGAGTTGTAATCGAGGAACTTTACAACTGTAAAGTGGTAATAAAAAAGTATTTCAAGGCAGAATTCATAAATTTTGGCGACAATGGTGGGATGATTGAAGAATTTGAAGGGGACATTTTTTATGGTGAATACGCGATCTACAAAATACGACGAGGAAATGACGACCATGGATGTGAGTACAAGATACAAAGAAATCGAAAAAAACTCGAGAGAAAACTAGAAGACACCAAACAGCAAGTACAAAAAGAAATACTTTAAAATATAAATGACAAATTTGACGCTACCGCAAAGGCGAACGGATGGACTTCACAAGAAATAGCTACTTCGCCTGTCATATCTCTCAGAGGTCAGGCTCTGGAAATTTTACAGAGCATCCCTGAAGAGTAGCAAAACGATTACAACAGAATTGCAGGAGTACAGTATGTGTATTATAGGAGGTACAGCGCAAATATATCCGACAAGTTTACCAGTCCCAACTCAAGTGCAGACAGCAAAGAAGCAATGAGTCTCTTCAAGAATACGAAGCAGCAAGTACAATGCACATATGTATCGATGAGTCAAGTCGGTGATATCAAGGAACAAGAACAGGTACATCTACATGGAGGTCCAAACAGGCTGAAAAAGGCGTTCTACCTGCATTCAATTCTACATAGAGAGACTTGCAATGAACTGTTAATGGCAACAAGTCGAAGGTGAATGGTCTTCAGAGGATCTGAAGAGAAGAAAGAAGAAAGACAATTATTACACCAGAAAATTATTATTCGAGACAATAACCATAGAGAGGGGAGCAGTGTGAGTTGTTTATACACTACTTAGTTATTAAAGAACTGATTAGAATGACAGATTAACATGCTAGAATAAGTAAAAACTATAAATAGCGGCGTTGTTACTTAGTTAGAGTTAATTGTGATTCGAATGTTACAGATTTGTAATCGAGGAGTTGTAATGTGTTAACAAAAAAGTGTTTCAACTAGAAAAGTAAGTTATTCAAGGCAGAATTCATAACAATAATTAACTGCTGATGAGATAACAGGACAATTTTACAGTTTTATTCACAGTCACAATCAGAATTAGAAGATTTATTCCAACACAGACTTTAACTAGTTGGGAATGATTGCGCTTGTCTCTGGAACAGGTTTTGATACATGCGTGAATTCGACAATTCAACACATAAGATAAATAATGGTAAAATAATTAACTAACAAATTAAAATAATTAACTAATGGTAAAAATAATAAACACGTGGTAAAATAATTAACCAGACTTATATTGGTGCCGAAAATATTTCTACTGTTCTGAATTTCAAAATACAACTAACAACGTAATTTTTTATTGATGTGGTCCCTCTTAAGAAAGCGCATCATCATGCCAGAAATAGCCAGCGCGAATGAAATGCGAAAAATGCCATTACTTCCATCCCCGAGGGGAACACACGATCCGCCGCATCGTAATACAGAGAAGGCGCGAAGCCGAAACCATTCGTCCGGCGATAAATTTTATTATTAATGCCCGATCCCGAAGGCGTCCGCCTCGGTCCTGATTAAGGGAAGACGTGTCGTCGAGAAATTAAGGGCCTCGTCACACGCCCGCGACGATGACGCCCATCGCCATCATTCCCGACTGCTGCCCGCGCCGGCCCGGGCGACCTTCGACCGCGCTTCTTTCATCGGATCGCAGATAATTAATGGCAGCGTCTCCTCAGACTGATTAAACTCACCGAACGGTGAACGCTGATCCATGGATACAAACTGGGGACTACTTGTAACGGACCCATCTGAATTAATAGTAGATTATATAAAGGGTACTTAATAACAATATTTTAACCATACCGGTGGCTAACACCATAATAGAAAAACCTTTTTATGCCCGGATTGTCATTTTAATAATAATAACAATAACACAGGCACAAAAAAAGTTGTCTGTGCGAGAGGTGCCACATATATATTCCCATGTATTTTTGGCCGCTGAACACGATTCCGCCGTCAGATTTGCTCCATATCGTCCCAGATTTTTCCTAACCTCAAAAAAATCATAAAAAAAAACCCGGAAAATCGACAAATAAACGATGTAAAAATCTGTTGGTCACAGAATTATGTATTCCCATGTATTTTTGACCGCTGAATACGATACCGCACAGTGGGCGAAAACAGCATTTTTTTCTCTCAAAATAAGATAACTCGGAAACTCGGAACCCACAGAAACCTCCAATAATCGTGATTTTTTTTTATTTTACAGGTTTTGGACAGTAGATTAAAGGAAAATTGGTCCAACACACGTTTGAGGTTTAAAGAGGGGGGGGACACCCCATAAGAGACCCCATATCGGAGTAACTTTATAATTAAAGCTATTAAGCTCTATAACCGCATACCTCCAACTTTTAAACCCCCCTGACCTTATAACATAAGTTTTCAGTACCTCTACGCAAAAATGAGTTTTGCGTACATGAGGGTCTAAAAGTTGAGGTTATGGGGTTATGGGGGTGTAAAAGTTCAAGTTATGGGGTCATGGGGATTCAAAACTTAGATTATATAGATATTGGGACACAAGAGCTTTAGTTTTAGAGTTATCGGGCTCGAAAAATTGAGTTTTGCGTAGATGGGGGTCTAAAAGTTAAGGTTGCGGGGTATGGGGTCACGGGGTTTTGACAGCTTATGTTATAAGGTCAGGCGGGTTTAAAAGTTGGAGGTATGCGGTTATTAGAGCTTAAAAGCTTTAATTGTAAAGTTACTGGGATATGGGGTCCCTTATGGGGGGGGTATCCCCCCCTCTTTAAACCTCAAACGTGTGTCGGACCAATTTTTGATGATTTTCATCAATCAACAGATATTACTTAGTTTAAATAAGATGATTTCTTGATTTTGTGCGATTTTGCTACTTTTTTTGAGGTTAGGCAAGATATGTGACCATATGGAGCAAATGTGGCTATGGGATCGTGTTCAGCGGCCAAAAATACATGGAAATACATAATTCTGGGCATGATTTTCACCGACCAAGAGATTTTTACATCGTTTATGCTCATTTGTCGATTTTCCGAGTTTTTAATTCAAAATTATGTTTACTAAAGGCGCAGACATACTAAGAAGTCATAAACCCCAAAAATTTCCGGGCGGGCCATTCGTACTCTTCATTATTATTTAATTTTTGATATTTTTGAACACCTTGTGTGTTAAATTGAACAAACAATAAACTTGCTGGACGTTTCAAGACAAGTAAAACTTTTTATGAAGAATGACTTTCTGTAGAAAAAATTATTTTTTTTGTTCATTTCACCTATAGGTGAAATCTCAATCTCACACTCAATCCGGGGACAACATATAAAATAAATACAGTGATAAGATGTAGATAATACAATACATCACAAATAATAAATGAGAAACCATAAACTAAGACCAAATCTAAAATAATCAAGAAGTGAAAATACTCAAGAGTGAGAAAAAAAGATGAAAATAGTGACATCAGGAAAACGTTTTCGAAACGAAATAGTTTTTCCAAACAAAACAAAAATTTTTCCAAATATCCTAATTACATACTAATAGGTAATTGTTTTATATAATAAATACATGTTTCTAATGTTTTTTTTTTGTGCATGTGCAAGATACACATTAGGTAGTTTCTCCGCCTTTATAACATTTTAATCTCGCTTGAACTTCGAGTAACATATGTAATTTTTGTTCTCCGTCAGCTTACTTAATTACTAGATATCTCCTTGTAATTCATAATAAATACTTATATATGTCTACCAAAAAACGGAATATATAGAAATGATCGGTGAATGAAAAGACCTATAACTGGGACGATAGACCATTGACTTTTTTTGCTATAAAGGGTATCCTCCATAAGTACGGTGAAATGCCCCCTTTTTTTTTTTATTTGCTTCGCATGATGAAAATGTTTCTTAGGGCTAATTATGAAAGGTAGACCGAATTTTCAGATTTTTTTGAGTGATGGGTCATGCCCAAAAGTGCGAAAAATCAATTTTTTGTGCCTGAAACGACTTAAAACGGCTTAAAATCATCATTTTATAGTGTCCTGATTTTTTTTCTTGCACTAAAAGGCGTCAAATGACTTCAAACAATTAAAAAATATAAAAACTACTAGTTTCGATAAGTGGATTTTTTTCTTACTATTTTTAGTGAACATATTTTTTAATTGTTTGAAGTCATTTGAGTCCTTTTATGCAAGAAAAGAATCAGGACACTATAAAATGATGATTTTAAGCCGTTTTAAGTCGTTGCACGGACAAAAAATTGATTTTTCGCACTTTTGGGTATGACCCACCACTCAAAAAAATCTGAAAAAATTTGAAGTAGTAAAAAACAGTTAAAAATATAACATATTAAAAATCTGAGCCTAAATCTTTTTTTTAATTAAAAGATATGGGATTTTTAAAGTTTGAATAATTTTTTTAGAGGTTATAATGAGCTTGAATGAGCTTGAATAAATTTTTTCAGTTTTTTTCGACAGTTAAAAACCGAGAAAAAATAAAACGTAAAAACAGTGTTTTTTTCCATACCATTTATTATTACGTTTATCGAAATTAGAATTACGTTTATCTCTGTCCACTACCATACAACACTTCACTTTTATTAAAAATACACTCAACGATGTTTCCCAGCTATACCCTAGAATTTCAATTGAGCCACCAAACACGTGTTGCTATAATGTTACCAGACAATAAACGAATTTTGAAAAAACTTTTTTTAATCTTAAGGTTACTAGTGTCGCTGTGGTGATCTCTGATTTTTTTTTAATAACTTTCTGACCACTCAACTAAACTAGTTTAATTACTTCATAAGTAACCATGTCGATTTAGAAGAATATACGATTTAGAAATTACGAATGTAATTAAAAAGTGGACCGTAGTGGTGTAAGTACCTAATAATAATTATCAGCACAATTATCAGTTTCCAATATATCCCCTTATGTATGTCCCTATATTGCATTATATTCCCCTGTATTATAAACGATGAAACCGTTGTTTTATAAAAAAAATGCTAAAATGGAATCTACAGGCTGTTCATATACTTTTGAACGCCGACTTATTTTGTTATTTTACTGTACATTTTTACAAATTTGGAAAGAGCATACAGTTCTGAGTCGTCCGAAACATGTATCATATCATAACTAGGGTCCGGACCTAGTTCCCTAATCATAACCTATTCTTAAGATAAGGTGTTTCATAGGAATTTGATGTGATAGATTTTCTGGATCTGGAAAAAGCATCTTAACTTTTTTTTGAGTATTAGGCTCCCATTTAATTTTTGGCACAGCATGAAAATGTAAGATAAATAAATTCTGGATCGATATATCAGATATTCAATTTATTGTGTTACATTTTGCCAACAATTTCAAATCGAGATAACTTGTTTAGTCCGTATCGAACACCATATACTTTTTCGGTCAAAGTTATCTAACTTCCAGTTCTCTTTTTGCTCATATGCACATCACTGGGGTCAAACTGACAAATTTCGGAGATATTTTAGATTTTATTCGGTTTTTAAGTTCCGATTATTCTGAAAAGTTGCCAACAAACTAACCGGGAATGGAAGCAGCAAACTTTAAAAAGTGGATCAATCATCAATCATTGCTTTTTTTGATACAAGAATAACAAGAACACGGAAACAGGAAGCGGCTCACATTACTTTTAATTTATAATTTATTTACGACTACTACATGCGTTTTTATTACTTTTTTTTTTATTTATTATTATAAAACTATACGGGGTGTTTTCGGATTTCACGAAAAAATAATACGTAGAGGTCTAATGCGATAAATTGTACTATTTGAACACTAATTGTCTAGAAAAAGTGGCACCGATTTTGAGAAAATAATTGTTGAACTTTTTAGTATACCGTTTGATTGTCTCTGAATTATTTTTTAACTGTATCCTGACTTAATGTACTACTAATTTATTTGCGCCACTAGAAAGAAGTAAGTGACCGTCGAACTGGATCGAAGACGAGCCACTACTCGGGAACAGCACAGTACATATGTGTAACCAGTTATCTTCGGCTTGTGTTTTTTTCTGTTTTTTTCGACCATGTGTAGATATGTATACATACAACCCAGATATTTTTGGTGTTACAAATAATTGTCAACTGTTTGTCAATTATAAAAACCTATCAATGATAAAAACAATCAAAAAGTTCAAATCCAATGGAAATATATGCTTGTGTACAGTAACGCAGAATTAACCAGGTATAATGTTAACGTGTACTGCATTGCAGAAAGGGTTAAATCTTAATTATAAGTAGGAGATTGCGACATTATTCTTATTCAAGGGTACACATGGACTTCCTCGTCATTACGTGAAGGTTCGTAAGGTGTGAAAAATTAAACTCGCACTTTCAACTAACACTATTTATTTAACAAATACAAATATGACTTAAACACTATGTTACTAACCCTAATTTATTTTATACAATTTATATTCGATTATTTATCTTACGAATACCGCGGTGCCCGTTCAAATATAGACTATTCGTTCCCGCCTCTACGAAGGCTTATTATACTTGTCACCGAAAACCCTAGATGACGCGTAGAGCTCGCTAGTCTTGTGTAGATGCATCCAGAGCGACCAGATCGACGCTTGCGAAACTCCTCGAAAGGGGTCGAAGTTTGTGGAGGCTCACACAACGCGGCGACACGCCTGTGAGTTTTGTTGTACTCTTGGCCGGCCGGCAATGCATCCTACTGGTATTTTCGCCACACTGCCCCCTCCTTAAAGACATTTCGTCCCGAATTGTACCATCGTGCTCTGGTCCATGGCGATACCAGCAGCGTGGTCCATTCTTGCATCGAGACGTCCGGTATAAGAAACAGTCTACAGTTCTCTCGTTGAGCGCTCTCCTGGAGTTGCAGCAGCATACCAGAATCTCGATTCCAGTAAACCGGAAAAGGACTTCTAGCATACTCTAAATCCAGGCCATCTAGTCCGCTCGCCAAACTGATTATATTCTGGGACAAGAGCACATCCCTCAATTCGACTAGTGTGTCCCAGACATTTTGATAAGTTGGTTTGTGGTGCGAAAGCTGCTTGGTCACCAAATAGAAGACGGACCTATCTTTCTCTTGCTGGGCTCTTGAAGTACTCGTCCAACCTCTGGTGTTTGTTTGTGTAACTCCTCCAATTGTCCAAACGCCTTCTTGAAGGTAAGCGCAATCCCCCGGGACATTCGGAGATCTGCTGCTACACAGTGGGCAAGACAGAAGTCAGCAGGAGCCTGGAACAGGTCACGTGGTTCTTCTCGCGTTACACCGTAGCGAGCTTTCTGGCCGTTGGAATGAAGCGACATGAATTCCTCAAAACAGAGCTCGCTGTCTGGTGGATTGACGTGTCGAACTCTGGCTTCATCTTGTTCGTCATTGTTTCCGGCGAACGGAGCCAAAAGGTTGAAGTGGGCCACCCCGGATTTCTCTCTTGGTAATTTCTGGATCCGGTAGAAGATATCGTTAATCCGGGTGACGACCACATACGGACCTTTCCAGGAGCTTTGAAGTTTTGGAGATAACCCACGACGACGTTGTGGGTAATATAACCAGACTTGGTTGCCGGGCTGGTAACTCCCATCGTTGACGTTGATGTCGTAGGTCTCCTTCATGCGGTCTCCAATGACCCCATTGACCTCAATAATCCTATAACTCTAATGATCCTATGATGCCAGTTACATTACCCGCAATGATCCCATTAACTTCCATGGGTCCAATAACTCCAACGACCCCAACTTCATTGAGTCAATTTGTAGTAGAGACATAATGTGACATTCGAATTCTTAAATTTTAAAAACCAATACATCGACACGTCGCATCAGTGTCTTTACTATTTCACATTAAGAACCCTACTTCCCTCCCATAATGGTACCCGCAACAAATAACATATGCATCCATATGAAAACGAATTCATGATTTAGCTTGACTATTAGCCAAATTGGCAAAACATACGTACATATATATTCTTAAATTAGTAGCCAGTTAAAGGAAAGGAAAATAAGTAAGACTTAAGTGAAGGATTGAATGAAACAGATATAATTCTCACACCTAACAGGCACGTTCCACTCAGCGAACGGGTCAGTGATGGACGTAGTGGACCGATTTGCATTTGTTGGCGATTTTGTACCCTCCCTATTTCAATGAGAACCAAACCCCTGCACCGTGAGATCCAAGGACTGGATTGGGAACAGTTCGTTTTTATTTGTGTAACGTCACGACAACGTCTGCGTCTGTCTCACTTAATGAACCTCTCTTTACATTTGGAGATTAGAATTTAACTCAAAAATGATATACGTTTTAGCTATTTTTTACGTTTCTCTTAATATTTTATTCTGGTTATCCCCACTTTTGAAATTTACCCTCTTCAACCCCTTCAAACCCCACCTTATTAAACTAAATGTCTTTACTCTTGCAGACTTTATTATGCTGTATATTATGTGCATCAAATTTGAGGTGCGTATCCTGCATTGTTGGCAAATTATTTATAGACAAGGAAGAAGTGCATTACCCCTATTTATCCCCCAACCCTTCAGTCGATTAAATTCAATTCAGATTCAGACTTCGTCATGATACATCCGTGTTTCAAATTTCAAGTTAACATCTCAAAACGTTTTCGAGTTATCGTCTACACAAAAATGGTTAATAGACAAACAGATACAATTTTTTTTGCTTAAATTTAAAACTCGATAGAAGCAAATAGGAGATTGCTTGAACGGAGGCCCATGGGGACTCCTTTCTGTCAGGGCCCAAAGGGGGCTTATGTTTGATTATGCATCTCCGCCATTGGCTGCCTTCGATTTGATGTGCTGTATTTCGCTTTTTTTCAAGCTTCGTAAGTTTGTTGAAAAGCGAATTTCGAAAAATACTTTTGCAGGTTTATTTTTCTACTGTATGATAAAAAAAAATTAAAAAAAAATTACCCTCCACACACCAGACTTCCCTCTTAAAGTTCTTCCTGTCACCTCATCGTGAAGTAAAACCAAATTGTCGAAACTTCAGCCGACCTCAATAATTTTATGTGTTGGAAAAAAGTTTTAATTAAACCCTATTGTAATCGCTAGAATTCTTTGAAGCTGCGGAAAATTCGAGCAAATCTGTGACCAGTTCAATTTGCGTCGTACTACCCTGATAGCTATTTTAATATCGCATTAGTTTAATCGAATTTTAAAATTCTCCCTTCTCTGTTTAATTACTTTCTGATTACCTTTTTATTCAATACATTTGAGGGGTCATCTGAATCCGCAGTAATTGTTGAATTACTACTGCCAAACACAATGACATAATATGACGAACAATGTTTTTGTTGCATGATTGCTGTGATTTACTATAGTGCTTCTTCAATTATTTATTAATGTATTGAAAATATGTCGTTTCTAAAACACCACTACATCATCCAAGTATTCATCTGATTATATTACTGACATTTATTGCGGAAATTTATCTAAAGAAAAAGTTATTACAAAACTTTGAACACGACTTTCACTTCTACCTTATTCCGACCAGAGATCTCCTTCAGTTTCTTCAATAAAAAAGTATTCCTTGCCATTATTTTGTTAATTTTCAGCTTTTAGCGTAGCAAAAACTAGAAAGAGAAATATATTTTCTTTTTACAGAACTTCGAATATAGCAGCTTAGACTCGATAGTAAAAACGCATATTTTAGCATTGTTTTAGAAGTTCTCCCCCGGTCTATTTTTTTTTTTTCGAGAGCCCATCTATCAAACTGGTATATTTTTTAGGTTAAAATATACGTTCCTACGTAGTTGCCACCACTTCTAATCAACAGCCAAATGTGTTAGAGAAAAACTATTTTTTTCTACAAAAATGCAAATAATTGACATACGTTTTACTCTTAATATATTCATGTGACACATTGTTGGAGTCCGATTGGTTCCAACTACCACCATTGTTTTGCAGATCGACATAAAATTGGCAGATTTGGTTTTGAAGGTGAACTATAACTTGTCAAAAAATACAAAATAAAATTGTTCTCCTAGTCTCAAGCATATTTTGCGATCTCTCTAAATGAATTTTTGGAGTTGTTATGGCCTGTTAAACTGAGGATAATAGTTTAAACCCCAAGGACAAGAAATTGCCAAAATTTTGTTACACAGTGCAATTGTTGTTCCTTTATATGTTTCAATTCTGCATCTCTACTTTGCAGTTTTTGACAAATATTTTAGACTATTCGGAAAAATACAGGGAATTGCGTACAGCGAACATGTAATCGTAGGAATGTTAGAAGAGCCGAAATTATTTTAGCTGTTTTAGGGTCTTATTCTCTTATAAAATATAACTCACATACCGTTGAATTGATGACGATTGACAAGATACGACAGTTGGACTGGCTCGTTAGGGAATCTAAATATGTGAATATTCAACCCAGTTTTTTTATTTCCATTACACGCGAACATACAGCATGTAAATGCCATTTAACTGAATTACTTCACTACACATTTGGAAATTTTATTCTAACCAAATAAACCGATGACATGGATTGCCCTCTACTGTGCATAAATAGGATTCGACGTGTTCCAGCGGGTCTGACAGGTCAGCAACAATTAGATGTCGTTCCTGCAGCACACCACTAACGGTAGGGATATCAAGTGTTCAAATGTGAATGAAAATAATTCCCGGTCACTATTGTACGTCATTATAAATCATGGATCTGGATTTCGACCTTATTGGGTCTCATCTCACAAGATAACGATGACTGCGGGAGATAAGTTGTGCGCAAATGTTATGCCGATGCTGGCGATCTTCGCTTAATAAATGTGGTACCCGACTTTTGAACTTTGTCTAGCGTTTCGAATCCACGTAATATCGCGGCTTGGCTACAGCCGAGCTCTCGTGCCATCTCTCTCGTGTTTCCATATGGGTTTGCTTCGACAATCATATACAAGCGCTTCATATCCAGTTGAGGTGGCCTACCAGATTGTGGATTCTGTAGTCACCAGATCGGAAGCGTGCGAACCAACTTTTGCACGTTGCTAAACTAGGGGCGTCGTCGCTATACGCGGCAACTAGACTTTGGAACACTTCGGTTGTATTATGGCCTAAACGAAATTCATATAATAAAGCATACCAAATCTCACTTGGTTTCGCTCATTTTTACGTTGCACATTGCAGTTCCACTCTGAGATTTAATGATGTTAATGCACACATAAGTGAGTGCTTTATATAATCTGTACCCCCACCAACTCCACTTATCTATAAAAATCCACTTTCACTTCGGGGGAATAACTCGATATGAGTCAACCGATAGAATAGAGCACTCTTTAGATAATCCACTGAGAATAAGTCATGAATTATAATTCTCAATTCGAAAAAAAAGAGATATAAATAAGGTTTATAGATGTGGTGTATTGTGTATAGAGAGGAAACTTCCAATATCTATCATACAAAATGATTTAAATTCGTGCATAAGAGGGATTGTCCCCCATGTATTTCGTGCATATGAGGCTTTCTCTTCAATTTAAATAAGGTAAGTTTTTGGTGTCCACTGATTCCCTGGCTATAAAACTCATGACGAAAGAATCTAAGTCGCGAAGTGTAACAGGACCGCATCAGAGGGAACACGGCATTGTATGTGAAAAAATAGTCTATCTGAATAACCATGCAGTTAATGATTTAAAATAAGCAATTTCAATAACGGCTCTCACTACACAGCGAATGGTAGATTGTCCGCGTATGACATACGAGAGATTCGAAATGGGTAGTTTTGTGCACTTGCAATAATATATCATTCATAATATCACACCGCAATAAAACCAGGTTAGAATAACGCTCCGTCGAGAGTACCCCTGCTTGGCATTTGGTCTACTGTCTACTGTAGTATACTCGTATATAGAGTGTTTCGTCACGCGTATCTGTGTCATTGTGATTTACAGGGCTTGGACAACATAAGGGAGAGATGAACATGGCAAAAAAAAGCAAAAAAAAACAGATCTATCAGAAAATAAACAGAAAGATCTATTTCAAACATGGATTGACAGTAAACCTGACTTTTATGGGGATTTACGTATTAAGGGAAATGATTTATTTTGGACTCTTTGTGAAAGAACTATAGATTCCTCAGATAAATCTAAAGTAACAAGGCATGTGAACAGACATGCCTCTTCGAGTTCTAATAACCTACGTTTTCTCTATGAACTTACTATGAGCTACAACAACATTTGTAGCTAGTGATATTCCATTAGACAAATTAAAGGACAATCTTTTACGTGATTTTATCTAAACCTATATGGACCGGAAAATCCCACATCCTACTACGTTACGTAACACGTATGTTACGATTAGGATTACGTATGGGATAGGTACATGCCCTGTACACTTAAGCGTTGCTTATTGTGCCCCATAGTCTAGTCATTCCATTAGTCCTGATTCCTTAAGAAATTTAAGGACAGTTTCTAATGGAGCGTCTGTCACCTCTTTCGGTTCTATTGTTATAGCCCCAAAGTTCGAATACCTGATAGTTGCCAGCGCTGGGCATTCGCATAATATGTGGAAGGAGGTTTCTTCCTCCTCTCCGCACCTTCTGCAATCGGGATCATTTTTCACCTCGATTGTCGTAAGATGTCGCATGAGTGGGCAGTGTCCCGTAAACAGTCCTACTATCCATCTCAGCTGGTTTCTACCCAGTTTTATGAAGTCTTTTGACTTATCCCAGGATGGTCCGCCAATGAACATCAGCGAGTGTCTCAACCCTGGGACTTTCGCCCAGTGCGATATATGTTTTTCTCTTAATAGGTCCTTCATGACCTTCCTGGCTGTCTGGTAAGCCAGACCGCAGGTGGGTCAGGCCTTATCAGTGGAACCCGCGCCCCTTTCTTTGCAAGAAAGTCCGCTCTTTCGTTCCCTTCATGGCCTTGGTGCCCTCTCATCCACTTGAGAGTGATACTGTTGTGTTCCGCTAGTTGTGTTAGCGAATTCATACAGTCTTTAACTAGCTGGGAATATATTTCTACTGCTTCCAGGGCTTTGAGTGCTACTTGGCTGTCAGAGATGATCTGGATCCTCTTATTTGTGTAAGACCTCCTGGTCATCTCCTGCGCGCAAGCTGATATTGCAGTTATTTCTGCCTGTAATACGGTTGCCAAGTTTCCCAGGTTTATGCTGATTTCGCACCCTGGGTCTATATTTGTTGCACCCGCGCCAGTGCTTTGTTCCGTTTTGAGATTCTGCTGAAATGTCGTGTGACTTCTGTCTTTCTCTCCCTCATTCGGTACGATCACCTGATAAGGTTTGTGAAATACTATGTCAATTCTGTCCGACAGCATGTTTAACATGCGGTTTTGCTTTAGTTCTTTGAATATCTCTGTATGGAATCCCCGTTTTGTGGTGGTTACTCCATATCCGGAGATTTCTAGCCTGTAAGCTACCATCAGAGCCTCCGCCTCTAGCACAATGTGTGGAGGCGGAAGACCTAGCATTGCGTCCATAGCTGCAGTGGGCGTTGTTTGCATGGTCCCTGTTATTCCTAAGCAGGCCAGTCTTTGCAGCTTGCCTAGTTTCGCTATGGCTCCCTTTTTTTAGCTTTGTGCCACCAGATGAGAGAGCCATATGTTACCATGGGAATTATAACTTTGGAATATATCCAAAGTGCCATTGCTGGTTTTAATCTCCATGTCTTACCAACCATGCATTTGCAGGCCCATAGGGCCATGGTAGCCTTATTGGCAGTTCTTTCCAGGTGAGCGCCAAAGTTTAGTTTAGTGTCTAATACTAGTCCTAAGTACTTAACTTCGTTGCTCAGTTGGGGTTTACTTCCCCACAGGTGAAGTCCCTTCAGATCTTGAAGGTTTCTTCTTTTTGTGAAGGCAACTACGGCTGTTTTTGAGGGGTTAACGTTTATCCCCTCTTTCTTGCACCATCTTTCTAAAATTCTCAGGGCACGTTGCATGAGATCGGATACAACTCCTGCAAACCTCCCACTGACTAGAATAGTGATGTCGTCCGCGTATCCTTGCGCATGTGTGCCTCATTCTAGTTCCCAGAGAAAAAGAGGTTGGAACAATGTCCGGCTAGATAGAAGATATCTATGGAAGTGGAACTGATGATGAATTCATGATGAATTCATCATCAAGAGACTCGTAGATTGTTTAACCAGGCTAAAAGGACTGGACGATGGGAGTAATGCAAAATACACCGTCGAGAATATGTATATGACATTAGAAAGGCAAAAGAAACATCCTGGAGGAAAAACTGCGAGGAAATCGAGAAAACCTCCGAAGGCGAAGGCGAGGAAAAGACCCTGTGGTTTTTGCAGTGATCCCAGTTTACCCTGGTTGACCTTCTGCAGCATATTCTTTAGTCTTGCGCCTTCGGAGGTTTTCTCGATTTCCTCGCAGTTTTTCCTGTCCCTGATATGCCTGTCCACTAATTTTTCTAGCGTCTTCTAGCGTAATAAGAACTCTGTTAAGCTGAAGGGGCGAAAGAATTTAGCGTGGACATATGATTCACGCCCAGGTTTAGGTATGAATACTACCTCAGCCTTTTGCCAATCTGGTGGTACATAGCTTAGGGCCAAACTAGCCCTAAACAATGCGCACAGAGTGGAAGCTAACTTCCAGCCCCTGTTGTAACATTATTGGCATTATCCCATCTGGGCAGGTGATTTATATGGTGCAAATGATTTCACAGCCCATATAATCTTGGTTTGGTCAACTAGTTTTTGAGCTAGTCTCCAACTCTCCCGTGTTCCCCGAGTATTCGGTATTTCAGGGTCTGAGTTGTTGGTTTCTTTGGATGTGCTGCCCGGGAAGTGTGTTTCCAGAAGTAAATCCAGAGTCTCCTCCCCTGATATAGTACACCCACCCTGTGGTTTTTGCAGTGATCCCAGTTTACCCTAGTTGACCTTCTGCAGCATATTCTTTAGTCTTGCGCCTTCGGAGGTTTTTCTCGATTTCCTCGCAGTTTTTCCTCCAGGATGTTTCTTTTGCTTTTCTAATGGCATATACATATTCTCGACGGTGTATTTTGCATTACTCCCATCGTCCAGTTTTTTTAGCCTGGTTAAACAATCTACGAGTCTCTTGATGATGAATTCATCATCAGTTCCACTTCCATAGATATCTTCTATCTAGCCGGACATTGTTCCAACCCCTGCCCTAGTATTTCTCTAAAGAGATCCCAGTTGCAGGTTCTTGGATTTCTGTACGTCAATACCGCTCCCCGTGAAAGTGCAATATTGAATACTATATATTTGTGGTCCGAGAGTGACTCCTCTTGCGAAACGTGCCACTCTCTTATTTCGTTGCACGCCCGAGGTGTGCCGATTGTTATGTCGATAACTTCCTTCCTCGCGTCCGCACGTTAAACGTATGTTAATAATAAGGTTTATAGTGATATAGTGCAAAAAATATGTGAAGACATAGCGGACAATTTTGTTTATTTCATCATAGACGAAGCTACTGAAGCATGTGGACGTGCTGTTGCCATTTTTTATTTGGCATTTTACAAAGTGATAGTGCTAGTGGCAGTCATTTATTGGCCTCAAAAATACTAGATAAAACCAATCATGAATACGGTTGTACAGTTTGTCACTGAGTGTTTTAGTTACATATGACCAAATCAAGATAATTCCGATAAGTGGTAGTAATGTTGACTGAAGCAGCATCATATATGATAAAAGCAGGAAAGACTTTATCTCACAAATATTCTTGCATAGTGCACTTTTCCGTTGGTCAATAAATTGATATCAAATATGAAAAATATTTTTGTCAAAGCACCTACAAGAAGAGACCTTTTTAAGGAGATACACGTTTGCCTTCTGAACCGGTTGTAACCCACGGTAAACGTATAGAAGGTATGATACCTAGGCGGTTAAAATACGAACCGTTTTGCGCATAACGTCACCTTGTGCCCACGTTCCCAATGGTTGCCGTGGGAAGTCGTATTATTTTCCTTTATAAGTGGTGGTTTGAAAATTTTTTCGATATTTTTCATTAATACTTATTATTTCATGTAGATATGTTAAGTATGTGGAGATTTGATGAATATCGACTGTGGAATTGGAACGATGAAATAATTTAGGTATATACAATAATATATTGAATAAGTGTTTTGTTCATGAAAGGATGTTTACCCGCGAGGATGAAATTCGAGAGTTTAATTTTCTTGAGTGGATGAAACAACTATGTAAAACAAATGTAATACAAAATTTAATCCACAATCAGAGCAAGTATCATCTGAATTTATTTTATAAATAATATATCTCGGTGTCGCGTCTAGTGGAATTCTAAAAAAGTCGTGTCAACTTGGTAGGCGCTCTGTTGGTTTCTATACTTTGTTACTTTAATTCACTAGTGGATGTCACTTTACATAGTTCAAATGAAAGTAAAATAAAGCTACGTTATGAAAGAATTGTGGCTAAAAAAACAATATTTGTATTGCTGTTTTTAGAAACTGATATGATTCAGGTAATTTGATATGATTACGTTTTTTAATAATTAATAATACATGGATTTTTTTGTTTCTATCACTTTTTTTATATGATTCAACACTTTTACAGTAGAGCGATTTAAAGAAATATTATTTTTCAAATAACTAATAAATTACTGATTTTAATAGATTTCTATTTTCAATATACCTACCTACCATCTAAATTAATTATTGGTCAACACTTTAACCAATGTTAAATATACAATATACATATTCTAATTATTTTATTACGTGTTTAATTTGAGATATAAGGACATATCTCCTAGAAAACCTCTTTGCTACTGGCAAAACATAAGGGTTTTGCCAGTAGCAAAGAGGTTTTCTTATTCTAATGAGATATGTCTTAAGTAGAGCGGGAGTTGTCAAAAAATTAGTATAAAGTAATAAAAAATAATATCTATTGACATAATACAATTATTGTTAAAGCAACAAAGGTAAAATAAACTACATGGGGATTAAAGCCCAAAATGTACAGAATAATGCATTTAACCTACAATAAGATCCTTAGGTAACAAATATTGTTTTAAGTAAATAAGGACTTTTTTCACTATTGAGAAGGTTTTTTGATGGTTTGCTTATTTCTTCAAAGATCTAAATCTTTTCGGTTGATATCCGAGCAACTCATGTTGTAGATTTCGCTCGTAATCTTCTTTTTTTTAATTCTGGCATTTTTAAACTTTGACTTTACCGTTGCGTTTACACAGATGCTTCCACTTTGCTTTCATATTTTCGTCTTTGGGAAAGCCAAAAAACTTATTTTTTTTGTAGAATGATTGTTCATATTACAACCATATACAGCACACTCCATTTTAACAAATTTTTACTCTCAAAAATATAGAAACTAGCACAATCCTCTCAAGTTGCCTTCAGAACATAGTCCTCGGCTGACAAATGTTAACAAACTGGGCACAAGTACAAGGCACATTTTAAAAATATAAAAATTGTTATGGGTTGTTTGAACTCCTCAGAATGTACTGCTATAGGTATAGTAGAAGACCTGATGAACGACCAGAGTATTCGCGAAGATATATTAATAACTACAATATCTTAATCAATGCTATAAAAAAGTTGGAAACAAATGGATTATCGTTATGTCACTAATTTCAAATCCTGCATTATGTTCAAAACAAGATTAATCACAAGTTCTGTCATCACTACGATAAAAGCCAAATTGCTTCAGGTCTTTCAAAAGAATCCTTGATACCATATTTGATAAAGTATTATGTACTTTTCAAGATAGGTACCTATCAAGAGTTACCTTCCAACAGGTCTTGCATCAACAACTTTGCATACTGTCCCGTGTCATCAGTAGACGTTGAACGCTCATTTTCATTTCATAAATTAATATTAAGTGATAGGCGTCGAAATTTTACAACAGCTATGTATTTATTTGGTACAAAGTATTTTAAAGATTTTCATTTTTAAGTACAGGTATAATCTAATTTAATTCTGGAAAATTAAGCACCGTGATAAAAATGTCCAGACAAACATTAAGGTTGCAGGTTGTTTCTGACTGGTATAAAAATAGTAAAGGAAAGGTGAGATCATGTGAAAAACATATCATTGTAACGCGCGTTCAACGAAAAAATAAATCACCAGTAAAGAACCAATAAAACACGTGATACTCACTACACCCTCTCCCCTCCCCCTTGTGATAGTTCGCGATTTTTTCCGAACCCCCTCCCACCTTTCGATTCTCACGTGATTAATGGACGATCCCTAATCTGAGGATGACTCTTAACCGACATGAAAATGTAATGAGTAAGTTGTTTTGTTACTTAAGACATTATTTAGTTCTGACATGTTGAAATATCTAAATTACATATTTACGGACTTCATTTCTGTGAACGCGGTAAATTTCACGTTAGTGAACGAAATCCGAACCTGTTCATCTCCGCGACAATCTTTACGCATGACATACACCTGTTTTGGAGATGGAGATGACAAATTGTTTATTTTTTAATCATATGTCGATATTGCGGACTATACTTACTACATCGTCGACGCCCACCGTTGATATTCTGTCTCCTTGGCGACCTTCGGCCCCGCTACTTTGATCGAATCGCTGATAATTGATTGCAACTCGGCCTCTAGACTGATTAAATTTAGCAAACGCGAACGGTGATCTATGGATACAGACGGGGACTGTTTGTGACAGTCCATCTATGCAGGAGCCGGAATTAATAACGGTTTACATAACGGACGGTTAATAACATTGGCATGCCGATATATGTACGTCGCGCCACACCTCCCCGTAGAGCCGTGATGGCCTTGCTGAATTAGCGTTATTAATTTGACAGGGTGAATTCTGCTGCCGCTGAAGGGAAACATATTATGTTTCGACGTTCGCTCGCAAAGGGGTGGTAGCTCGATAAGACCTCAACAGTAACGCGCATCTGACTAAAGACGTGCGACTAAAGGCATTGTGTATAGTGCAATAGTCCAACAAACAAATTAAACTGCTAGTCACAATTAGCGTAACACTTTTTAGGTTAGCGCCATTTTGCGTTCTATTGGAGTTAAAGACTTGCGGTTTTTAATTTTTGGCAGCGTATAGGGTTAGTTTAAATGCCTCAAGGTTATTATGATGACTTAAACGGTTCGCCGTCAACACCCCAAAAAGCAACCCCATGTCGAAATTTTAATTCGCAAGATTTTGACGGCAATTTCAGGGACTTATGGGATGGACTAAGAAGGACGCTGTCGGACTAAAACTCCATCCCGGCACACATTAAGACCTCCTCGATAAGTTCTGTGTATTTAGTCACTGTCCCATTTCTTCAACCCTTTTCCAGACTCCCTAAGCCACTTTGCATTTACGCAGGGTTTTGCGTGGTTTGACGTCTGTTAGACCAATCCATTGATCATAATGCCGCCTAATAAACTGGTGTAGGGTGCCACAACTCGCTTTCATCCTTTGACAACCCAAGCACTCCTCCAAGCCATGCATGCTCCGAGTGGGTGAAAATTCTCCCACCCATCCTGAAAGAAGGCTCTTTGGGTAGTCGGAATCTTCCTTTGTACTTGTGTTAATCGACAATCGAGAAATTCGCGAGAGATGCTTGGTACGCGTGGCAAGTGTTTACTTTAACTTGGGCTCATGGAGCCTCGGATGGATTAGCGCCTGCGAGGTAGGCCACCCAAATACGTTCGAGGTCGTAAAATTAGTGGGAAAAGGTGCTGTTTGGGTGGTCTGCCTAGTCAGTGCTAGCCCAGTCAAGGGTTCATGAGCCTAAGTTACAGTGAACATTTGTCACGCGTACCAAGCATCTCTCGCGAATTTGGCGGTTGTCAATTCACGCAAGTGCAAAAGAAGGTTTCGCCTACCCAACGAGTCCTCTTTCAGGAAATTTCATTCACTCAAAAAATTTTTGAAGGTGGTAAAAAAGAGTGATGGGACGCAAAAGAGGATTTGAAGGATGACGACTTGGGCGACCCGGACGACTCGGGATGTGCTAAAAAAAAGTTCGTGCATTTTCAGGAAAGCTTTCTGAGTCACCTCACGCATCAAGACCTGCTTACAAACCCTTAGGGCAGCAAATTTTCAGGCTATAGGTGTTTAAAAAACAGCTCCAATATCTTACAAAAACCAAAAAAAAAAAAAAACAAAACGAGGAGGGTCCCTAAGGCCGGTTTTCGACCTAATTTATTTTTGGTCAAAACATCAAAAAAAAACATTTTTTTTATTCATTTATATATCATTTACAATGCATCTGGCCACAAACTAACCCACCCCAAACCGTCCTCGCTTCAATAGAGGCAATTGCTAAAGTGGGAATAGTTTGGTGCATTCAAGTGATATGCGTGAGTCATTACGATGTTTAATCTCCAATATGTTTAATTTCCAGACACCGATCGAAAGGGTAGTTATTTATGTTATAATCAAATTGAATAAAATTGAGACAACGGATGAATGGCATTACTTTACATTTAGAAATATTAAGTGTTAAGTAGTTATCATTACACCACATAAGAGTGTTGTTAACCTGCTCTTGTAAATAATAATAATCTCCTCGGTACTAGTATGTAAATCAGTACAGAAAAATTGCATATCTATTTATATTCTTTTCCATGCAACCTAAATGTTACATTTTATATTACACGTTGCAAAGAAAAAAGTTGCTGTTAAAGGCATTTAACATCAAGATAAATCAGATTGGAGTCTGTGGTATATTGTACGTGTATGTACATTTTAAAACAATAATACCAATCCTGGCAATACCTTTACTTCACGAAAATAAAAAATTACCAATATACATGTTACAGTTTTATACGTTATATGTTTGGGAGGTTCTTTAAGTTATTTTATATATTTTTTTCATAAGCACCAAGTTAATACTGTAAAATAAAGTATAAATAAAGTATTTCTGAGTAAAAGTATTTACATAATCTGTAAAAGTTGTGGTAGTTTGGATTGTTATTTTACCACAGCATTTGTTTTTTGGGGTATTACAATAACTATGACTTAAGTAAAATTTTGCAAAAAGCACAAGCATAAAAAGTTTTTATATTCACTTCATACCTGTTAAAAAATATATATTTTGGCTGTTGATGTATGAAAAAGAGTTCCAATTTTTCACAAAAAAAAAAAACAGTAATTTATAGGCTGATTCGGTTAATCGGCTGACATGATTAGAGAACGTAAGTTTACAATTAATCGTTAAAAGATTTTTTACTTTTACAACCTTCTACTTAAGTCTAGTAATCCCCATCTAAAATATGAAAGGGGACCCGTCCGTCCTTACGAAAATACGAAAATTTCAAGTTCCACCAGCCGCCACTGTAGTGCAGTTGCTAATATAACGTTTAATTATTCTAACCGGTAGTAAAAGTACCAGGCTTAAGAGATAAACCATAAGGGAGGACGTTATATAAGATAAAATCGATACACTTTAAGACCTACAAAGTGATATAATTTTAATTAATTGTTTTAAGTTCTTTTGTTAGATTTTATAAAACTGTAAAAATGGATTTTATCAAAGAAAAATAGCTGGTTACAGAACAAATAACTACAGCAAAAGCGTGAAATCAGTCCTCTTCCCGTTACCCTTTCAACGCTCACTGCAAGTTCGTAATGAAAACGACGCTTAGCTACACCCTTTTTCTGCTGGTTATTCTTCTACGGCGTCACGTTTTGAATGAAAACCCTAACACATACACTGTCAGAAAAAACTGGTACTTTTAATTCAAAGAAAGCCATTACAATAGAAGGTTGGAACTTTGTTCGCCACTAAAACTCACGATCGTACAGGGTATCACGCAAATGAACTGCCACATTTGGATCTAGATAACACAAATTAGCATCATATTTGCACGTAGGCACAACGTATTATTATTCTCATTGATTGCTTTCTGACTACAGGGCGATTAACTTTACGAAGGAGAAGTCAATAATGTCCGTTTAAACATGTGGTTCATTTTACCAAAAGATTAATGAAATATTTGTATCCCAAATTCTTGTATTTCTCAAACCGGTCTCCAAAGGGCGCTAGGTTTTGAAGACAGGGAATTTGACTAACCTAGTCACCCATTTACACACACCGTCAAAAGTCTTGGACCCCCAATGTTTTGTATTAGTAAATAATTGTTTTTAAATCATATTTGTTTTTCAAAGTATATCTTTTCTAGATGTATTTTTTGAATATATCAATAATTTTTAAAGATCTAGTCAATTAAAAAACAGTGGAGAAAAAAATTTGCAATTTTTAAGAAAATTTATTATGACACAAATTAACAAAACATATGTTTTAACAAAGTAAACTACAACTTAATTATCAGTATGACCTCCCCTGTTTGTCAGTAACATGTTAACACGCCACGTGCACTGACACGATCAAACGGTTGATAATTTCTTGAGGAATATTATTCCATTCCTCTATTGCTGCTGCAGTCAACTCTTCCGCATTTTGGGGTGGGTTCATGCGTTTGCGAATTGCTCTAGAAACAAAATCCCACATGTTTTCAATGGGAGTCATATCTGGGGAGTCAGCTGGCCAATCTAATCGTGTAATATCTCCCTGTTCAAGTACCTCTTGGACCGTCCTTGTGCGATGTGGCCTTGCGTTGTCGTCCATGAAGATGACATTGTCACCTAATTCGGCGCGTAAGGGATAAATAATGGGCCTGATAACACTTTCAATATAAACTTGACTTGTCATATTCTGATTTATGGAAATTAACGGCGATTGAACAGGATTCCTCCCCCAAAACATTACTGTCCCACCATTGTAGGGAGCAACCTTACGGTGAAAATTTAATCTCTCTTGACGACCTGGCTCTCTCCAGACCCTTTGCCTATTGTCATCACTCACTAGTCCAATTCTGGTTTCATCTATGAATAAGATCCATCGCCACTGCTGCAAAAGCCAATCACTACGCTCCCATGCCCACTGATAGCGGGCAGCTCGATGTCGTGGTAGTAGAGTGGGTACCCTTAATGGCCTTCTTGCACATAAATTTGCACGAAATATAGAGGTTGATATAACAAAACGAAACGTACCTTGAAAGTAATTCCTGAGGGCTGGAGCTGAAGCACTTCGGTGTCTACGGGCATATTGAACCAAATAACGATCCTACCGTTTATTTGACACTCAAGGCCGCCCACTACTTGGTCTTTTTTCCACTGTCCCCAATTCTTGGTACCTATGCACTATTCGAACAACAGAAGATCTAGGAATGTCTAACACCTCGGATATCTGATGTTTGGAATGTCCAGCCCCATGCAAAGCAATAATTCTTGACCTATTAAAAGCAGATATTTCACGTCCTGGCATTATAATGAAAGAAAAGTATCAAAGTCGCTTTGCTAAATTGCATATTTAGCAAAAATAAAACTGACGAATTAAAAAAAAATTATAACCAATCAGCAATATTTTATCTTGCAATTTATTTGATCTTGTTTGACAGCTAAATAACTCAACTTTGTTGCCTAGTAACAAAAACAAAATAAAAATAGTCCAAAGGCAGTACGTTGTATTCTATTATTATTTTATGTTATATCAATTGTTTTATCAATGTTTCATTCATATTTATTTTAAAAAACGACAGCAAAAAGCTTATTCAATTAGTCCTGAGGATGCAAATAAATTTTGCGAAACGTCGACTAACTGAAAATTAGTTTTTTTTTTTGGAAACATTTGACCTCATCCCACTAATTAACTATATGGTTAGTCCAAATCTGTAATATACCGGGGGTCCAAGACTTTTGACGGTGTGTGTATTTGATACCAATTCTGAACACCACAGTACCGGATGTCCCAGAGATTTCTGACCCATTTTGATAATAAATATCTTTTGACAGAGCGAACTTGGACGGATGAGGTTTTCTCCATTCGATTTACTATTTCAAAAAGTTTTTTTCGTACTATGTTAATTACTTGTTATTTGCCCTACAGGGTGTTTTTGAAATATGGTGAAATACCACGTTAAAATTCGCTACTATTTTAAATGCAAAACCCTATATCATATAGGGTGTTGTTATAGGTATATGCACCAAATAAAAGCTGCAATCTTCCTAATATTTATAGTTTGTTACACTTTACTTTCAAAATGGGTTACTAATTTCATTTTTAAAAACATCGTGGTTTGGACGTTTCAGAAAATTCTAACCAATTTTGATCGTGAATATCATTCGACAGAGTGTACATACAAGGATGAGGTTGTCGCCAGTCGATTTACTTTCTCAATAAGTGTTTTTTGTACAATGTTAAACATTTGTTATGTGCTCTACAGGGACTTTTGGAAATACGATCAATTTCAATGTAAAAAATCGCCATTATTTTGAACACAACACTCGGCATATATTTACACCAAACAAAAGTTTGAAAGTAAATTTAACAAACCATACATTCTTGGAAAGCGGAAGAATGGCGTATATTGGGTGTTGTATTCAAAATAATGGTGAAACTGACCATATTTTTTAAAAGCACCCTGTAGGGCAAGTAATAAGTTTTTTACATAGTACTAAAAGAACTTATTGAGATATTTAAGTAAACCAATTGGTGAAAACCGCATCCTTGTAAGTTCTCTCCGTGAAAAAGATTTCTAAAGACTGGTGTTGTCGTCTTTTGCTCCTCGTTATATACCTTGGCTCTGCTATGCTATGCTCTGCTATGGCTGCACATCCGTCGAGCTCGGTTGACCATGACCACAATACATCTCCATGTATTACTCAGTTGATACCCGTCCTCCCTATTAAAATTATTATTGTTTTTCATGATCTCCAGGGATTCTCTAATTATTCTTAGGTAATATCTTGGGTAGTTTTTGTCTAGCACTTGTCTAGCACTCTGATATTCTCATAATCGATTTCGTGGTTCTCGTTGATATGAACATGCTCCGCTATTGCTGACTTGTGTATTCCCTCCCCAGTGTGGTATGTCGTTGATTTTCTTTGATCCTACATTATATACTTCTTCCCGTCTGTCCAATGTAGCTGAGTGTTGGACAAAACTACAAGATATTACCCAAGAATAATATTAGAGAATCCCTGGAGATCATGAAAAACAATAAGAATTATATAGGGAGGACAAGTATCGACTAACAAGTAACACTAGGAAAGTGTCATACGGCGATTTTCCTGAAACTTGGCATACAAGTAGTAAATGAAAAACTATTGGACACGTATTTTGTTATATCGGCCCAAAAGCCGTTTGAAGGGTAAAAATCATCTTTATTGATTTTGGGGGTAGGTTCGACTACTTTACGAATTATTTTTACGATTGTTGCAAAATCAGGTACCTAACGGTTTTTGGGGTCGTTGATAACAAATCTGCAGTCCGTTTTTAAGAATTCAAAATGGCGGATCCAATATGACGGTCGTTTTTTTTTCAAAAGTTTGACATCCTGTCAAAAAGTGCGAAAATTGAAAAAAGTAAGACATGAGCATAACTCTGACACGAATTTCTAGCAAAAAAGGTCCTAATCGAAAACTACCCCTAACAGTAACGAAACATCGAAAACCGTCCCTACAAGTAGCGCTACCCAGGATGAACGACGTGGACGTGATAGTGTTCTCATCCCATTGGGCTGAGACACACTCGTCTCTTGAAGATCTTACATAATTAATGATGAATTATTGCATTGAGAAACCCAACGACTATTCCTTGCACAGTACACATGTGCAGCTTGCATGCGAAATCTTATAGATGCGTACAAAATCAACAAAGTGAATACGTGGAAAGGTTAAATTTTGAATTTGTTAATCGATACTCGGCCCCTCGCACATATTGGATCCGCCATTTTGAATTCTTAAAAACGGACTTCAGATTTGTTATCAGTGACCTCAAAAACCGTTAGTTATCTGATTTCGCAACAATCATAAAGAATAATTCGTAAAGTAGTCGAACCTACCCCCAAAATCGGTAAGGGTGATTTCTACCATTCAAACGGCTTTTAGGCCGATATAACAAAATACGTGTCCAATAGTTTTCGTGTACTACTTGTATGCCAAGTTTCGGGAAAATCACCGTATGACACTTCCCTAGTGTTATTGTAAGTAATACATGGAGATTAGCGATACCAAGAACCAGTGACCTGGAATGTCATGGTCAACCGAGCTCGACGGATGTGCAGCCATAGCAGAGCATAGCATAGCAGAGCCAAGGTATATAACGAGGAGCAAAAGACGACAACACCAGTCTTTAGAAATCTCCTGAAGAAGCTGACAGCATGATCAGCGAAACGGCAAGTCAATTTAGATGACCGCGGCAAAACCCGGAAGAAATAACATCACCACAAGTATTTAACATAGTACGAAAAAAACTTTTTAAAATACTAAATACACAGGCGAAAACCGCATCCTTCTAAATTCGCTCTATAAAAAGATATTTACGATCAAAATGTGTCAGAAATCTGTGGGACACCCGGTATTTGCTCCACATCACCGAAATGCCACGGAACACTAGATATGCACATATTTCCATATTTTTGAGCCTTGTTTCACATATGCATATTTTTAAGTTTCTTAAATATGGAGACATCCAAAAAAAAAACGTCATCAACTCTGGCTATGAACGAGAGAGATGGAAATAGCGGTCATGTCTAAGCCTTTCGGTTATGTCAAACTTTTGACAAGTGAATATCACAATTTGTAAAATAAACAATGGCTGTTATATGATGTAACAGTCTTGACAAGTAAATAAGGTTATAAATTGGATTAAGAATAGAAATACGTATTTTTTTTCTAGGCCAACTTTGATGACGTTTTTTTTTTGGATGTCTCTATAATATACAAATGAAGTTTAATACGCATGAATATTTTAAGGGATGAACACATATTACTAACCATTTGCGAAAAAAAAGTAGGTACAAGCTTACATCACAGTTAAAAGGTCATACGGTTCAATCAGACAATAAACTCTCAACCTAAAAACACATTCATGTTTGGATGTCATCGCCAACCCTCACGTTTCCTTTTATTCAGGCTTAACAACGCAGTTATTCATTTCCTATGTACACACTGTTTTCCCTTTTTTACCTTAGTATATGGAACGAGATAAATTGTCATCTGGCAACGCCACACATCGAACTTAATTGTTTCAGGACATTTGGTGGTAATTGCCAAACATGATGGTAAACATCAAAATCAGAAGAAATGTTTTGTACAAGATGTCCCAAAAAAGTTGGGACAAAGGTCAAAGTATATCAGAAAAAAAATTTGAACTTGGCTTAAAACATTGTTTAAATTTTTTCGTACAATCTTTTTAATTCAAATAGAAGAGAATGCAAAACTGAAGCTAACAAGTCTTGGTTTGTTTTGATTGAACGTCTAGTTTTCTTGCGATCTCGCCCGCCAGTTTCGAAAGGTCATAAAAACAAAAACTCGAGAAAACGCGCTTTAAAGTTTACCGTTACCGAGAGGACCGGTCTTATTCCCTCACTACCTTCGATGCGTGTGCGGTTGCTCTTTATCTGTCGTCTCACTTCTGTTTGTCCTTTTTCATAACAGGCTGATCTCGGCTTTACACACACGGTATAGTTCGGAGTTATTCGACCGCGAGAAGGAGCGCGCGCTCCAAGCTCCAACTACCCGAGCGCCCGTATACCGGCTCGACACACCACTGCGTTTAGTGCTGTATCTATAAAACTATTGTAAATTAGCCTCTATAACTTTAGATACATATTCTTAGATACACTAGGAATATATTTAAGCAATAAAAAAAAACTATCTATTGAGCCTCCTAAAGCAGGATTCCCCCTTAAATCAATTTTATAAGAAACAAAACAAGTTCCTATTGTTCTAAAATTGTTCATTTAACAGGAATGTTAATTTTCTAGGAAGGTGAGGGACAACAACGTTCTGTAAAATTTTAAGTATGACCTACCTCCTTTCACCCCATACTGAACGCCACTGGACTTAATATTACCTCGAAACATGAGCTACATTTTGCTTCAAAACTGTGTCAAATCTGAAATTTGTAGGAGGAAGAAAAATCAATTTCTGATATATTGATTTTTTTTTAAATATTTCTGAAGAATTTGAAGGCCTCAAGGGTGCAATTTCGGATAATATTCCATAAGATTTTGGGTTTTTTTTTGCATTTACCAGTTTACGCTACCAGTAATGCCACATTTCATCTTTTATAGGTACCGATCAAAAAAAGTAAGCCAAAAGAGATAAATCTAATATTCTAATTACAACTATTTAATAGTTCTAATAAAACTAGGTAACATTTACATATAATGTAGGTACATACAACATTGCAAGTGAATCTTTACAAACTAATTTATACTACATTGCATTAGACTTAAATGGAATCAAAATTCTATATTTCCACCCTCTACATCTGCTTGAAAGATGAAGGCGTGTTACTAAATTATTCATGACAGTTGACTTCTTACTTCAACACCAGTCATTTATATTCGCATTGGGTTTCTTCAACTTTACAGTTCGACGCTAGTATGTCCAGAAATTTTACTATAATTAAATAATATATACATAGTTTTACTATAATGATGTATTAACTTCTGTAATACAGATCTCCCAAAAAAAAGATGCATATTATCTACGACTTACATTTTTTCTATTAAAAACTAATAATTTTAACCACCCTTAATGGTGATTTTGACTTTTGTTGATTTGTCATGCAATAGGTACATTCTTTATTTATTATTATTATTTTCATCGGGATAGGAATTTACGCAAAGGGAGGTGCTAGAAGGTCGCCATCATTTTATGAAACAAGCATCTACAAAAACCTTCTGATAAAAATTTTCAACTCCATATTATTTATATTTTCCTAAAAAAGTTTACCTCATCATGAAGCACCCTATATATTACGTATATTATAATGAAAGGTAAAGTGTTTTAGGTCATAAAATAATTACAAATTAATATTCGATATAAGTAATTTTGTTAAAATGCAGAACTTTGGGGCATTCGACATTTATCAATTATCGAAAATATATATATATATATATATCCGTTCTGAAAATATTTTTTGCATGATGTTTCATCAAAATCTCAAAGCTTTCAACCGTAATTGCTCTTCTTAAGACGAGTAATGTTGGCCATGAATATAAAGGAAGTTGTTTTCTCGAAAGAAAACGTAAATAAATTCTGGAAAGAAGTATTGAATGTTGAAAATATAATTTTTAAAGTACTTTTTACTCTTTACATTAATCTTTTTAAAGCTTTTATATACATATTTTGAGTTGGAATTATATTAGGAAAGTAGAAAATCATGTAGAAAAGGAGAACTGTATATAATATGTGCATAAATGGTATATAATAACGTGTATACAGTGAGTAGGTAAAGATTTGCATGCAATCAATATTTTCCAAACTAAAAATATTTTGGAAAAATCCTTGGACACGTTAATTTTAATTTGCAATCGCTCATCTTATGTAGCAGTGACATCACTAATTTTTTGTACATCATTGATCTTTTTTTATAATAGAATAGCCTACATGTTTTCTGTTTTTAAATTCTCCTGTAACAATCAAAATAAAAAATGTACACTTACAGGGTTTTGCGTGGTTTGACCTCCGTTGGGCGAATCCATTGATCTTAATGCTGCCTAATAAATTGGTGTGGGGTGCCACAACTCACTTTCACCCCTTCACTCCTCACCCTCACAATTCATACACCCCTCCAGGCCACACCCACACCGACCCTCCACTCACCTCCTCTGGTTACGCTTCTGTAGAAGGCTGCATGGGATGTCGTTTTGTCTAGAATGCATATCAAGACATTACTTAAAGGTTCTCAGAGTTGACGGAACACACTACGGACGGCCGATTGAGCGCCAAAACTGATATTCCAACTCCAACCCACCCCCTTTTGATTTTGATGCCCCCTGAAATTTTGATGCCCTAAGTAAGCAGGTCTTGATGCATGGGAGTAGGTGTGGCTTGAAGGGTTGCTTGGGTTGTCAAAGGATGAAAGCGAGTTGTGGCACCTCACACCACAACAGGTCAAATCACGCAAAACTCTGCGTAAATGTAAAGGGGTGGTTTAGGAAATGGGTTGAAGAAATGGGACAGCAACCAAATACACACATCTTATCGAGGAGATCTTAATGTATGCCGAGATGGAGTTTTTATCCGGCAGCGTCTTTCTTAGTCCATCCTGTATGTCTCTGAAGTTGCTGTCAAAATCTTGCGAATTCAAATTTCGACATGGGGTTGCTTATTGGAGTGTGAACCGTTTAATTCACAACGTAGCGCCTTCAGGGCATTCAAACCAGCCCTATAGGCTACAGAAAGTTAAAAACCGCAAATCTTTAACTCGAATAGAATGCAAATGGCGCTATTATAAATAGTGTTACACTAATTTTGACGAGCAGTTTATATTGAAGTTTTAAATGAAAACCTAGGTTGTGCAACAGGCAAATTTTCGATGCGTTAACCATTTTGACAAATTATAATTTGGGTATCCCATTGCTGAAATAATGCGTCGTACAGATTTCGGTGGTTTACGAATTTTCGGCAAACAGTATAATTTAAGCATATATGTGTCTAATATCTGTAACTTATTTTTAATTGGAGGAAAAATAAGGTTGTTACATTATTTCAATTTTAATTTTTTAATTTCTGTTACCATTTTTGGTAATTGATTTTTTTTTGTATGGACCATTGCTAATTATATAATTTACAAACATATTTCTCATTTTAGTTTTATTAAGACACTCGCTCTCGTAACCGTTTGGCAACAGTTTCACGGCATTTTCTAAAGTTTGATTTTGTAAGTACTATGCCCAAGGTTCCAATTCTCTTCCAGTACATTCATTTTTTGTTTGTATTTAAAAATGACATTCTTTTAATAATGTCGAATAAACGATTTAAGCTCGGTATACTTAAATCGGGTGATTTTATTTTCTATTTCTAGATAAATATAATGTTTTTTTTTAAATATTTGGTGATCTCATTTTTTCAGTTCTAGAGAATAGCATTTTTTTCGATGGCTAGGCACTTTCATCCATTCCTATTTGATATTATTGACTTATCTGTCGCATGTCGCGCGTTATTATCTAGAACACTCCATAAATATTTTCAATACAAAAATATTTTATCCTGGATTTATAAAATGAAAATCGGTGCGAGGCCATCGTTTTAGAAGCGTCTGAGTTTTGACTAAGGCTTTGTACTATATTCCGAACAATGCTTTACAAACCACAAAAATGAAAACAATTTGTCTGGATTTTATCCTCGTATTTTCCGGAGCTCCGGAAGGATAAACTTTCTGAATAAATCTCGCTACAGACACTTCCTCCACTGCAAAAATATTGCATCAGTAAAAGTGTCATGCGGACAGTGTTTATTTAGCATGGCTCTGAATTACCAGCCTCACAAACATCATATTTCGTAAACAACCGAGAAACGCTTTGTGTAGCAGTTCTTTCTCTACTATCCCACTTTAGCTATTGTTACGACTTGCATTTACGCTAATGAAAGAAAGCAAGTTGGTAAATACAGCTCGGTGAACACTTTTGACAACAGTAGGTACTAATTAGAAAGCAGGCAGAATGTTCCGCCGTTCCGTACGAGATACATGTATGGAATTATTATAAAACAATTTCTAAACTACGTATGTATACACGTATACGTATACTCGTATGCATACTAAACATTACTAAATGTATTTTAAATTATCCAAATTTACTGAAATACAAATGAGTCAAAATTTGTTATTTAAATTATGGCAACATTTAAACTCTGTTCTCATCAGTGCTTTCAATTTAATTATGTTTCTGTTCAGAATACATTGAACTGGAAGCCTCAATCGGAATCAAGAAAGTGGCAGATCGAGAGTAAGAACAGTTGAATTGGTTAGGCCAGTAATAACTGTTTAGAAATCTTAACACCTTTTGTACAAATGTTGCATGATGACGAATTGCAAGAAGGTTATATTTAATAAAATGGATCTCGTGCACATACTACTAGGGAAACAATTAATTATATAGTTTTAGTCTTGTTTTTAATTTTTCAGTTCAACCAATATCACGTACACATGAGAGAAACGCATGACCAAATAAACATTTTGTGGAAACTTGTATATAAATTCCTGAAAATCTTTTGCTGTCAGAATAATGTACAGTTTTAATTTATACTTTGATACATACCTATAAAGTTTATTATGAAATATAATAAAAAACTTACATAAAAGTGTCAGTAAATTTGCTCTTTTACATTTTAGTTTATCAATACAATTTAGGTGATCAACATTATATTTTAGGTTATCAACAGTTGAACATCGAAAAGTCACAACACTCATAAAATATTGTTTTATTGGAATTTTGTTTAATGGCGGCAGCCTCGTTGGGATTGAACTCTAGTATTGGGAACTGACATGAAGGTGTGGCCTAATTAATATGGCTCACTTTAAGTTGCAAGTTTCAAGTAAATACGCGTGTTTCTAATCAGTGCCATTTAATTGAATTATAAAATGCTTTCTTTAAATGAAATTTTTAACTGGGCAGGTTCGAATATCGCTCAAAAAAACTTTGTCAGTGCTGAAAAAATTTTAGAAGCTAGACATTTAATAACATGTGGGAGAAATGTGGAAAGTTTGAATACAGACGTAGTAACTTACACCGCGTTTTATTTACAAAGTTATCATGTACAAGAACGACCCCATGAAATTAATGGGAAAATAACAAATAAAGGCAAAATTCTGTCTGTTCAGTGCTCTTGTAAAGCAGGTAAGGGTGAAAAGTGCAAACACGTAGTAGCAAGTTTATTATATTATTACCGGTATGTACATTTCTAACCTCAAATCATAATTTAAAATTTCGAAAATATTTTATTATATATTTTTTGTTATAAATAAAATCATGTCATGTCATGATGTTTCAGAAAATCCAATGAATTAGACGTATTGTATCTAATATTACTACATATTTTAAATTAAAACTAACACTTGAATTGTCATATTAAAAATAGACATTTTATTACAGTTTATTATTATTAACATAAAATTGATGAAAATTCTGGCATTTATAAATTTTGCTTTTTTTATTTTTTTCATTAAAAAACTTAAAAATTTTCGGATGACTGCTGTTTTTACGGTTATTATTTTTTTGAGGTTAGACTGCATTTACTTACTTGAAATTATGTAATCATTTACATTAAAGTGCAATGAGCAAACCCGCATTCTTGGAGATACATTTTTTAATTTAAGACCACGTTTCCATGTTTTTAATATGTGGATTTTTCAAAATTTCCAAATACATTTTCGACTTGCACAATACTGTCACAAGACTTAGGAAACGAATGGAAGATTGGTATAAGTTTTTATTTGATTTACCATTGCAGCCCCTAACAACACAGATATAACGAGCTGTAGATTTAGTTCGAGCCGGAGAATTAATAATTTCCATGGCAATTTAATAATAATTACTTATTATTTAATTATTCTAAGTGAATCATGTGTGTTTATGGCAAGCGGTGCAACCTCGTTTTAGTTATAATTTTAACCACCAGGTGTCGTGACCAAAGTGGTCAGTTCCCAATTACAACTTTTATTTGTTCAAAATATTTAGCATAATAAAAAGCTGTCCCCAACGTCAAATCGGCAGTTATTCTCCAACGTCAAATCGGAGCTATTGAATTTCCTATAGAATTACATAATATCTATGGGAAATCCAATAGAAACAAAAGTCATTCTAGATTTAAATTCTCTGCTGTGACCCAGTGCTCTGAGCGAAAATTTTGGAGATTGTCCGCAAAAAAAAAATAGAACTTGCCGTGGAATTCAAAATCAGAATTAGCGAGTCTGATCCACTTTTCGTGAGATTGGGTTAGGTTAAGTTAGGTTAGCTTCGGCGGCACGTACGTGCTCGCAGACTCTTGCACTAACTTGGACAAAATAGTTTTCATGATGGTGGGTAACCTCAAGGCAAGGGACCAATAAGCCCATGTTAGAAATATAAAGTGAATAATAAGCCAATGATTAGGATATACAGACAGAAGAAAAGGAATATTAACTACGCTGCCGTGGGCAATACAGACTAATTAAAACTTATTTTTTTTTAGCGGACGATCTCCAAAATTTCTCTCAGAGCACTGGGTCACAGCAGAGAATTTAAACCTAGAATGGCTTTTGTTTCTATTGAACGGTGAGTTTGCGGCAGCCGATATACACCTCGTTGAAGTCAGGGTGACTTAAGCTACTTATACATATACAGGTGGCGCTGCTCTATCCCGTGGCCCATATACTAAAGGACAGCCAAAAATGGATTAAAACCGTTTAACAGATATGTCTTGGAATTTTGTCTGACTTTCCTTAATTGCGGCAGCTTCGTTGGGAGTGAACTCTAGTATTACAACTTTTATTTGTTCAAAATATTTAGCATAATAAAAATCTGTCTCCAACGTTTCTGCACGAAGACGTTTCGGAGACTTCAGAAACATTTTTTTGGTACTTGCTATTAGTGCATCTATCTCTGGAAAACATTGTCTAATAGTTTCGGCTACAAGATGTAGCGCGTGCACTTTACATTTAACATGTATAATTTTACATCCGTGTTCTTGAAGTGAACAGCCGACCACACGCATTGTCGCGGTACCATCAGTCACAAACATTAACTCTTGACTTCTTGAAAGTTCAAATTTTTGTTTTGTAATGTAACACCACCCGCGTAAGTGTTTCGCCAGTGCACTCAGTTAGTCTCTTCCTTACTAATAACACTGGACATGTCGGTTTAAGAGGGTCCAGCACACGGACTATAATATTTACATTGGATTGTTTTTTTTTAAATACATATGTAGTTTCATCAATACACAACCATAGCCGCGCATTTATTAATACACATTCGGGGACAGTATTTACTCTAGAAATCCTGGAAAGGTTTTATCTCCAGTATCTGCAACGGAATATTACACATAATCAACATTAGCGATAAATCGGACATAAACTAGTTTAATTTCGAAGTTATGAAAAAGTCGTTTTTTAAAAAACTTTACGAAAAAAAAAACAGCACCTTTTCTTACTTTACTCTCACGTGTTGTGGGTGCGGGTAAAATATTCAGATCACACAGTGGGTAAAGTTAAAATTGTCAAAACGCGTTATGGGTATTTTCAAGGGCCTACAAAGCGAAATATCACATCTCTTCGGTTGAAGAGTATATTTCAGTACCCAAAATAGTAGGTATTTTCCAATGCCTAGTGGCCGAAATAATTACCCAGAACAAGTTGTGGGCACTTCCACAACGCGTTATGGGTAAACATCTTGGGCAATGGGCGAACTGGGCTATTGCAAATTGCAAATAACATATACATGGTGTCCCATCCCGGTGTGCGTGTATTGATATTTCGAAAACTATAGATACTAAATTTCTGAAAAAATTGCGACAAAATAACACCGATACATTCTATTTACCTAATATATTTCAAAATATGGGAGTGCTTGAGCGATATGCGATGTCAACTTGTTTATTTTTAATAGAACACCCTGTATATATTTGCAGTTTTGGTTCACACTGAACATTCTAAGGAAATGTCATGTATAGTGTCCAATGGCTAATAGTTTTTGATATATTTACTAATTTCAATCACAAATGACAGATGGGAACCTTAAGAAAATTGCCAATATCTGATAAACGATCATTCATTTTGCAACGTATTTTTGTGAATCTGTAGAGTTCACTTTCTCTCTCACACACAACTCTTTTCATAAACCTTTCATCACAATAATCACCAAAATTCTCCATTGAACAAAAATTCTTCAACACTAAAAGGACTCCATTTATCATTTCGAAGTGACATTTATATTAGATATAGGTAATTGAAATTTAGATATAGGTAATTTAGAATATAGATATAGGTAATTGAAATAAATTAAACTTTAATTTATCATTTTTTCCTACTTGTCTTAATGTAATTAGGTATTATGAACACGATAAGTGTTAACACACCCTGTACACGATAAAGTGCCTAAATAATATATTTCTTTATCTATAGTTAATGCATAATTCCTTATGAAGCCGTATATTTATAACCGACTCATATATGTATATACTAACTGTCGTTATTTTATTTCCGATGTGCATAGACCTAGACAGGCAGCAATGTCTAGGCTGTTTTTAATTACAATTGCGCTGTACTTTACTTTCTTCAACAAAGTTTACTGTTCTGATGAGGCATTGGTAGAATATTCTGAGAAATTGATCACCGAAGAAAAAGAAAAGTCTAAACGTTACAAATTGCCGAATTTTTTTTTATTTTTTGGTAAAAACTACAAAATGTTCGAGTGAAACGACATGAAGACGTGCCTTTTTATAAAGTTTTCTTATCTAAGCTGACTACAATATTATATATGTTGCACACTATTAACGTGCTTTTGGCAGTCATATTTGAAGCGTGCATTTCCATAACGTTGTAAGTGCCAATATGCCCCATATGGATTTTTCTTGATAAATCAGTTGTAAGTGCCATGTTTTATATCCTAAAATTTACTTTGCGCTCAATCCCTTACCGAACGCGGGAAAAGTGGGGCTATAGTAGTTGTGCAAGTCATAACATTCTAAGTTCCGCAGTGCAATTCTGTTACATGCAGACACTTCAGTTTTTCGGTTCTTTCTATTTTCGTGGTGATGGTTGTTGCGTTTTGAAATAAATAATTCAAAGCCTATATGGAAAAATGCTCCCATAACTTCTCGTTGAAGCGAAGCAGTACTTTGAAGAAAAATTAGCACATGCGGGTCGAATTTCTACTATAGAAAGTAGTTGTTAAAAACCTGGCACATACAACGTTTTCACTTGCATCTCCGTTGGCAGTTACAACGTTTTGGCATTATACTTAAGTTTCTATTTTTTTTAACGTACCCTTTGTTACTTATAGCTTTACGATATGTTATTAGCATATGATATCCCTAAAGCTACAGGCTTTGTCCGGAAAGTAATGCCACTGAATTTTTTCTCCGACACTGCCCGCGCTTTACGTGCTGGGATTATGGTGGGGGGATCTGGCAACAAGATCCAACAAGCGTCAGTTGGCTACCGGTCGTTGTAGCGGTCGCTTCACTCGTTCTTTGAGAGTCGTTACAGTGACCCGGTGCAAGAGCAAATGCAACGTTCGCTTGAGCAACTGATGGCGATCAAGTTTTGTGTGAAATTGAAGAAGAGTGCTGCGGAAACCATTCCAATGTTGAAGAAGGCTTTCGGCGTCGATTGTCTTTCGGATAGGCAAATTTTCCGGTGGCACAAGGCCTTCGCAGAAGGTCGGGAAGATGTCAACGACGAGAACCGCGCTGGACAGCCATCAACCTCCAGTTCCGACGACAATATGAAACGTGTGCGTGACTTGTTGAACACTGACCGTCGTCTAAGTGTCCGTTTAATTTCCGAAACATTAGACATTACGAAAACCATTGTTCACGAAATTGTGTCGGAGTCTTTAGGAATGAGGAAGGTGTGTGCGAAGCTCGTGCAAAAAGTGCTAACGGACGATCAAAAAGCGAGGCGCGTCGAAACCTGCCAAGAACTTTTGGACACCTGCGAAGACAACCCCGATTTCCTTGATGACGTCATTACCGAGGATGAAAGTTGGGTCTTTGAATACGATCCGGAGACGAAGAGGCAAAGTGCGGAATGGCACACGTCGAACTCCCCTCGCCCCAAGAAGGCCAGGATGTCCAGGTCAAAGATGAAGACAATGCTGATTGTCTTTTTTGATTGCCGGGGATTGGCCCATCATGAGTTCGTTCCGCAGGGGACAACCGTAACCGGAAAGTTTTACGTCGAGGTGCTGAAGCGGCTGAAAAGCAGGGTGAATCGCGTCCGCCCAGACATCTCAAAATCCTGGAAGCTTCACCACGACAATGTGCCTTCGCACACCTGCTTCCTCGTGGCCGATTACCTCGTCAAGGAAGGCATCGCCGTTGTTCCCCAGCCTCCCTACAGCCAAGATGTGCCCCCCCCCAGACTTTTTTCTGTTTCCGCGTCTCAAAACCCCAATGAAAGGACAGCATTTTGAGTCAGTGAAAAACATTCAGAAGGCTTGCACCGAGGCTTTAAAGGCGATTCTGGAAAACGACTACCGTGCGGATTTTGATGCGTGGAAGACCCGCTGGAACCGATGTGTGGACGCAGGAGGAATGTCTTTTCAACCAATTGAAAAAACCATTTTTCAAAGCTCACTGACATTACTTTCCGGACAAACCCTGTATTATATTTCAATTTTTAAAGTATCAAAAATAAACACTTTTTGTATAAACATGTTTTTTCTTCCTCCTGAAAAGTTTGTAATTTGGCACTTACACCATTATGGAAATGCACGCTTCATTTATCATAACTTCTTTGTCGCACACGTTACACATTATTACAGCACCATTATAGTATAAATCCGAAAAATGCCTCTTGAATTTATTTACTTTGCCGGCGTGAGGTTGTTTTTTTACCCTTCAGCACGTGGACATGATATTAATGTTAAACGTATTATTACTTCGGTACGCGTAAAAATATAGCGTGTAGCGTATCTGCTCCACGGCTCTGCTGTTCACGTTTGGAACGCATCGGTAAACATTGCCGAAGACCGGTTCTATCTAGCCAATCGGTGGCCGGGCTCTAAAGGTTATGTTATAACCTTATGCATATGGCACCCTTCAATTTACATTGTATCCATCAGAATCTAATTTCATCTGATAATTATTTTCTAATAAACTAACTCGTATAACAGTTTTCGATGTACACAAGATTTCATCAGTAGATGTCAGCTTACATCAGTGCCATTTGATTTTGATCAATTTTATCTCGGCCAGCGGTTGCCACGTGTGCCCTTATTTATGTAACTAGTATATAATAGATATCCGTATGGGAGTCCTGTCATCTTTCTCCGATTCTCTCCATAAATAGATTCGACGTTCGACGCTTCCGACTGAATATAGATATTCGTTCAGTGAGGCGCCTTTCATGGATTTCGTCCTTACAACAGGTAGCTATTTAATATTTTGTAGCGGCAGTGATTTTTATCTCGGAAATATATTGTTGAATATTAACGATGGAATGCATTTTTCGCGAGTTATTAACAGGTTAATGTTCCGACATTTATGGCATATGCAAAGGAGGAAATCATTTGAATAGTTGCGTCATATTTTTGAACAGTGACCCACTAGAAGGTCACTAAAGGAACACTTGTTTTTAATTAAGTACTGGGATATCGAAACGATAAATAAATATTTCGAATAATAATAATAATAATTCGAAATGAATAATTAATTAAATATACGGTTGCTGAAAACGCACGTGACTTCTGCTTTATTAAGAAACACTACCTATTTCCAATGTCATAAAAAGCTAAATTAACTGCATACCTAACACCTATTATGTCTAAAAATGTTGATAAAAGCATAATAGAGTAAAAAAACCGCTGCCAATGAAATCACTGCTTCTACATCCAATTTTTCCATATTTAATTAAACTAAATCGCTAAAATATCAGGTTATATTCAAGTGTGTGTGATACTTGGATATTAACTTTACGTCCTTTATGATCCGTATGATCCATGTGACCTCTATAGCTAATATGGATGTATACCAATAACAGCATTATGACCTTTATGACTCACATGATCTTTATGAGCCATATGATCTTCATAATTTATATAGCATAAATGACGTGAATGAACTTAATGACCTCTATAAACCACATATATGACATTTATAATCTTGAAGTATTAAATGACCTTTACGACCCGTAATATCTATTCTGGGTATGGATATCGAAGTAAAAATAATAGTAGAGATTTAATAATATGATATTTGAATTATTCTACCCCAAAAACCTAAAAACGACACGTCACATGAATAAATTTATTAATTTACAACAGTATACAACAAAACAACCGCCCCTCACCTCCTGTCTACAAAAAAAAGCATCGTCAGTCAAATAAACATAAATTTAATATTTGGTCTGGCTACACATAAGTTTGTACAGTTTTAACAATTTCCTTATGTTCTGTTTTAATTTTCCTCCTCTCTTATCCCAAGGAGGGGGGAGAAATATAGGATATTTTTATAGAACTACTAGCTGACCCGGCAAACGTTGTTTTGCCGTATAAATTATTTCTAGTAAAAAATGGGAGGGTGGGGGAAAATTTGGGGTATAGGTATTTTTTTGAATACCTATGAAATAAAAAAAAAATAAAAAAAAATGTTTGTCAAAAAAATAGAAAACAAATGATTTTGGATAGGGACATAATCAATCACCTAGCGGTATGAAATATACTTTACGACCTATTCTCATACCTACCAAATATACATAAAAAAATTCATAAATATCGATCGAGCCGTTTCGGAGGAGTACGACCACAAACACCGTGACACGAGATTTTTATATATACAGGGTGTCTCAGCTTTTAGTTTACAGACTTTATCTGCTCACCCAGGATAGTTAGCAAATAACTTTATATATAAAAGTTACTTGAATTAATGAGGCCTATAAAATGATATATTCCGTTTGACATGTGCTAGTGACCTTGAGGTTAAGTCAGTGTCAATATAAGATTTTTAAATACAACACCCTGTATTTTTCGGCATTTTTGTATTTACCGAAAAATTCTACACATATTTCATGTAACATACCCTATACCTATCTTCAACCGTTTTCGAGATTTTCAAAGTCAAACAGTTATTATTTTACAATACAAAGAATTTTCAGTTTGCCTTGTCAGTTTTGAAACAATTGAGAGGCATTGTCAAAAGTCATTTTAATCAGATCAATGGGATATTTCAGTAATTATAAGCAATTAGTTTAATAAATTTTCAAATTGATCTCCACCAGTTTGGACACAAGCTTCTAAACGGCGTATTAATCCTCTATTGCATGTTGCACGTATCATTTCCGGGGTTATAGTCCGGCATCCCATACGGATTCTATTTTTTAGATCATCCAGGTCTGCCGCCGGCAGTTGATATACAAATTCCTTTAAATAACCCCACAGGAAAAAATCAAGAGCTGTCAAATCCGGGAAACGAGCAGGCCAAGGAATACCACCTCTGTTTCCAATGCACCCATTGGGGTAACGCGCATTTAAATAAACCGTCACAATTTGCGCATTATGGACAGAAGAGCCATCTTGCTGCCAAATTAAGTTTTGTCTTTCATTAAGAGGAATATCTTCCATTAAATCTGGAAGCATATTTTGCAAAAAATGTAAATATCTATTCACATTTTTTAGTTAGGGTTCCTTCGAAAAAATGAGGACCAATTAAATGTCCATTAAACATTCCACACCATACATTGGTTCCCCACACCGTTTGAAAGCGTGTTTCTGTCATCCAATGCGGGTTTTGGTTGGACCAATAATGAGCATTATGTTTGTTGACAATACCATTATTGTGAAAACGACTTTCGTCACTCCATAAAATACTTGTGACAAGTAGAGTAAATAAAACAAACGAAAAAAAGACTTACTTTTATTATTTACAAACTATTACGTGATATCGTAAATAATCCTCTTTTACTATTGTCGTCTAACTTCCCGTAAATTCGCTGCCATCCGGTGCAGTCACCTTGGGCAATCTTACTATCCCGGTAAAGGATAGTTCTGTTTGTAATTGCTGCGTAACACGATCAACTTTCTTATGCATTTACCTGGCGCAACTTGTTGCATTTTCGATCCTTGGGCATAGTTAAACTTGGCTTCCTTACTTCGTGTAGGTGTTAGGACTTAGGTTTGTCTGTGAATCGCTGGTAGATATGAGGTATTATCCCTTTAGGTACCTGAAAATAAAAGGGAAATATTAGTTTTAGTTAAATGTAATTCATAGGTTAGGATTGTTTCAGTGGCTCTTTAATTGCCGTTGCCATCGCTAGGTAAAGTGGAAAAGATAATTGTTACTTTCTTGCATAAATGGGGTGTAGAAACTAAATGTACCTACTTACCTTTTTGTATTTCGTAAATAGTTTTCCAAGCGGTGTTTTGTTTACGTCTTTCTTGATTTGACATAGGCCGACCGTTTGACATTAGCGCTGGAGTTCTTGGAGGGGACATGCGTGGTAATTACAGAACCCGCCAGCAAATTTCCGAGTAGGTAGGCCGTTTCTCGTTTCTCGATCCTGGATGGGGGTAGCTGTACCGTCTTGGAAAATAATCTCGAACCCAAAACACCTTTGCTTTTTAGCGTTTTTTTTTGAAATTCTTTTGATAAAGAAATATTGGGGAAGTCGATTTTATCACCGAAAGATCGTCGCGAAAATCAGTAACTAGGGGTCTTCAGTTCAATCTGGTGGTGATACTAATTTTAAGTGAGTTGTAGGGCTCAACCTAAGTTAAGGGAGAATAATAGTATCCACCCACGTAAATGCGAGTTTCCATTGCATTGGTTTTTGGTATTTTTGATATTTTTGGTATTTGGAGGAAGTATTACTTCGTCACGGAGACTCGTTCCACTTCGGTGGGAGAATAAATTGAACTGGTCTTACTGCAGTCCTTCGCCGTTAGACCACCCCTCACGCCATCGTTCTGGCCGCTCATTACACCCAGGGGCGGAAATTAAGGAAGAAAACCCTCTACCAGCTTGAGGGTTTTTTTTTTTTTTTGGGCCTAAACCAGGCCTAATAATCTTTTTTTTTGGGGCATATCGTATATGGCCTATTTGAGCCGTATTTTCGTCACTCTTTTTATAAGGAGCTTATGGACAGTTGCTTGTGGATCTTTTCGGGGTGACAACCTGTCTGGGAGGAGAGCTGAAGAGAGTTGGATTCGTAGCTTCAGACTCCATTGATACGGGACCCCGCTGCCTCTTGTGATTCTACTGCCTCTCGAATTTTTCTGCACGGCCTGCTGTGCTGATTTGAATCCAGCTAAGTTGCATGTTGCCTACTCTATACCTTTTTTTTTATTATTATTATTATTTTTCGCATACTGCGATGTACTTGTAGTATGTATATTTATTTATTTTTTCCTTTTTTTTTGGCCTTTTGTCATCATATCTATGTATTTGCGCTTACCTGAGTTTATTTTTTTTTATCACCACTTTGATCACTACGCTTAATGTTGCGACATATTGTGCGCTGAACGTGTTAACACGGACAGTAAGTTCCGCTGTCAAATTAACATAAGAATTTGAAATACGTATTTCTCCTAATTGATTATTGGTGACACCATATATTACCTGTTTTAATATTTTATGTATATATATTTATATCTGTTTATTAGATATGTAGGTACTCTGAGTATATGTGTTTATTAACAGACCACGCCTTTTTTTTATATACAACGAGGTAGCAAAGATTGTGTTATAAGTATTTATGACTTTAATCACACTTAATTATAACATTGGTTCTAAACACCAGCAATAGTTTGCCAACCCATTGACTGGCTTTCTTGGTTTGCTGAGATAGAGTAGCGGTAGCGTAAAACCAAGTGGCGCTCTCAACTTTATCTTCTATATATATATACCCGGCCCGTCTTCACTGTGGCTAGTCGGCCGCTACCTCTACTTCGCATAATAGGGTAAGTGCTGGTGTCTTGAGTAGAACGTCACATACTGTCACAGAAATTCCAGGGTCAATGAATGGAACTATTGTTATTCTTTGATTTTTATTAGTTGTTCTGTGATCTATAATTTTGACAACTTAGACATTTCAGGATTTTACTAGATATTTCTTGATGTCATTCGCGAGTGTTCTGGAATTATAGTTTTTGGGTATATAAGTAGGCCAAACACCCCTGACAGTTGTTTATGAGTTGTTTATGTAGTTGTTTATGAGCTGTTGAACTGTAAAGATCGCGAGAAATAATAATGTTTGAAGTTATTGTGGAATTAATTGAAGAACCCACGAGAAATACATAACAATACAATTATGAAAATTTGGATTATCACCTTCTAAAACTCGTAATCGTGCAATTAAATCCAGTCGTCTTTGTAAGTCTTTTGGCCTTAATCCTTGTGATAAATTAATTTTAAATGGATGATATCGATGTGCTTTTAAAATTCTATGTACTGTATGTTTACTAACTCCAATTTCTCTTCCCAAAATTTGAAGGGAAACGTGAGGGTTTACAGCTACATATGCCAAAACGTTGATCTCGTTCTCTTCATTTCTAGCAGCAGTATTATGGTTGGCATATTTTACAGTTGAAGGAAATGAACCAGTTCGTAACTTTGCCTCTACATTTCTAAATGTTGTATGTGATGGAGAAGTACGTTCCGGAAATCTTTCTCGATACATATTTGCTGCTTCTTGTGAATTCCGTCTGCATTCTCCATGGATTATTAACATATCTACATATTCATTAGGATAGTAAACGGCATATCAAAAAGCTAACAAGCGCTACTTTAAAAAAGATAACACAAATCTAATTTTTAGGTATGTATTAAACCGAGAGTTACAAATCGCGTCTTTTCGTTTTTGACAAGTTCACAATTAATAAATTGCATGTCTCAATTGATTCAAAACTAACCAGGCAAACTGAAAATTCTTTGTATTGTAAAATAATAGCTGTTTGATTTTGAAAATCTCGAAAACGGTTGAAGATAGGTATACCTAGGGTATGTTACATGGAATATGTGTAGAATTGTTCGGTAAATAAAAAAATGTCGAAAAATACAGTGAGTTGTATTTAAAAAACTTATATTGACACTGACATAACCTCAAGGTCACTAGCACATTTCAAAAGGAATCTGTCATTTTATAGCCCTCATGAATTCAAGTAACTTTTATATATAAAGTTTTTTGCTAACTATCCTGGGTGAGCAGATAAAGTCTGTAAACTAAAAGCTGAGACGCCCTGCATAGATGTTCACTGTGTAATTATTACAAGTCATGTTAAAAAATATTGCACATATTTTGAATACTTACCCCCCTCACCCCCATCCTATTCAACTTAAAATCGTCGACGCAAAAAAAGTAAAAGACGATCGCAAAATAATAAAAAAGAGCAATGTTTGTTTTTTTTATATCAATATATGTGACAAATCACATATTTTAAATCAACTGAATATCTATGTCTATGTTTGGACCAGCCGTTTTTGAATTATTTCACTTTAAATAATCTTAACTTAGTTAGTCGTGTTTGGCGATTTGAAATAAAAATGTGATGTTTTATCACACTGGTATGGATTACTATGGAAAACAATTACTTTTATTTTCATTTTATCATATATTTGATTTATATCCCATAGTATTCCATGGCCAGTGCGATAAATCGTCACATTTTAATTTCGAATCGCCAAACACGGCTAACTAGACGGAAAGACATTATATATTTTTTATATGAGGAACTTAAGTTGATTTCAAGATGCGACATTATATAGGGTGATCCATTTAAAAAATTGCATAGGTTAACTTACTTTTTTATAACTGTAGTTGACTAGTGGGATGAGGTCAATTGTTTCTAAAAAAAAAAACTAATTTTCACTTAGTTAGTTTTTTTTGGAAACAATTGATCTCATCCCATTAGTCAACTACAGTTACAACACAATCCTACATTACTTTTTTTATTTTGTGAGCATCTTTTTTTTTTTCTAGTTATCATATTAAAAAATTTCAAGAAAATTCATGCAATCTCGAGGAATAAACTTATTAATGGGGTAGTAAATTATAAGTAAATTTGAAGTGCATCGTTAACGGATCACCTATAGACAACGCAATAGAACGCTCAAATCATGGTTTTCTGATCAGAACACTACCTCAATAACCTTAACGTTGACAAGAAAAGACTTCTCTCTCTCTACTCTCAAATCGCAATCAGTGTTTGAATACTGAAGACCGCTGCCAATGATATCACTACTTCCTAAGTGTAGCGTAGGGGATTTTTATAGAACTTTTTTCACAGTGAAATTATCAAAATTTTTAGAACCTTTACTATTCCCAGTCTTCACCTATTTTGAAACCAATTCCCGTCAACTCCCTCAACCACCAACCTAGTAAGCTAAAAACCTTTATATCTACCGGCTCTGTTATGTTGTGCATATGTCTCAAATTTGAAACGCAAATCTTGCATAGTTTGTCCACCTCCAACCCCTGAACCGATTAAGTCTAATCTCTTAGTCTCAATGTCTAATCAGCTCCAGACTTTAGCAGGGTGTATCAGTGTTCCAAATTTAATTTAAAGTTGATGTATTGACAAAAACAAAACTGACAGACAGACAGACAGGAAGAGAGACATACCAACATACGGGGAGACATAAAAGTGTTAAACTTAAATCTCAACGTTTCAGAACATTTTAAGCCCAATTAATCTATAAAAATTTTTAAAAAAATTTCATGAACATTATATTTCAATAGTAGGAATATAAACTAGGCGCTTAAAAAATACGGTTTATACTTTCATGATCATAGAGTTTTATAGTGCCGAGCCCTGCGTTGCAGCACACATTTCCGGATCCTAGTTATAACGTATCTTAATTCAGATGTAGTTGTCACATTAATAAGTATCTTAAAAATTGTCTTTCTCACCTTAAGTGTTTGTCAGTCACGAGATTTCAATCTGTAATAGAAAATAATAGTTAGAATATTAACAATTTCGAAACACATACAACAATGACACGTATACATATAATATAACTATCAATATAATAACTAATATTGCATGGATTCAGCATGATACAGAAAACGGCAAATACGAAATTTTCCAACGTTCTGTACTCATGCTTGAATGTTAATATATGTTAAAATCAGGTGCAATCAGGTGTTGATAGAATCAAGTGCAAATGAACAGCTGTGCCATAATATTGTTCGCTATGTAAAAGCTCATCATTGATGCTAACATTCGATATTGTCAATGATAAATATTTAATTTTCGACTGTCCAGTCATGTTTAATCTATATTAAATTTCGTACAAATTCATGCCATAAAGGAAACATTGCATATTATTATATGTAATGTACAAGTTTATTTTATAAATATCAAACAAAAATCGAACTCTAAAATGAATAAATGAATTACAGATGCCAATTCTCACTTTATAATTATTGAAATCCTGATCAGTGTGTTTTAATTTGAATTAATAAAGAAGAAAAAGGTTTATGTGTCTATTTAAAGAATGATATGTTATTTAAAGAATATGACATTATAGGTTAAAAAACTGTTGATACAAATTTGAACACGAATACACCAGCAGTGTATAGTTAGGGACATACTATATCAATTAATTAATTATCATCTGTTCTTTTTTTAGTTTTCTAAAAATGATTTTAAATATAACTATTTCCTACAAACCATATATACAATTTCTTGTATTCAAGTGTTTTCCAAATTACTGTATATATGCATACATACAACTGTTAACTGAGCTGCAATGGTAATGAGTAAAGCCGGCTAAACAGCGCGGCGACCCATAAAGTTTTCACACATCTCAACGTAAATAACAGGGTAAGTTTAACACATCTGTTTCTAAATTGCAACAGTTTATTGTTTTCATTAATTTTGTTTTTGCACATACAAGTAGTAAGTAGTATGACGCGTCCCATTATGGCCCGCCGCCCGGATCTGCCAGCTTGTAATGAGGCTACAAAAATGTTTTTTGGCAATTTAAGTATCACTATCGAATATATATTATACAAGGTGATTGAAATCATTCATTAAAAGTATTAGGGCTTTCAGAAATGACTGTTTAAAAAAAATTGGATGTAAACTAATAGGTCAGTGACAAATAGGAAACTTAATGAAAATATTTTCAAAATGACACTTTCGATTATATTTACGTATGTACCCAAGTAGGTATAAACTTCTCTATTTTAAATGGAATATTGCCTTTTATTGCATATTTCGATTCATATTGCATAATTGTAAGTGTCGGAATTGACACCGTGGTAAGTATAAAAAGTGCTCTAGGGTGCAACCAACCACCTCAGACCCCAACCAGTGCAAGGTCTATTTGCCTCTACCTCTAAACTACTTCTTTTATTGTTGAAAATTTAACAATATATGTTTATAATTTTAAAATAATGGTGGCTAAAATAATTAAGAAATAATAAAATCATTATTGCAAAGCTCTAGGATTATACTCACCACGGTGTCAATTCCGACACTTCGAATTATGCAATTTTTGGTCACACCAAGTAAATAGTTCAGTAAAAACAAAAATTCATTTTACTCATGCTACTATTGGTGAAAAATAATATAATAACGCCGTGACTTAACAAACACCTTATACTTAACCGCCCTGCATTGTTGTATGGCTTTAGGGTTCTACTAACCCCAGTGCAAATATCTGTAACTAATTTTCTAAAATGGCCGCTACAGATAGTTTGAAATGTTATGGTGATAATGAACAAAATTTAAAAAAATCATAAATAACTCAAAAACGGTTAAAAATAGGGAAACCTCATGAAAAACTACCTAAAAGAACTATTTTATTTCCAAAATCCACTATTTTATTTCACAATAGGAAGTTCATACCAACTCCAAGTATAACCAGAAGTGCAGCCATCTTGAAAATTAAAGGCCTATTTTTATTAAATCCCATTAGTCATGAGCCTATTAGCTTAAGTCCAAATTTTCCAAAATCAATAATTTCTATAAACCCTCAAACTTTTAATAAACGGTTTTGATCAATAATCCTATATACAAGAGATACGACTACGTAACTAAACGCATGTCTAGTCCCACAAAATATCAGAGGATGTTACTTGTACTTTTCAAAAAATGAAAAAATATTTGCTAGCTAGTTATACAAGTTGGTTTTTTGGTCACCTTAGTAAAATCTAAGGGGAAAAATTAGTATTGTTGTAACTTATCTAAAAGTTAGCCTTCAATTACTAACACCTGAAACCAATAGCGTAGACACTAATCCCCCGTCTGTTAGACGTTTTGGAAAAAAAAGGTAATGGCATTATCCTGATTTTTTTTTAGGAATGCATATGATTCAGCAAAATTATTATACTATTTTGAAAACATAATTAATTCACTTTGTAGAAAATAAACGTTTTTTAGTGATGCTGGATAAAAAATACGAAGGAAATGTATGAATAATGTCATATTTACAGTACCCAATAAAACTTCGTTACAAATTCAAAATATTTATTCTTATATAAAAAAATGCATCAAATCATCACATATAAAGTTGAAATATATGGCAAATATTAATATAAACAACACAACTTTCAACGTGTCAAAACGTGCAACAGGTAATAATCATAAAATTTTTGACACACTTTTTTGGTACATTCCAGACAAATTGGTTTTTAGTTGGTGAAACATAGGTAGGCTATTCTTCCTTTTCACGTTCACTAGTGTTTTGTGAAATAGAAAAAAATAGCAATGTACTTTCAATAGTTTACGAAGAATTACTTAGGTACCTCCTATTTCTCAAACAGTCTCGTGGTCACCAGTGGCGGTTGGTGATATTTCAGTTAGCCATATCTTGAAAACGACGCATGGGACCCACTTCACTTTTTAGGTGATGACTACATATATACCTCTTACAGAAAGGATTTATAATGAAAAAACCGTCAACAAAGTTTGCGAAAAAATTTTCAAAAAAACTGGAGCACTCCCTGGGATCTCAGTAACGCTCTGTAGAATATTTGCAGTAATTTTTTTTTCATAATCTAGAAACAAATATAAGGAGACGTTTTTCGATTTGTTACAAAATATTTTTTTTTCAAAAAGTTATGGTCATTTTAATTTTGGGAAACAAAATGTTCCTATAAAATTAAAATTTCAAAAAACCTGGAGCACTCCCTGGGATCTCAGTAACGCTCTGTAGAATATTTGCAGTAAATTTTTTTTTGATAATATAGAAACAAATATAAGGAGGGGTTTTTCGATTTGTTACAAAATATTCTTTTTTTTCAAAAAGTTATGGTCATTTTAATTTTGGGAAACAAAATGTTCCTATAAAATTAAAATTAAAATGGCCATAACATTATGAAAAAAAAATATTTTGTAACAAATCGAAAAACCTCTCCTTATATTTGTTTCTAGATTATGAAAAAAAATACTGCAAATATTCCACAGAGCGTTACTGAGATCCCAGGGAGTGCTCCAGGTTTTTTGAAATTTTTTCGCACTTTGCTGACGATTTTTTCACTATAAATCATTTCTGTAAGGGGTCTATAGTCGTCACCTAAAAAGTGAAGTGGGTCCCATGCGTCGTTTTCAAGATATGGCTAACTGAAATATCACCAACCGCCACTGGTGGTCACTATGTATGGCATTTCTTCCATCACAGTCCTCATCAATGTCACTACAGTCATTATCTTCTTCCTCATACCATTTTAAAAGATGTTCCTCATATCTGGGCTCATATAATCTCCCTTTTTGGGGGTACTCAATATCCAATAAATATCACATACACACTAACCCTACGTCTTCTAGACGGCACAAACACTTTGATTCGCGATATGAAATAGTTACTACAACACTGAACTTAATTTTTGGATTGCAGGCGTATTTTGGCGTAAGTTTGGTGAGTATATGTTGCCGTCTGAGAGACGGTGGGTTAGTAATTAAGGGTTAATAGTAATCAAGGTACAGGATTTTCTACAACATTTGGCCATTATGCTCAATTATTGTCATATCCAAATAGAAGATCCCGAGAAAAAACATTTTTTATTTAAAAAAAATGAGATTCTTAGAATTATCCAGAATAGTTTTGATATCAAAACGTTTTGAATATGCCTTTTGTTCCTTTTTAATTACAGTAATGGGAATCTATTTTACTATTTCCTATTATTGTTTTTGCTTCACCTAACTTATGTTGTCACCGTGTTCTTTAAATTTTCGGTGTAATATAAAAAAATTGCATAATAATTAAGAAGTCTTTATAAAAACTCTCTAGATTGTGTTCATTATCAAAAATTGACAATGTAGGTCTTTGAATAATCGACATTTCTTTATAGAGATGCCTCCGCATTCTCAGAAAGTTGACGTGTGGACTCCCATATAAAAAAAAGGTTAATTATGCCGATTTTTTAAAGGCACACTTAATTCGGGAGATACCGTATTGAAATTAAAAAAATGTAAATGCATTAGACGATGAAGAAATGAGACAAGGGTACTTCAGCAGGACGGCACACCAAGTTACTTAAATCTTGATAATGTATTTTTTTTGTATAAAGTTTCTTTTTATAGAAACACATTAAAAACTTGATTCTCAAAACCGCGAAAATTAGAAGCCCCCAGAAAAAGAATTCACAGGTTACAATTACAAATAAATTTTAGGAGACTGACAACTGCCTCCAAGTGATTTCGATTCAGTGAAAAGAAGAATGAGAACATGTTTAGGAATAGAAGGTGGACACTCCACTAATTTAGTTTAAATTTATAATTTTTAGTCTTTTTATTTACGTTCTTTTTTTAAATTATGTATTATATAATGAAAATGAGAGAGATGAATGTAATTTTCTTCATTATAAAATCTTCCAAATTTGACAGTTTTAAGAGTTGGTGGCATGCGGGTTGGATTCTTCATCATACTTTGATTACGTTTTTTTTTGTGACTCATATAAACAATGAACATATTTTTTTGGAAACATTTGACCTCATCCCACTAATTAACTATATAGTTATAAACAATATTAACAATATAGCCTCACTGGATGCTGCGAATAATTTAACAGGAGTACAACTAATTAAAAGTATAAGATGTTCTCAGTTGATCCCTTGAATTTTCTTTATTTCGTCTTTCAGAATTGAGAAAGATAGTAGGAATATCGATAGTGCCCCGGTTTCTCCCACATGAATGCATGAGGCTTTTGATGAATTCTCATAACATCGGTGAAATTAACCAGAATAAGTCCCGTTCGTGCTCGATTGGATTTGATGTGTTCTGGCGTTATGACCATGTGTCACGGTTTGGTTATGATCTATAAGGTCGGCACAACTGCAGCGACACGGAGAGATGGCGCATTCACTTGTTCCCGTGCTCTATATTCACGGATTATTTCCCCTGTTGTAGAATATAGTGGCTTAAGGAAATCAATAAATCAATACAATAAAAGTCAAAAACCCAAAACACGCCAATTGCATTAGCACCATTAGATGGTAGAAATCAAATTATCTTAAATTCATTCACCTATCCTCTTCGTACTAAAGTTTTTGTTCAGATTCGATGAACCGTAACTTCCTCTATCAATCGGAGCAGTTAAGTGATATATCTACAGTATGTGCCTTTTGAAATGGAACCATCCTCTTATTTTGGAGGTGGTTGACTGATTTAAAAAAAATTGTATACTCCAAAATATACTGTATTAAATTAATATACTTCAAAATAATATTTTAAAATAAAGTCAGTTTGGCGGCTTTTTCTGATTGGCTATTGGGTATATTTTGGCTATATTTTTACTTGACTTGACTTGACTTAAGATCATTGATTTAATACGATAATAATATCTAATAAGAGTAGTCACGTACTTAACGTATGTCCTAAAAGTTTTGGCACAAAATTCATGAACTTAAATCTTAACAATAATGAAATAATATCAAGTCGCCTTTGGTAACAAAAGATTGTTTACTTTGTTGACTGTCAGTCGAGGGTTATTTATTTTGAAGTTTATGCTTTCAAATGTATAAATTAGAAATAAGAAAAAGTATCCATAACTTAGTTGGGCGGGTACCCAAAGCTGAAATATTTCGAATATTCGAGAATGTAAATATTTCTCGCAGAACCATTTATCGAACAATAGCGGAGTGCCAGCAGGGAATATCTTGTTTGAACCTTCCAAAAAGTGGAAGACCACGAGTATTTACTGCACAGAGGGAAGAGCGGTTGGTAATAAGAGCAAGAAACCAAGTTGGGATGTCATCAAGGAGACAATGGCTCGTCAATATGACACTTCTAAGAGTACGGTATCGTTGACATTGAAGAGGAATGGTCTGAAATATCGAAAAAGACGTAAGTGCCCCAAATTACACTCAAGGGCAGCTTCTACGTATACCAAGATGCTACCGTCAACTGAGACTGGTCTACCGATGGCAAGAGCATTATTTTAGACGACGAAAAGTATTTCACTTTGGCTAACTCCGAAATGAAAGGAAATGATGGGTTTTATACAAATAACCTAGAGGAATGCCCTGACAATGTAAAGTTTAAGACTAAAGCAAAATTTGCCGATAAAATCCTTGTCTGGTGCGCAATTTCTAACTGGGGCATATCCCGACCTTTTGTGGGAAGAGTGGAAGGCGAAGCTTTGAACAGTCAGGGGTATATTGAGAACTGTCTTTCCAAATTGCTCCAGTTTGGCCAAGAACATCATGCTGAAGATGATATGTTTTGGCCAGACTTAGCATCGTGTCATTACTCTAGAGGTATCCAAAACTGGCTTCGTCAACACCGCATACCTTTTGTTCCTAAAAACGATAATCCTCCTAAAACTTGCCTCAGGCTCGCCCAATAGAGGATTTTTTGAACTTTATTGTCGCGGAAAGTTTATGACAGAGGTTGGGAAGCCGAAAACGAACAGCAAATAAGACATCCGAAGAAAGTTGCGTCTGGTAGAGGAGTATGGGCTGCTTCACATAATTTGATAGTATAGTTTAGTTAAGCATTAAGATGTAGTTTATGATAAATAATTGATGTTTCAATAAATCTGTTCATTAAAAAAAAAAACTGCTATAAATATTTTGTGCCAGAACTTTTAGGACATACGTTATAACAGTAAATGTAGTTCTAATCGTGAAATATTGTGTTTTTAGTAACACATTTATTTCATTACAGAAGTAAACTCTCGTCAAAATTAGCATAACAATTTTATATTAGCGCCGTTTGAGTTTTTCGAGTTACAGACATGCGGTTTTTAATTTTCTGTAGCCTATAGGGTTGGTTTTAAAGCCCCGAAGTCGCTATGCTGTAACTTACACGGTTCGCCGCCCATATCGCAAAAAGCGACCCCATGTAGAAATTTGAATTCGCAAGATTTTGACTATAATTTCAGAGACCTACAGGACCGACTAAGAAGGACTCTGTCGGGTAAAACCTCCATCGCGGCACACATTAAGACCTCCTCAATAAGTTCTGTGTATTTGGTCGCTGTTCCATCTCTTCAACCAATTTCAATACCCCCCTAAGCCACTCTTTTGCATTTACGCAGGGTTTTTCCGGGTTTGACCTCTATTGGGCGAATCCATTGATCCTAGCGATGCCTAATAAATTGGTGTGGGGTGCTACTTTCACAACTTCAGCACCTCTCCAGGCCACATCCACACCGACTCCCCACTCACCCCCTCTGGTTCCGCCCCTGTAGAAGTCTGTGTGGGATGTCGTTTTGTCTCGAATTCATGTCATGGCATAACTTGAAGGCTCTCGAAGTTGGCGGAACACACTGCGGACGACCGATTAAGCGCCAAAAGTAATATTTCAACTCCATGGCACACCCCGAGTCGTCCGTTTTTGAGTGGATGAAAATTCATGAAAGAGGGCTCGTTCAAGTACATACCAAGCATCTCTCACGAATTTCGCGATTGTCGATTCACGTAAGTGCAAAGGAAGGTTCCGCCTACCCAACGAATTTTCTCGAGACAAACAGACTGAAAATGGAAATGGGTTAAAGAAGATGGGCAGTGACCAAATACACAAAACTTATTGAGGAGGTCTTAATGTGTGCTGAGATGGAGTTTTTACTCGACAGCTTCCTCCTTAGTCCATCCTGTATGTTTATGAAATTCCTGTCAAAATCTTGCGAATTCAAATTTCGTCATGGGGTTGCTTTTTGGGCTGTAGACGGCGCGGCGAACCGTTTAAGTCAAAACGTATTGCCTTCGGGGCATTCAACCCAACCCAATAGGCTACCGAAAATTAAAAACCGCAAGTCTCTAACTCGAAGAGATCGCAAATGACGCCATTCTAAAAAGTGTTACGCTAAGTTTGACGAGCAGTTTATTTTGCTATGTCAGTTACTATAATTTTGGGGTATTTTTTACTAACCATATTTAACAAGGTAATTCTATATGGGAAAAATAAAAAAAAATCAGTTATGAGTGTTTATTAATATTAAGTTTATTAAAAACTTAATTTTTAAACAACCTATAGAATAAATTGTAATGAATTGTAATATAGTAAACAATTAGGAGTATTTAAGACGCGTTCATGCCAAATATGTTTTTTTAAATTCTTGATATATTTAATGAAGTAAAACAGATCCTTCAGGGTGGCATATTATATAATTTATATTATGTTTTATGCAATTTATTCTAAGTTCTGTTAGTGTCACTTTTATTAACATTTACAGTCAGCAAGGAAAGTCATGATACGCACACTTTTTGAAGGTTTCTTAAATTCTGATAATTTGTACTACAGTACTGATTTTTTGCTTTTGGTAGGAATATAGGTTGTGAAATTATGCTAATAAGCTCAAGTTGAGGTGATATGTTAATTTGAAAATATGATGCTAAAAAGGTAAAATTGCGTTGTTTTCAAAAAACCGTGAATAACTCCGATAAAAAAAACTGGACGTTTTCCACGAAACACCGAACTACTACACTTTTCTCGACGCGCGTTTCGCCAACCAAGTTGGCATCTTCAGGAGAAGATTAAAACTAAATTCTAGCCTACACACTTGCACTATTTTTAACAAATTTATTGCCACGATTCACTGAACCGTAACTGTCTTTGTTTATCAGAGCAAACAGTGGACTGGTGGGTATCGGACCATTGTCCTTATTCATACTATTGTTACACTTAATGATTTCTAAACATTCAAAAGCATCAAACTGTCTACTGTTTGTTACATTTCTAAAAAATATGAATATCAATTTGGTTTATAATTCTAAAAATAAACTACAGACGTTTTTGGCTAACCCCAAAGACAAAATCGACATCAACGAAAAGTCAGGAATATACGAAATAAGTTGTAAAGATTGTGATCAAAAGTATATTGGGCAAACAAAAACATCTATATTGACTAGATTTAAAGAACACGTGGCTCATTTGAAATATGGCAGAACAGAAAAATCTTGTGTTGCCCAACACGCTTTTGACAACAACTATAGGAGAGACATAAATAATTTAAAATTAATTAGAAATGTAACAAACAGTAGACAGTTGGATGCTTTTGAAAGTTTAGAAATCATTAAGTGTAACAATAGTATGAATAAGGACAATGGTCCGATACCCACTAGTCCACTATATGCTCTGATAAACAAAGACAGTTACGGTTCAGTGAACCGTGGCAACAAATTTGGTATAAATAGTGCAAGTGTGTAGGCTAGAATTTAGTTTTAACCTTCTCCTGAAGATGCCAACTTGGTTGGCGAAACGCGCGTCGAGAAAAGTGTAGTAGTTCTGTGTTTCGTGGAAAACATCCAGTTTTTTATTTCTATGCCGAAGGTTCCAGTACCCACCCCAGGAATAACTCCGATAATATTAAATTATTTTCAAAATTCTTGGACTCACATTGAAGGAAAATCATCACAATATATGCAAGTATATATTTGAAGCCTGTATCGTACTGAGCCTTTTTGGAAAAAATTCTAGACTTTAGAAATTTCTAAACTCGAACCAACATTATCATAATAATTCAGCCCCGTAGGCCACAAATAACTCTAAAAAGTTAACGGGTTAAGGTCCCTCTGAAACTTGATACTTTATTGAAGTTTCAATCAACTTTGAAAGGAATTTAATATCGTCGTAGTTATTCATGGTTCTTTGAAATTTGATACTTTTTATCTTCTACATTTTTACAAAAAGTTTGACAATAAGTGACCTTTTTAACGCTTGGGGTAAATTATTAAATAAACTTCGGATACATTTTCAAATAATATTCTTTCTTTGAGACAGAACGTTCTTCGTAAACGACTGAATACATATTTTTTGTTGTAAACATTTTATAAACGCAATTTTTACATATAAACGTTTAAATATCAGCGTTTTCATATTTTTTATATTTTTCATAAACACATTTTGACTGTTTTTACATTTTTGACATTTATAAGATTATTTACCTTCTTTGACCATTTTGACCTCTGACATATTTTAGCGTTTCAATCTTTTTGAAAATTTTATTATTTGTTTTGTCCTCTTTGACGTATTTCATCTCTTTGACCTTTCTGACCCGTGTGATCTTTTCTCGATCTTTGGCCTTTTTTTATTTCTGGCCTTGATTTATTTGACATTTATGGCCTCCTTGATGTTGAATAATTGGTCTCCTTGTCATCCCTGACATAATTGTTCGCCTTAACCTCCTACTCCACCTTGGCCCCCTTTTGTGATCTTATTAATACCATTGTGACATGCCTGCCCTGATTAACCTCCTTATGTTCTCATCATCCTCCTTTTGTTGTCCTTGTCCTCCTCAATCACATTTTATCCTCTATAACATATTTTTGTTCTGTTTGTCTTCCTCCACATCAATTTGCTGCCCTTGTCCTCCTTAAACTTATTTTATACTTAATATTCTTTTCCTTTTGTCCTCCCTTTGCGTTAGTTCTCCTGAACCTCCATTTGTTCTCCTTGCCGTATTTAATCTCCTGTTCACCTTATCCCCCGAAGCTCCTCCAATTGTCCTACCTTTGTCCTCCTTTTGTCTCTCTTTTTGTCTTTTCTTTATCCTCATTTTCTTTTATTTATATCATCTTTCTCCTCCTTTTGTCCTTATTTTGATCTTCAACGGGCTTGTCCTCATTAACCTCCTTTTGTCCTCTTTAAACTTCTTGTTCTCTTGACCTACTTTTGTTCTCCTTATCCTCCTTAACTTTCTTGTCTTGCCCTCTTTAACCTCATTACCCTTAATACCATTGTCCATCATCGAGATCCTTGTCCTCGTTGACCTTCTTTACTGTCATTTGTTCTCATTTCTCTCCTTAACTACTAGTCCTGTTAGACCAAGACACCTTGTCATTTAACACTTCATCGTCCTTGTACTTCTTGATGTGAACCAATTTATCTTAATGACTTCCGACTTTGACCTCCTTTTGTATGATACTAGAAGTTTATTAATGAGATATTTATGCTATATATGACATGCCTATAAAAAGGCATGTCAAATGAAAATCTCCCTTAATTCACGCTGAAATTCAACCTCCTTCCCTCCCTTGGTACAACAAATATAGCAATCAGCCAAATGAAAATAAATTCATTATGCCTTGGCCATACACATACGTTTCACAATTTTTTTATATTCCTTTTTCATTTCGTTATAGTTATTCCCGTATCTATTGGGAGGGGGGGAATAGTACGCTTTTTTTATTAGAGATTTGTACATTTACTAATTGCCAAAAATTATGTCAAACATTTTATTTGGCCTATTTTAAATAATTAAACCCCTTCAACCCCCCTACCTATTAAGCTAAAAATATTTTAATTTTTAGAGTCTGTTATATTGTACAGGTTTCTAAAGTGCATATCTTGCTTCTTTTGAAAATTACCAATACGAAAAAATGTATTATCCGCATTTAACCCCCAACCACTCAAGTGATTAAACTCAAAATCAAGTTGAGACCTCATCATAATACATAAATGGTCCGAATTTGGAGCTGATATCTTAACGCCTTCTCAAGTTATCGTATGCACAAAAATTGTGAAGAGACAGATCGACAGACGGAAATTTTTTTTCACTTAAATTTATAATTTCGACGTCTCGGAACATTTTATTCCCTTAAAAATATTTCTTGAATATTATAGTTCCACTCCACTACGTGGATTTGGAAATTATTATGTAAATTATTATTAATTTTATTAATAATTATTAATATTATTAATAGGTGATCCAGTCTCCGCCGACGTCGATTGTAGTTTACATAGTCAAGGATTGCTTTTACGATATCTTCGACGTATTGCCTTGAAATCGACTTCCATGTTCCGTGAATCTGTCGAGAGAACTCCAAAGTGAAGACTTGTAGAACTCCAAGAGGTTACTTGTAGGACGTGTGGAAAATATGAGGAAATTCGTCTTATTCTTTGCCTCTACTCATCATTGGCTGATATGAGAGATATTCACCTAGACTCCAGATATCGCTCCATGCTCGAGGGGTCGAGCAGTTATCGGTGGCTGCCGTAACACTAAAGGGGCCCCGATATAAAATGCCAGCACGATACGACCACGGGAACCCATCAAAAAACGGCGCAGAAATCCAGAGAACCATCCAGAAACGACCCTCAACACCACTAAGGAGACGTCCTGGGAAAGATCCAGGTATCCCATCATCTTCGGCACCCTCGAGAACAGGGGGTAGCCGAAGCCCCGTTAAGCTCCGACAAGAACTAACGGAGTTATAGGGTCGGGAACGCCGTCGAACAACATCGAAATTTAATCGGTGAGCGTCGGGGAGAAATCTGGAATAAATCCAAATAATATAAAAGCCGGAGCCCCGACCGCACCAGTAAGTTTTTAACTTGGAGTATTTCTATTCATCAAGTGAGTTGAAGAAGAGTTCCCAGTGCGAAGTAGTGAAGTGACAGTGATTTCCAAGTGCTAAAACAGTGTGTCGGGAGTGTCCAAGACCCCAACCGTGCCCGTCGCCTCTAGAGGGGCCCGGTTTCAAAGTGTAGCCAAATACAAATCAGACAGAGACTGAACCCCTGTTTTTAGTGCCGTGCCTCCGGATAGCGCCAAGTAACCGCGACCGCGAGTGCCCACGGACGCTATACCAGTGCCTGAGGGGACGTAATCGAGGACTTCCACTCCCCCAGGTCCCTTAGCCGTAAGTTCTACACGCTTTTTTGCATGCACCGCAGTGAGCTTCCACAGCAGGCCACCGCGAGACACCACATCGCCCCAGCGCAAACCACACCTTCCCCTGCGAGGACCCAGCGACTCCAGGCGGACCACCACGTCCCACAGAGGACCCCCATCGCCCCAGCGCGATCCAACGAGCAACCATCAACCAGAGGACTTTTTCCTGCGCAAATTCACTCAGAAATCATGAACCACGACATCCTCTTCGAGGAAGACCATTCACCAGCTACACTCCAGGTCCCCCACGTCCACGGATCGGATCTCCAGGTCCCGTAATCGGAACTCCAGGTCCCCCACGTCCACCAATCGGATCTCCAGAACACCAACGACGGCACCCGACCTCCGACCGACTTCGCACTCCACCTCCCAGTGGAACGACATGCCAAACTTCCGATTCGACGAGTGAACCTCGCTCTAGCGTCACGACCCGAAGCTCCCGCAGTCCCTGAGATGTCCAGACTCGGCCTACACGGAGCAGACGCAGGAGCGACGTCGAGGGGGATATCTCGGAGCTCCCCTAGAATTACAACTACCACCACGGCTCCGCAACCACGCCCTAGGACACGCCACCTCGATGGAAGGCCCGTGCTAAGAGGACCACGGGTCACATGGCAGCCGGCGGCGCGCACGTCCCCCGCAAACGTTCACACTGTCAATGTGAGTGCTCTCCATATATGGAAAATAGATCAATTCTAAGACAGTTGACTTTATTATATGCTTTTATAAAAAGGAGTTATCTGTGTATTTAACAAAATAAAATAACACATCGTTCTGTTTGCCTAAAATACTTTTGATGCGTGAGTTGCCTTTTTTTTTAGATTTGTGGTTTTTGATATCTTCAAAAAATATATATTGTATATATGTATATATGGGGCATTTCACGCCAAGTGAGGTCAAAAAAAAATTCTGTTTGAAACATATCACAATCGATAGTACTTGCTAAAAAACTAACTTCTGTAAGATTTTAGATTTTTTGAGCCACAAGGAGAGGGATGGTGAGGGTGAGAAAATACAAATTTTCGTTTCGACTCTAAGATGTCAATCCTTCTCGGTAAGAAAATGAAAAGAAATAAAAAGAAGGTTGCAATGGTTTTTGATGTGTTTTTTTTTTGCGTAGAATACGATAAAAATATTTTCAAAATTATTGGGGGTAGTTTTCACCCTTATTTTGAGGATAGGAAGTTTAAAATCGAAATTTCGAAAAGTTTTTTATAATTTTTTTTATTTCTAATTTCTTTCTATTTTTTTGTACTTTCGATTAATTTTTAATTCATAATGGGCGTCGACAAGGAACTGGCCCAAAAAACGGCCCAAAGGTGAAAAAACATGGTTTTAGCGTATTTTCTCATCCTGTGAGATAGTAAATGGCAAGTGAATAATATATTCCAAGGTTTTTGGGGTCGCTGATTACGAATTTAACGTCAGATTTTCTAAAAACAAAATGGCGGATCCAGTATGGTAGTCAAATTTTAAAAAATGGCTAAATTTTGAAATTTAAAAAATACCATCGTATTCTACGGGAAATTTTCTACGTTAGATTCGTAACCAGCGACCCCAAAAACATTGGAATATATTATTTACTTGCCATTTACTATCTCACAGGATGAGAAAATACGCTAAAACCACGTTTTTTCACCTTTGGGCCGTTTTTTGGGCCAGTTCCTGATCGACGCCCATTATGAATTAAAAATTAATCGAAAGTACAAAAAAAATAGAAAGAAATTAAAAACAAAAATTGAAAAAAATCATGTCATACTTTTCGAAATTTCGATTTTAAACTTTCAATCCTCAAAATACGGGTGAAAACTACCCCCAATAATTTTGAAAATATTTTTATCGTATTCTACGCAAAAAAACACATCGAAAACCATTGCAACCTTCTTTTTAATCATTTTCATTTGCTTACCGAGAAGGATTGAAATTTTAGAGTCGAAACGAAAATTTGTATTTTCTCACCGTCACCATTCCTCTCCTTGTAGCTCAAAAAATCTAAAATTTTAGGGAAGTTAGTTTTTTTTAGCAAGTAATATCGATTGTGATATGTTTCAAACAGATTTTTTTTTTTACCTCACGTAGTTGCCGTGAAATGCCCCATATATAAGTTACCGCAAACTGTAGGCACGTATATTTTTACGTATAAACTTTAAACTGGCTCTAAATTTGATATGAATCGATTTTTTAAATGTAACGAATTATGAAACAAATACAGGTGGTTTCCTCTCGTGAATATTTTGAAGTGTAACAAACAACACATTTGTATTCATATACTGAACAAATTGAGGTTTCCACACTGTCAGAGCCGCTATGATTAAATGTGTGTTACTGCTGATATTTTCAGCTTTCCAATACGTTTTATTTTGCATTTATATCAATATTTTTAATATGGCTTGAAAGGTAAAATATAAACTGGATTCTCGCTGATTTGTTTTTGTTATATGCTTAAACAGTTTTCATAAATATCCAAAATATTATTCATACTACTTTAATGTTCTAAAATAATGTGTATATAATATTTTGTGAATAAATGTTACCCCCCCCCCCAGATTTTTTATTATAGTTTCTTGCTATCGTACACACATTCTTCTATATTCAATTTTATAAAGACTTTTTTTAAAGAATTTTATAAAGAATTGTTTTTTAAATTCTCCATTCTGAAATTCCATAAAATGTATGTATATCGTGCGAATACCCATATTTAAATTTATACCCTGTATATATTTTTATTTTGCTTCAGTCAGTAAAATTATATCACATCTATCATACTAGTACCAACTTTATTGAAATGTGAATGCACTGGAAATACTGATATGTGTAAATAATAAAATTATATTTTACACATCGGTCTTCTTTATACAGGGTGTCCCCGGATTGAGTTACCTATAGGTGAAATAGACAAAAAATCTATTTTTCGACAAAACGTCATTCTTCATAAAAAGTTTGTCTTGAAACACCCAGGAAGTTTGTTGTTTGTTCAATTTAAAATACTGGGTGTTCAAAAATAGCAAAAATTAAATAATAATGAAGACCTTAAATATTATACAAAAGTACCTTAAAGAGTACCTTAAGGTAAAAGGACTTTAAGCCTTAAGTACCTTAAGGAGTAAAGTACCTTAAATATTAACGCTATGTAAAAAAATATATATATAATGTTAAGAAAAAATGTTTGCAATTAAATTTAATACTCAAATATGAAAGCATGGCCTACTAGTCAATATTAAGTATTTTGAGAGAGATGCCGCAATTTTTATCATTGTTGTAGCCAAGTATAGCCATTTTCTTTTTAAAAAAAATATGTTTACTAAAGGCGCAGACATAATAAGAAACCATAAATCCCAAAAATATTATATTTAAACATTTATTTTGAAGAAATTATGATTTAATAAACAAATTCAAAATTATTTTGAAAAAACACCAAAATTATTATTCACGCACCATAACTATTCTACTTGTAGGCCTCCAAGTTCAACACACCTTTCCAGTCTCGTTCTAAAAGATGTGTATGTTGAGTGGATCATTTCTTGATTTACTTGGGCCACTGCTTGAATGATCCGAGTCTTGAGTAGGTAAATCAATATTGTGTTCTATCGGCTGTCTATTATAAACTATTTCCTTCAAAAATCCCCAAAGGAAAAAGTCAGGGGACAAGTCAGGGGACCTTGCTGGCCAACAAATAGGTCCATATTTTCCGATCCACTTCTCTCCAAATTGTTTGTTAAGCCAACTGCGGACCTGAATTGCTGAATGGGTGGGGCATCCGTCCTGTGAAAAGACGCTGTTTTTCTATATTTTAAATTCTCTTCGTCTAATTCTGGCCAGAAAAATGTGTTTAGCATCTCCAAGTATGAATATTGATTTAAATTTTCTTTAAAAAAATTCGAATCAATTGTTCGATTGAAAGTAATTGCATACCAAACATTCAGTTTTTTGAAATTTTGACTTCTAGAAGTAGCTGAAAAAGACGGATTTTCTTGTGCCCAAAAACGACTTGCATCATCACCAACTTCCAACTTGTGTATTATTTCCGGTTTGAAAGCTTTACAGTTATTATCGACCAAAATCCTTTGAATGTGTGTTTTGCCAATATCAATTTGTGCAGATCTCCTTCTTATGATAGTTTTGGATTTTCTTCGACTGAATTTAAAACTAGAATTGTGGCTGCGTCATCGTCATCATGGGCCTTTTTTTATTTATTTTTTTTCGCATTTTACATCACCAGAGGGGCCACAGATGCAAAACTCACATTATCCATAATTTTTCTAAATAGAGTTAGTGGCGCTATCTTGTTCATCGTATTGAACTACACCATTTCAAATGTTAAAAGTGATATAAAACTCACATTTTCGTATTTATTTTAGATTATGGAATCTGTGAATTGTTTCAAAACTCACATTCTCCTAAGGAGAATGTGAGAATGTTAGAACTTTTTACTGTCAACATTTTTTGTACTTTGCAATTTTAGGTTCAATCATTATAAAAATATTTCACTTCATCAGTCAATGATGATAATAAACCCGTATTCTAAGTATTTTGTGCAGCTTTTTATTTTGATTATGAACTACCATATTACATAACATTTTTATTAATATACCATTGAGTTTGTTTCCAAGTCCCTTTTATTAGCTGAACTTCATGAATTTTAGTGTAAAGCTAATATTATGTAGAACAATTTGGAGCAAAACGACCATTATCCAAAAAGTTGTATCAAAACTCACATTATCCAAATTTGAATTCACTTTCTTGGAGTCAAATATTGTTGTGCTGTCATTTCACCAATTGAGAAGCAAATGTAAAGTTCTAATACAAATACCAAAAAAAATTTAGAGCGTCAGGTCACTTGAAAAGTCAAAAATCAGTTATTCCTTCTTCCTGAAAAAAAATTTAAAAAAGTGGATAATGTGAGTTTTGCATGTATACCCCTCACCAGTTAAATCAAATTTTTCAAATTTTCACGGCTAATTCCGACTTCTGCATATTTTTCAAGAAACTAATAATTGCATGACGATAAGAAATATTACCGATACCATAACATTTAATGAGTTAAATTTTATGTTGTAAAGTAAGCATTATTTGGAATTAAAAGTCAATAATTTAAATTTCAAACGCTTTGTCAAACACAATGTCATACTATAGCAATTGCCTTATTGATGGCTTATTGGAATTTCAAATATTCTAATTATGGACTTTGAGAAGAAATAGTGTAAAGATAACCTATTAACTACAGTGTTGATTGACTAAATGATTATCTGGACGTGCTGTTTCTTCAAAATAAATGTTTAAATAATATGTTTGGGGTTTATGATTTCTTATTATGTCTGCGCCTTTAATATACATATTTTTTTAAAGGAAAATGACTATACTTCAAACGTATAACAATGACAAAAATTGCGGAATCTCTTCAAAACGCTTAACACTGACTAGTAGACCATGCTTTCATATTTGAGTATTAAATTTAATTGCAAACAATTTTTTCTTAATAACTTTTTTACATAGCGTTACTATTTAAGGTACTTTACTCTTCACTATTATCTAATCTTTGCTATTTTTGAACACCCTGCATGTTAAATTGAACAAACAACACTTTCTGGACGTTTCAAGACAAGCAAAACTTTTTGTGAAGAATGACTTTTTGTTGAAAAATTAAATTTTTTATCCACTTCACCTATAGATAAGTCAATCCGGGGACACCCTGTATATACTAAAAATTAAATTTATTTATTGTTATGTAAATGGCAGAGTCCATTACGAAGAGAAAACTGGTTGTTAGTATTGATATTGGATAGAAACATGTCGTCATTAGTAGAGTTCGGAAATCGCGGCTTACCGTATGTAAAACTGTATTTTTTTTTGTGCCTTTGATTTTTACGGGGGCGAAGTTCGCCCTCGCGAGGTAACCCTCGGCGCTCTTCCACTTAACCCACGATACACTCACACAGTAACACCCATGTCCTAATAGAGTTGCCAAGTCTATTAGGCGGGACTCGAACCCACTGACAGAGGTTCAGCAGATGGCTCAGATCGCCACCTCTGGTACCACCCGCTAGATGCCACTGTCCGACAAATTTTCACAGAGCAGATATGGTCACCCATCCAACACGCAACCCGACCGAGCGTTGCTGCACTCGAATTATCGGAGTTTGGCGTTTAGACGAATTACCATAATGTTGCTCTTATTATCTATCCAGCGTTCCCGCATGAGATCGACAAATTACCGCGCAGACGTGAGTCCCGGGACATCGGGAGGGATCGGTCAGTGGCGTGGATATATAGGGGTAAGAAATACATGCGTATATAATTTACAAGGCAACTAAAAGTACGGTTGAGAAAACTTAGCTGAGAAAAGCTTAAAAAAAAACTGAAAAAAAAAACTTAAAAAGTCATGTGTAGAAATTACGAACTCGAGATACTAATTGTCAATTTGTTTTCTTTAAATATTCAACAAGTACTTTCTGATAAAAATGAGAAAGTTTTTGAATACGTTTTTATTATTGTATAGAGTCTGTGATATCGTGCATAATTTTGTATAACTGCTTTCAAAATTACCACTTAAAATAATATGTAGAACACACACTTTAAAAGGTTTAACAAACTTTTGGGATACCCTATATATCCCCTACCTATAACTCTATATACCCTACATATAACTCTATATGTATTTATGTAAAGAATCACTAAATATACTAACAACAGAAACAAATAAACACCCCAAACTCGACAACCATCATATAATCTTTCAGAGACATGACGTCTTTACTCGTGTCACCTTTGCCTGGAAATCTGCTTTAAAGATATTCGAGGAATACTGTGCAATAGCACTTGAGCACCTCTTAAGCATTTGACAGATTTTGCCGGCGCAAACTTCTGAATAAACCCCTCCTTGTAGTCCCCATGGACTTCCTTTTCATTTATGCCCTAATGTGGGAATATTGAACTTTCTTCGGGGAGTTCAGGAAAGGTCGGAGGTATTATAATTGATCTACAATCGTCTAGCAATTGCTCAACTCAGGCATATCTCAAAGATCTTTGATAATCACATTCTGAATTGATAATATCGAAAGAGGGCAATAAGTGATAAAAATTCACAAGCCTCGCATTTTATTCTAGTCTTACCTTATATGTATATTGAAAATACGACACAACAGCGTTTGATTAATACTGTAGTAATAAAATAACTAGCCATTCCAACTAGCCATTCCAACCAACACGTCATCAAAGTTGGCCGCGCAAAATAGACATAATTCTTGGTCTTAAGTTTATAACCTTATTGAATTGTCGAGAATGTCATATTATGTATATATAATAATATAAATATAAAACTTGATTGAAAAGAAACCATATTTTCAAAAAAATAAGACAATCACGTGGTGCAGTATCCACGGTGTTCCCTTAATTTCTTTAATTCTACTTACAATGCGTTACTGAAGGTCTTCCATGTCGCCAACGGGAGTTTTGAGTCCACGGGAATTGAATATTTTAGATTAAAGCCAGAGAAAAAATCACAGGGGGTCAAGTCGCAAGAGCTAGGAAGGAATATGGTCTGTGTGTTCAAACTAATTATTGGATCTTCGAAAAACGCACCTATATAATTATGTAATTGTTTCCCTAATAGTACGCGCACGAGCTCCATCTTGTTGAATGTAAACTTCTAAAAGGTGTTAAGATTTTTAGACGGCACCTCTCTGCATTCAGTGTTCTGTTACAAAAAAATAGGTCCAACAATCATTCTTCTGCTCACAGCTGCCAACACTCACTCAGATCACTTATATTTTTTTGTAAGTGTAGTGGTTTTAATATAAAAGTGAAGGTTGTTGCGCTCCAAAGTCCCAAAACTAATAAGTCATTTAAAGGGTTATACTACCCAGCAAATTGGTTTTCCCATTTTTTTTATTTATTTTTTTTTGCTGCTGTATAAGCTATCTAAGAATTATATTCAAAAATAATTTTGGGGAGCAAGCTTTAAAAAAAAATTACAGCTTATTTTTCGAACAATTACTTTTTCAGTGTGTTTTACAACACCTAACCACACTTCTGGAGTACACTTCTGTAAAGATTTTTCCCACATAGCAAGCACTTTATCATCACCGTATCCATCTTCACCAATATGTGCGTTATAAAAATTTTTTGCATTTGCCCATATCATTTCAATAGCATTAAATTGACAATTATATGGAGGCAATCTTAATACCTCATGACCATTTCTTTGTAAACATTCATCTACTTTGTATCTTGTTGGTTTCTGATTTTGTTTTGCAATATTCAAAAGTTGTGTTTTAAACATATCTTTAGTATATGTTATATTTGATTTTTCTAACCATTCAATTATTTGAGGTTTATTCCACGAAGTTGTAGGCTGCCTTTCCACTTGAATACTGTGATAGGAAGCATTATCCATAATGATTAAAGAGGGTTCCTTTAAATTTGGAATCAATTTCTCTTCTAGCCATTTCATAAAAATATCTGCGTTCATATCACCATGATAATCTGCGAGCTTTGATTTTGTGGAATAAATCAATCCGGCATTATCAACGAACCCTTTGTTGCTACCTGCATGAAGTACAATAAATCTTTTGCCTTCGTATCCTTCTGGTTTACGTACACTTTTCTTTGATTCGTCCTGCCATGATTTGGTTTGGTTTCCTTTTGCGAATATCCAAGTTTCATCCAAAAAGACCAACTGTCTAGAAGTATTAGAATTTCGATTTACCATGTATTTTCTTAAAAACTCACATCTCAACAGCGCTATGTTAGTCTTTTCCATTAACGCACTTCTGTTATCGTCTTGTTTATATTTAAAACCTATATTTGCTTATTGTATTAATATTTGCATCAAGGACACATTTTACTTTGAGTTCTTCCTTCAAAATTCTAAGTGTGACATGTTTTTCTAAAACAGTTAATAGGGTATGAGTAATAGGGGATGCATGCTATTTTTAAAATCGTTTATTCCTTACTTTCAGCATAGATGTTGTATATAACGTTGCGAACCTCCACTTTGTGGCCTTCAGGTAAATCATCTGTCTTTGATTTTAATCGAGGCTTGTATTTTATGTTGGTTGAAGCTTCAGGTATTTTAGGAGATGTTTTGATACTGCAAACCGTACGCAAACTAATGCCCAAAGCATCTGCAACACGCTGAAAAAAGCAAATTGAGAAATTGCATATGATAAGATGAGTATGTTCTAATTTACCTGCTGAACTGCATTAACAGAAATTAAAGGACCCAAGTTCTCTTTTTCAGCCATGAAATAATTAAGCAATTTCGCAACAATCTCTCTTGCTTGCGAATTTAAGCGTTTTCCAGGCATTTTGAGGTTAGTTCTTATAAGAACCGATTGTATATTCACTCTTAGTTGTAAGTCTTTGAACAAGAAGAACGATAAAAGAGAACAATTAGACCGTGTCAATAACGATGGAATTTGTCTAATAACTCCACAAATAAAGTAAAAGATAATGAAAAAAGCAAAAACACGATAACGCCACTGAATTCAAATGTCAGAGAGCCGTTGACTATCACTACGACAGCTTCCATATCGTCGTCTCTTTTTAATTCTGCTTGAATTTATCGGTCGTATGTCTCAGCCACTCTCAGCGGTTCGAAAACATACGTACCTACATAACTTGCTTATTATAATGCATGCAGCAACCCAACATAGGTCGTAGCTAATTTCATACACACGCAAACATTCATCAGACAAAGTATAGCATATTCCTATCCTACTTTTTTGTGAAGCGAAAGATGCAATAGGCATAATGTTCATAACCCTTTTAGTTTTTGAAATACAGTGTGAAACTGAAAATTTGCACTTTTCGGATACCCCCTCTAACTCACACTTCTTTTATCTTAATGAAAATGTAAAAACGGACTTTACACTACAATTTTTATGTCGAATCCAGTGGCGTAGTCAGTTTTTGCATTCCATCGTCCGTTTCCTCGGAATAAATCCAACATACGTTTAGTTAAATGGGACACCCTGTATATTTGTATTTGGTTAAATTAAGTATTTTCTAACCATTTCGAAAATATGTCATTATTGATAAATTTTCTTAACGATAAGCTCACAAACTTAAATGAAAAATACAATTTTTGTATGTAGACCGTAACGTTGCAAAAGAAAACAAAAGTTTCTGTTTTGAATTATCAAAAATATATTAGCTGTCTGTAATATATCAAAAAGTATTGTTAAAGGACACATTGTTAATTGTTATAATTACTTTGCACGTTCTAGGAAATTTAAAGAAAAGTATGGGGCATTGTATTAAAAAAAGTTTAGATGGTTTGAAGTTTCGCTAAATTATAGTTCTATTTTAAACACCCTGTCCATAATGGACGAATAATAAAAGCATTGTTGCATAGCTTTAGAGTTCTACTAACCACAACACTATAACCGATACATAATTTTATAAAATGACCACTATGGTTTCAAATGTTATGTTGCCAATGAACAAAATGTCAAAAAACTCGAAATAACCAAATAAATAATAAAATATAGGTAGAAAAACCTACTAAAAATCTGCCTAAAATAAAGTATAGGATCGAAATGTGCAAGAAAAATGACATAATTCTATTTAAAATAAGGAAGTCGACATCGGTGTAACCGGAAGTGCAGCTACCAGCTACCATGAACATTTTTCATCAATTTCACCTTGGCCCTATTAGCTTCTGTCCAGGTTTTTGAAAATTAGTCATTTCTACTATATTCTTCAAAATTTATTGGGGTTGCCAAACCTCACGTGTCGAAACTCGCGACTCAATTTTCTTTCTTTTCTTTTTCGGTCGGATTTGCACATGTAAGTTATTTGTTTATATGTATGTTGCTACTTCTAATTATTTTCACTCAAAATAGACTCAAAAATAATGGGCGACTATGAAAGCGAACAGGCTCGCCTCTGTCGCCTTTGGAAAAAGTGTCAAAGCGAGAAAGATTTCGTTGTTCAAGCGGATTCGGAATCAGATGAAGAATTAAACAACTTCAGTATAAACAATGACTATCCTGGTTTTGGAACAAGAACCCGATAGAGAAGAAGAGTTCATAAAATAAAATGAAAGGTCTTATTCTTGGAGAAAAATGGGATAAAACGGTTCAAAGTACGCAATAACAGAAATGTGCGAAAAATGAGAAGACCTCAGTGGAATGTTTTTTGCTCAGTTTCTGCTCAGTGGAAGCAGATCATTGCTAATCTAGTTCAGCACACTAATCAGCGAACTGTGGAAAAATCTGAGACATGGGAATATTTATGAAAACATGAACAAAAACAAAACTTTCATTCTATATTTGTTACTAGAAAGCTAAATGCTTATGTTATTGTCTTATTTGTTTGTTTTTTTCTTCTCTTTCCATATATAAAATACAACACGGACCGACTTATTTTTATAACACTGTGTTGCAAACACAGGCCAAATAGAAACCTGTCTCCTGTAATCTAAATTTAATATGCACATTAACGAGTATTTGGCGTTGCATATATCTTAACTATCAATAACTGTCGAATGTGAGAGTATTTATGTCCTCTCTTCAGGTCATCCACTTCAGGTCTCTACCACCTGACACACTAAAAATAGGAGCTTAAAAGAGGAGAATATGCTTTCTACAGTTTCCTACGAGTTGACGTCCCTTGAGGATAGGTGCCTATTTTCCTCTCCGGATTTAAATCGCTAAATGATAAACATTCCTTAATGAATGGCACCGGAGTCAGGAAACCTAAAATATTATATACGATGGCAATTACTGTTTACTTGCAGTTGTCAGTACACATTTGTATCGTTAATAGTTAATAGATTTTCTAGAATAGTGGATAGTAAACATCAGCATTTCAGTGTGATAAGGAACGTAACCTAGATTAGACTGTCAGTGATATGCGAGACAGTGTTAATTATTGTGAAGTAGGTACCTCGTAACGAAGAGTACAGTAGGAAGGCATTATCTGATGTAAAGTTGAGAATAAAAGGAAAGCAGGTTTATAAAACATATATAAATGTGTGGTAATTATTCCAAATTAATTATTCGTATAATACAGTACAACTTCGATAACCAGGAAGTCAGTAATTCGAATTCTTCGATAATACATATGACCATTATGTGTGTTATAATCCGGATTGCTTAATATTTGATAATTTTTTGTATTAATAATGATATTGAATGAATGTTTTTGATGTAATAATTATTAATATTAATATTTGAACAGGCATTTAATTCTCTTCACGCCTTTGGTCACTTCTACAGCTGATGGAGTAAAAAATCATTAGAATGACAAAATTATTTTACGGAAAAAGTCTCTTGGTGCATATATTATCTCAAGAAGAAAACGTTGCTGAACTGCTAAAAAAATCTAAATCTGAAAGATGTATGCTTACTAAGCAACACATGGCGGAAAGTTTCTGCCAATACCTTGTCGAATTGGTGGGAAAATATCAAGTGTAATCAAAACTTTTCGTCAGGTTTTGAATCAGAATGTGAGAAGCCAAGGATCTGGTATCTTTAACTCACCTACGAGAACAACGAATCACCCAGACGTATAGCAAATGCTAAACAATTTAAATTGAACAAAGTTTTACTAATCAAGATGTTACCAAGTGGACTGAAGAAGACGAAAACTTCCAAATGAAACACAGCTAATAGAGGAAAGTGACAGCGAAACTGAAATTGTAGATACAATTTCATAAGTTAAAAACGTTGATGCAGTTATAAGTGTCTACAAAGAGCAGAGAAAAATAATATGTTATTCACGACATGCTGGTTCCTCAAAGAAACGGGTTTCGTGAACCACTATAAACATGCAAAGCAGATAAAAATTATAAAATATTAAATGGCTTGAACAAGGAAATCTGTTGTAATGGAAGGAATTAGAAAATGTTTGTCTTGGTAGTGGGCGGGTAGTTCCAAAAAGTTTGGCCTATAATATGTATTAATCTCGAACATTTTTTTAAATGTTGTAAATTAGATAGATATTTCATAAATATTCATTTTGATCTTAATCATGAACCTAACGAATTAAACTTACTAATTACAGGACCAGATGATCGATATATGTATATGTCAGTTCTGTATTACAGTATAGCCTCGATAATTCGGATTAATAAAAAATGGGCTTATTTGGATTTTCAGAAAATCCGGATTAACTTTGCTGAAACGTAGCCGATATAAATATGTATGTTAATATTGTAAAGTGATACAAATAACATTACGCACAGTTTCATCCAAACTAATTTTGAAGAATATATTATTAATTTCTTCTGTAAGTAGCAACCTGATTTTAAACCGTTTTTACGCCTCTTAGTGCCTCTGACCCTCCTCCCGCTATCCTATAAATATAATAAAATAAAATAAATCATACTCCTATAATTAATAATACTGGAAAGCAGTAAATAAATAAAGTGAATAAAGAATTACAATAAGTTACGATTCTATGTATTTTCATTTACTTGCAATAGCTAATTATTTACTTAGGAGAGGCGGTCGTTTGATTAAAGTTATTTAAATGTCTGCTTCTTGTTATTTAAATGTCTAAAAATATACGCTTATAAAGGGTGTCCCAAAATTTACGCAAGATTTGAACTAAATAGAAAAGACAGGTTTTTTCAATTGTATTTTTTTCTTGAAACATAAAGTACATATGATAGGGTTACGTATGGAATAGCACATCGGACAAATGACCTCCACGGCTTTTGCTGGCAATTTTCCATGACCATTTTGCATAAATATGACTTAATTTCGTTGATGCAGCGTTGAATCTCCTCCTTCAGTGCATGGGTGGATATGAACTTGTTGACATAGACCTTTGACTTCAAATAACCCCATAGAAAGAAATCAAGTGGTGTTAAATCACATGATCTATGGGGCCAATTCTGATCACCGAAACGAGAAAGTACACGATGGCAATGTCTCATGTAGTAATTGGATTGTTTCACGAACTGTATGGAGTGTCGCACCGTCTTGTTGAAACCACATGTCGTCCATATCAATATCATCCATTTTAGGAAAAAATAACTCGGTTCTCATGTCGCGATATCGAGCGGCAGTGATAGTAACTGCTTGATCAGCCTCGTTCTCGAAGAAGTATGGTCCAATGACTCCTCCAGTCCAAAATCCGCACCAAACAGTGACACGTTGTGGATACATTTATTTTTGGACAATCACATGGGTTTTATGAACCCCAAATGAGTCATTTTTGATGTTTAACGACGCTAAGGTCAAGGTGAAAATGAGCTCCATCGCTTAGGATGATTTTGCTCGAAAAATCACCATTCACTTGTTATTTTTCAATAATCCATTCAACGATCTCCCTTCGCTGTGCATAGGCTGCAGTTCTTGAGTCAACTGAACTTTGTAAGCATAGAGATACAGATCTTTAGTGATTATACAATGTAGGAAGCATGTAGGGAGCTTCTTGAAATTTGCAATTCTTGTCCACGACGCCGAATCGATATTCCTGGACTTTCACCAACCCTCTCACGCACTGCTTCGATATTATCATTTGAACGGCTTGTTATTGGACGGTGGATTAAATCAATATTCCGACAATATTTTGTACGAAATTTGCGAACTGTAGCAGCCAAACTATCATTATTTTTGAAATATTGTTCAACAATGAACATCTTTCGTGTAGCTCTCCATTTTTACTAACCCTAAACTGACAATTACAAACCTTATAATTACCATGAATAATGTTTAAAGCTGTCTCAACGGTCACGCATTGAAATTTGGTCTGGCTCTCCTTATTAGCTGCAGCTTCGGTAGGATTGAACTGTAAAATAACAGCTTTTATTTACTGGACATGTCTCGTTAATACATACCCACAGTTGTGTAATTTTTAAAGCACTTTTAATCCACTGAAGTAAGTAAGAAGTAAGTCACTGCAAACTGTTGTTAGATAGTTGAGATGGACTGCAGCTGGAGTCTTGTTATTATTGACTCTGGTCCACTCAGAGTCGTGACACTTGCTTTGCCCGGAAAGTAGTCCTGTGCCACGACTTTTATTTATGTAACTAGCTCTCTTCTCAGGGCATACTGTACCCCAGATTAGTGGTTAATAAATATTATTCAATTTGGTGGTAACAAAGAGCAAAAAGACTAGATAGTAGATTTTTCTCGTTCCCTGGGGCTAGGACAATTAAAACACAGTGTTTTAAACACCAATAGACACCGTTTACTAAGACGAAACAGCACAGTCAGTTACAGGGGGTGTAATTCGGCCTTAACACCGATACGAAATACTCAAAAAAACCTTAACTATGTAACCTTAACAAAAGAAAACCACAAAGTATATCAGGGTACTCTCCGCAGGTAGCTACCGTTGGTTTACATTTTTGTACAAAAATGTTATAAGTGTTTTAGTGCCGTAAAAGTAATAAATTACCCAAACTATATGTAGACTGTGATGTAAAATAACAATATTATATTATAACGCGAAGTAAATTTCAATCTGAATGACACACTCACGTGACTGGAACAGTTGTAAAAAAAAGGAATTATAAAAAGGGGGTGCCTCCGTAGTTCGGGTTCAATCCTCTGCAAGGGGACGTACAGCAAGCCTTGCACTGGATTCCTACTTCGGGGGTGTAGAACTCGAACCAAGCGCTCGAAACTTGGCACAACAGCTCCACACTCTGGAGATCGTCAACTTAGAACTCCTAACAAGGAACCTGTACTCCGGGATCCGTACCAAGGACCAATGACCCGTACCAAGGAACCCTCACCAAGGACCCTAAAGAAAAAGTGGTTGTACACGACGAAGGCACTCTAAGTGGCCAGAACTTAACCCCAAAACTACGTATGTAAAGTCAGTGTAATAACACATAAGAAAACTAATTACCTCACTCTGAGGGCACGGCACTTCTCCACAAACACCCAGTACAGCAATATCAATAGGTGACGCGTCAAGGGGGGTAACGTGATTAGTGTAGATTCTGGTAACCTCAGAACTACGTTCACAACGTACAACTAGTCCGATGTTGGAAGACAACAATCCTCTAAAAAATTAATTACACGAAATAGGACTTCAGCCACATGGTAGCATATACAAAAAAACACACAGAAATGGCTTCTTACCTGTAACTAATTTTATATCCTACAGAAATGTAGATTGAAACTCGACTCAACCAAACGAAAATATATGCCTAAACACAGCCAAGATTCAATTAACGGATCGAGCGTTTAAATCCCAATTAATGGATGCCAAAATGCAATTCTACGACTCGACGCGTGTAATAGCTACAGGAAATGAAAAATTAATGGCCGTCGTTCATCCAAAATTCGACAGGATGACCATGGACTATAGAAAACCGGCCAGAGTGCACACTGGCGAACCTGCAAGCACGGAACAACGGCGCCCTCACGCGGAACTAATAAGCTATTAAATATCAGCAATTAGTGAAAGCCAGATACTCTACAGTAGCGCAAACTGAGCACGTAACATAGTCACTTAACGTAGTGCGACCTGGTAACGGCATCTCTGGAAGGTATTTGTTTCAGAACTCACGAAATGGCTGTTTATCGAGTACATTCAGGGGTGCATGATAGACAAAGTCGAACATAAACCGAGTTCTCAAGGGTATACCCTTTTTTATTTTTATGTTCCATATTATTTATGTGACGGCTATAATCGCATTTGTCCCTACACAGCAGTTTTTTCTTACAGAATTTGCACATTACGGTGGCTCCATGATAATATAAATTTAGAAATCACTGATGAATTTATGCACTTTCTGTGACATTTTATTATTAATGTCATGTGATAGCTACGCAGATGACATGTATTGCGGCATGATTGACCAACCCTAGTTATTAATTTTTTATTCAAACATTACGAAGTTCGAACAAAATCATTTTTGCGATCATTTAAAATCCAATGATCTACTGCATATACGGCCCAAATCAGTGGCAGTTATTTTTAACAGTGTTTTGTTAGCTATGTTAGACATCTAATAGTCGAAATTATAAATAAATACGTAATATAGAAAATTGCCTACCCAAATGTAAGAGTCACGAGCCGCCGCTGTGGTGATTCTGTTGTTGAAGGAAATGAGGAGAAAAGTGACTTAATATACACATTATGTATATTCATATACATATGTCGTTGTATAGGTTCTTTTAGGTGGAAGAATATCATATTATCATAATATCACATTATTAAGTTTCTACTCTCATTTTTACTTCAATAAAACGGATCATACGAGTGATGAAGGACATACTTAAAGATTACAAAATTAATTTAAGCCATATAGGTTATAAAGGCCATATAGCTCATGAAAATCCAAATATTGCACTTTAAAGAATGTGCGCTTAAAGTCGGAATGATTTTTTTTTTGAGTGAATAGTTTTAGTTTACCTTTTACCATAATTTTTGCAAAAAAAAAAAACAAATAGAGAAATTAGTCATGGCACTTTATGTACGTGCAGTTAAATTAGGTTGTTTGTTTTTTTTTTTTACGATTTTTTCCTATTAGGAAGTATAACAGTGGTTACGCTTGTAATTCCTCCAAAGTCAAGCAGTGTTACATATTGTTCATTATGCCATAGAAAGCGTGATAAATAACATATCCTGGAAAATATTGTAAAAACGTAATAGGTATACTTCCAAAGAACATTTAACTAAAATATGTACCAACAGAGTATGCAATAGTTTTGTCACTTTGACAAAATTATTACACATTTCCCTTATATTTTTAAGACCAACTTTTTTTTATTTTTTTATATAGAAGTTAGCATTATTATATCCTTTTTAATAAGAATAAGATTCTGAAAAAAACACAGCAAAAAGAGTATTATTTTTGTTAATTTGGCATCATAAAAAAATGCCAATGATAATGATTTGTATCATTGTCAGACATAATATTTATTTGCAAGAACATTTATACCATTTATTTACAAACGGATATTTTTTTATTATTGTTATTTGGATTTTACCTCTTACTAGGATCTCATTAATTCCATAGTGTGTTTTATTTAGTTAAATACACAACTAAATCCTACACACCACTAAAACCGGATCAGAGCTACGACCAAAATAAGAAGCAACCAAAAAAATTGACCAAGGGCTCATTTTAAAGCTTAGAGTGTCTACTTTCAAATGCCAAGCGCGCCTTTGAAAAAATCCAAGATAGCGGCTCCAAGATGGCGGCTGGAAGCCGGAGAATCGAGTATCCAGCAAAAAAATGCTCATAAAAGTAAAAATTCGTAACCGATCGGGTCGTTTTTAGGCTCAAATTGTAGCTGATGGATACCCCTAAAAAACTGGTGTGGTAAGTGGACAAAATCCAACATGGCAGATCTCATATGATGGTCAAAAGTCCAATATGGTGGGCGAATTTTTCAAAATCAACTGATTTACACTTAATTTGGGTTCAAATATTCGGGGGGTTTTTGGGGTCGTTGATCATGAACCTGAGGTTTTTAAAATTCAAGATACTCTACGGACCCAATATGGCGGATACTCAATAACCCAATCCACAATATTGGGTCCGCCATCTTGGATTTTGCAAATCGAACTCGGATTCTTAATCGGTGACCCCAAAATCCCCCGTATAATAAATCTGGTACAAATCGGTTTATTTTCGAAAATTTCGTCCGCCATCTTGGATCAGGAATCTTGAGTTTGGCAAATTTGACTTCGGATTCGTAATCAGTGTCCCCAAAAGCCCCGTCTACCAAATTTGGTGCAAATCGTTTCATTTTCAAAAATTCGGCCACCATATTAGATTTTTGACCGCCATATTGGATCCACCATGTTGGATTTTGTCAACCTACCACACCAGCTTTTTAGGGGCATTCATTAGCTATACTTTGAGCCAAAAAACGAACCGATCGGTTGCGAATTTTTTATTTTTCCAAGCTTTTTTTGCTGGACACTCGATTTTTCTCCGGATTCCGGCCGCAATAGTAGAGCCACCATATTAAATTTTTCAAAGGCGCACTCGGCATTTGAAAGTAGACCCTCTAGCTCTAAAATGAGCCCTTGGTCGATTTTTTTGGTTGCTTCTAATTTTGGTCGCAGCTCTGATCCGGTTGATGCGGATTGTCCCACAATTAAAAAAAATAAACCAATTGTGTCTAATAGTTGCACTAAACGTCACGTTCCTTGTGGTGAAAACGCCAGTAGGATGCATTGCCGGCTGGCCGGGGTGTAGCGGAACTCACCGACATGACATCGCATTGCATAAGCCTTATATATGCATAAGCCATATACCTTTCGAAACGTACCGCCAACGTCGATTTGGACGCTCTGGATGCATCTACACAAGACTAGCATGCTCTACGCGTCATCTAGGGTTTTCGGCGCCAAGTATAATAAGCCTCCTTAGAGGCCGGAATGAGGGTCTGTCTTTGAATTATTGTGCGTCGCGGTTTTCGTACAACTATCGAATATAAATTGCATAAAATAAATTAATGTTATGGCGGCACTTCACTTGGCGTAGCGTATTCGTATATTTGTTGTAAGTATTTGCCCAAAAACGGCGATGTGTAGAGAAGCTATTCGCTATATTTGCTTTATTTGTACAAATAACGCGAATAGCGCTAACAGCAAATACGCGTTTCCGTCCACTTGTCGGTTTTCAATCACGCATCAAAGAAGTCAAATAAGGCGAATATTTGCGGTACCGTCCACACTTGGTTCCACCAGCGCCGTGTTCGTCATGGTCTTTTAGTAACTTTGTACTTATGTAGATTTAACATGTATTGGTAATAAGAAGCATTCAGGTAATAAGCTGCTGTCGCTGTCAACACGTCCGTCACTGTATTCACTGGTTCTAAATATTCAAACATATTTGGCATATTTGAGTATTTCGATATATGTGTGGATGGCATGTTTGTAATATTTGCGAATACACCAAATATTTGGACAAATACAGCGATACTCAAACACAAATACGCTACGCCAAGTGAAGTGCCACCATTAGTAACATAGTGTTTAAGCCGTATTTGTATTTGCTAAATAAATAGTGTTAGTTGAAAGTGCGAGTGTAAATTTTTCACACCATATGAACCCGTAGTGAACAAAACGTTACATTGGCGTCAGATGTGGGTGTGAAAAAAAAACTGAAAAAAATTAAATATCTAAATAAATAAATTCTCAATACGTAAATTAAGTTAAATGGCTTCTAAGCAAGTTTTATTAAAGGACCTTAAAGTGGCGGATTTGAGAAGGGAACTGAAAGAACGGGAGTGCGAGACGACAAGGAAAAAGGCCTAAAAATAGACTTAGAGAAGCTCTGGAAAATGAAGGTGAAAACCCTAACACGTATTTATTCGAAATTGCTGGCGATATAAATTCGGCGTTGCAAAGTTTGGAGAACACATTATTAGAAAACTCTGGAAGCTTGGAGAAATATTTAGAAGAGAAACTTCTAGAAAATGAAAGGGATGGAGCAAAACTTAAGAGGGATGGAGCAAAATTTGGTCGAAAATTACACGAAAATCCAACAGAAGACAGAGGAAACATCTGTAAAAGTAGAACAGCAGTTAGAAAAATTATACATCTTTAGAAAAGAAAATTACGGAAAATTCTAGTTGCCTCCAGAAACAAATAGGCGAATATGTGGACGGCAAATTTGGAGAAATTGAAAATAAGTTTCTAGAAGTAGAGAGAAAAATTGCAACGCTGAGTGTAGAAAGTGGGGAACAACAAGGAATGGTCAATACCGCGCTGAAATCACCTGGTAGCGACATCGACAGGTTGAGTAAACCCGAGTTGAGCAGTCACATGGAAATTTCGAAAATTCGCATGAAACCACCACCACAGTTTGATGGTAAGAGCTCCTGGGTCAATTATCTACAACAATTTGAGGTTGCCGCTAAGGTAAGTGGTTGGTCGTTGGCAGAGAAGGCTACAGCGCTGACGTTGGCGCTACGGGGCGATGCCACAGACATATTGGATATGCTTTCGCTTGAAGAACAAGAGGATTACCATCAACTTGTCCGACACCTGGAAATGCGATATAGTCAGTCCCATCTCGATCATATCTACCACTCGCAGCTGAAGAACCGCTGTCAGAAAAATAACGAATCACTGCAGGAATTTGAAGCGGACATAGCGCGGTTAGTTCGTTTAGCATATTCATCTACGCAGGAGAACGTCATGGAACGACTAGCCATGCAGACGTTTTTAGATGGCCTGCGTGATACTGAGACCCGTCGAACTCTGATTCTCGTTCGTCCCAGCAAGTTGGTGGATGCTTTGGCGCGAGCTTTGAAAATTGAAGCTGCTAAACAAAGTTGCAGAGGTCAAGTTAAGGTCCATGGAATGGAGGACAATGGTGAAGAAGGACATGTAATGAAGCAGAGATTAGGCGAGTCGTAGGAGACCTGCTGGATAAAAGACAAATTCAAAAAAGAAAAGAAGAAAGCGCCGCCATCGTCTGGAAAGGATGTCGTGATACGCAGACTAACGGCGGTGAATGACGATTGGCAACTGGAGAAGCTTTTAAAAGATCAAAAGGGTAACCTGAATTTGAAACCAATCGTGAACTGGAAGAAGGAAGGTCGGAAACCCACTTGGGAAGAGGTATCAGAGGTATCAGTGAAGTCTGAGGTACTGGGCTCAGTGGAATTCCCTCGTCTTAAACGATGGACTCTTAAAACGCGTTCTGGAGAAATCATATAGTACCGAAGAGCGAAAACAGCTGATAGTCCCCAGAAACAGAGTGACCGAGGTATCGGAGGAAATCCACAATGAATGCACTGGCGGACACCTAGAAGTAACGAAGACGCTGGGAAAAGTTAGAGAGCGTTTCTATTGGGTGAACTGCACTACTGACGTGAAGGAATGGTGAAAGAATTGTATGGTGTGCGCTGCAAGTAATGGTCCGAAGCGGCACCCGAAGGCTCCAATGCGTCAATACAACATGGGTAGTCCGTTTAAAAGAATTGCCATCGATGTAGCAGGTCCGTTTCCGGAAACAGATAATGGAAATAAATACATCGTCGTCGTGATGGATTATTTCAGCAAATGGGTAGAAGCGTATGCCCTTCCAAACCAAGAGGCTTATACTGTGGCAGACGCTCTCATCAAGGATTGGATGTTTCAGATTCGAGTCGACTCTGTTTAAGAATATGTGCCGCACACTCAACATTCGTAAGACGAGGACAACTGCACTACACCCGCAGTCGGATGGAATGGTGGAACGAATGAATAGGACCATCAACCGATACTTATCCGAAGTAGTCTCCGACCACCAGAGGGACTGGGACCAGTTTCTCCACCTGTTCCTGCTAGTTTACCGGTCGTCGGTCCATGAAACAATGGGGCAAACACCCGCAATCATCGTCATGGGTCGTGATCTACGTCTACCCTGTGACCTGAAGTTCGGCTGTACACCAGGGAACGACGTGGCTGGAGAGGACTACGTCAGTACTCTACGCCAGAGAATGGACGACATCCACGAACGAGTCCGTTCGAGTATCCAGGGGCCAGCAACCACATGAAGGAGACCTACGACACTAACGCCAACGATGGGAGGTACCAACCCTGGGAGGTATATAACCAAAACTTCAAACCTCAGGAGATTTGATATCATGAGGTCATATGGACCTCAGGAGGTCATATGGACCTCAGGAGGCCATATGGACCTTCCCAGGGGAAGGTCCATATGAGGTCATCACCCGGATTAACGATGTAGTCTACCGCATCCAGAAGTTACCATGAGGGAAACCCAGGGTGGTCCACTTCAACCGTTTAGCTCCTTTTGCCGGAAGCAATGACGAGTAAGCTGAGGCCAGAGTTCGACACGTCAGTCCGCCAGACAGAGAGCTCTCTTTTGAGGAATTCATGTTGCTTCATTCCAACGGCCAGAAAGTTCGTTACGGTGTAACGCGAGAAGAACCACATGACCTGTTCCAGGCTCCCGCTGACTTCTGTCTTGCCCTGTGTAGCAGCAGATCTCCGAATGTCCCGAGAGATTTCACTTACCTTCAAGAAGGCGTTTGGACAGTTGAAGGAATTACGCAGACAAACACCAGAGGTTGGACGAGTCCTTCAAATCACGGTGGCCGAGCAAGAGAAAGATAGGTCCGTCTTTTATTTGGTGACCAAGCAGCTTTAGCACCACAAACCAACTTATCAAAATGTCTGGGACACACTAGTCGAATTGAGGGATGTGATCTTGTCCCAGAATATATGTAACTAGTTTGGCGGTACCAAAGATAGCTGGATTGGAGGGTAATAAGAACTATGCTGGAAGTCCTTTTCCAGTTTACTGGAATCGAAATCCTGGTATGCTGCTACAACTCCAAGAGGTCGCCCAACGAGAGAACTGTAGACTGTTTCTTCTACCGGACATCTCGATGCAAGAATGGGCCACGCTGGACCAGAGGACGATGGTACAATTCGGGACGAAATGACTTTAAGGAGGGGGGCAGTGTGGCGAAAACGCCAGTAGGATGCATTGCCGACCGGCCGGGCGTGTAGCGGAACTCACTACAACTCACGGACGCCGGACACGTCATCGCATTGCATACGCCTTCGACCCCTTTCGAGACATACCGCGAACGTCGATTTGGACGCTGTGGATGCATCTACACAAGACTAGCGTGCTCTACGCGTCATCTAGGGTTTTCGGCGACAAGTATAATAAGTCTACGTAGAGGCGGGGACGAGAATCTATCTTTGAATTATTGTGCGTCGCGGTTTTCATACAACTATCGAATATAAATTGTATAAAATAAATTAGTGTTAGTAACATAGTGTTTAAGCCGTATTAGTATTTGTTAAATAAATAGTGTTGGTTAAAAGTGCGAGTGTAAATTTTTCACACCTTACGAACCCGTAGGGAACAAAACTTTACAGTACGTTTAAAAAAGGGGGCATTATAAAACTAACCCTGTATTTACATAAAATACTACTTGTTACCGCCGCACCACACCGAAAGTTCCAGACAATTTACCAAAGTAGAAGAAATATCGCGACTATGTCTCCTAACTATTAATATTCTAGATCGTAACTTCGGTCGACACAGGACGTTTTAAGAGATTATATCCCATCCGGCGAGAGCTCCTTCGGAGATATGAGAGTCATAAGGCACTCCCAGATATCCAAAATATGAAACGTGCCTTAATAATCCGGCTATGCGTTAAGAATTTGATTATCGTCGAAATGCAAAGTCAGTTGCTTTCATCTCTGAGGAATTTGATGGCCTTTATTAGAAAATAAACAGCGACGCAAATTAATCTAATTTTCTAATTTTGAGCAAAATACTGTTTATAAAACGTGGGATCGCTGCAATAACCTCTTGGGTATTCTAAAAATACGTAGGGAACAGGTTACTTATAATAGTACGCAGGAAAAAATATTTCTTTGAACCACATGATACCGGGTGACTCTCTAAAGTGGCTCATAAAGTACTCTCATAACTTTTTTGTTTCCAGAGATATTATATATTAAAACATAAAGCTGTATTTTTTGTCATTGTCGTCATTTTTTATTTACCTTCGGTTTAACTGGAAATGGCCCGAATTTCCGAATCTTTAATGGTACGTCATGTGTATTTTCACTTTACAGTATAATAAAACGTTTCAGTTTTAATCAAGTAGGTAGAGAAAAATTATCTTATCTGCTTTTTTGACGAGATTGATTTTTTATGCGTTTAAATATGGAGAAGAGAAATTTGAAATTTAAAAGTACAACATTTTGGAATCTCGTTTTAAAAATTGACACACGTAAATTTACACAGCAAACGTTTTATATTAATAATTCGCTCTGATATTTGTATCAGAAAGTAGGTTTTCGAATTTTTTTTATTTCGAATTATTTCGCATAATAATAATAACTAGGGTCCGGAAAGTGTGCTACAATGTACTTGTAATCCGTCATGTCATTGGCGAAAGGACATATGAGAGACCAAAAAGACAGGAGTAAAAATTTAAATGTTAAACGTGAGGGATTTGTGAGTGACGTCCAGTACATATGGTTGTAGAAGGAAATGATCGTTCCACATCTACTGAAGTGAAATATCACTTACTTTCGTACTAACATCAGTATATTATTATTTTTTTCATCTACAGAGGACAATGCACGTTTTACTACTATTTCTATATTTTCATCCGTTGTTTACTAACTATGTATATTTGGAGTTAAATATCTGAAACACCTAAAATTCGTATCAGAACATTAACGACCTTATTACCACAAAAATCTGTTGTTTCGTCCACTGTCAGCTACGGAAATTTATTGCGTCTTTGTATTTATGTCTTCTTTGATATTTTCGATGACACGTTGATATGTCTTCTGTAAATATGTTTTACGCAATGTATGGCTACTAGAAAATGGAAAATCAGATACATATTTGGCAAAAAAACGTATAAAGTGATTATTGTCGACCACGTTCCACGAAAGTCTAGATACGCAAAACATTATGCACAAATCAAACCAAAATTCCTTTTTTCTAACAGTACTTATTAGAATACATTGTTGGTGGATATTCGAGTCTAAATGTCTTTCACACTCTCGGCCTCTACGAAGTATATATCGACGATTGCAAAGAATACATAAAATATGTGATCCGTCTATGGTAAAATCTTAGTAATTTTAAATAATTGTTTTCAGTCTATTCACAAATGGTAACGACTGTGCCATAATTGCAAAAATCCACACAAAATCATATAATATGTAAATACAGTACACGGATTCTAAAAGAAATTCGTACACGGTGCAAAATACGTATGTACATACGTTTATTAGTTACACTCACGACACATAAAATTATTTTAAACTCGGCGTTCTACTACAATATTAAATTTAGACAACGGAACGCTCGCTACGATATATGGATGAATTGGATAGAGTCCCAGCGCGCTACCAGGCACGGTCAATGGCGTACGTATGCACGGGCAATAAATACACGCGTACATAATTTACAACGCACTTAAGGGGGGGTAACGTTTTTAAACTTTTTTTTGCATTTATTTTATTTGATTTTATATTGGAGAACCTTTCAAGAATATTGTGTGAAAATTTGAGATTAATCGGAGCAAAACTAACGAAGATACAGCGGTTTAAGCAACCGCGCATCATACTTGATTCAGCACCCGAGCGCGCTATTGTTACCTGGCAGCTGCTTCGCTCTCTATATAATCCCTAACCTTACCCCTAACCTTACCCCTAACCTTTATAGAAATTTCAACACAAGTGCAAACGTGCTTATACCTGTACTGTATATTTAGTCAGTGTAGAGTATATAATTTAGTGTAGCAGTAAACATTCTATCAAGCAGACGTACATTCGCGGTGCGATTTTCCCACAACTCACGTTTTCAAAGTTAGTGTTCCTCATAACGTCAAAACTACTGCACCTATCCTTTAGAAATTTTGAACACTATTTCTGCACATAATTTACGAGGTAACTCTGGAGAGTATTTTCAATTTTTTTAATTTATTTTATTTTACAGTAACAAATTCGCCGATTTTTTTTTTTCGCAAAAATCGCGTTTTTCACTTCAAACTGTTCCGCTCCCAGCGTTACCTGGGGAAAGCGATTATCTAACGAAAGGACTTTGATATTTTGACTTCAGATGATCCAGCACCGAGTTATGAGGAACACCGCAATTGTACTTTTTTCCGAGACGCTTCCGAATAATTGCTGCCATTGCCGTATTTTTTTAATATTTTTTCATGAAAATTTTACACGATATTCTTCGAATGTTTTACTTTAATGTGCCATTGGTTTTAATAAACAGATTTTAACTGTGTCGTCAAAAAAAGTTCACAAAGACGTCTTTTTTTGTCAGAATTAACGTCCCCCCCCCCTTAAAAAATAATGTTTATACTTTAATTATCATCGAGTGCCGATCCTGCGTTGTAGCACACTTTCCGGACCCTGATAATGACATAAATCGAAGAAATGAGATTATCGATTCTGCGTGTATCCTTTACTGTAGGTATATTTTACGTTTTGTGGGTACACGTAAAATACGAGGCGCGTTCATAAAGTAAGGGCCGTTTGGTCACAGAAAAAAATGTACTCATAAGAAACATATTTTATTGTCATATTTAGTTAGGTACAATCTTACTTTACTTCTCTACATAATCGCCGTTCACTTCTAAGCATTTTTCGTACCGCTGCACCAGCTTCTTTAACCCCTCTGCATAGAAGCTTGCCGCCTGAGAGTTGAACCAGTTGACAACGGCGTTTTTGAGTCCCTCTTCGGTTTCAAAACGTTGTCCACCGAGCCACTGTTTAAAATGCAAGAAGAGGAAGTAGTCGCTAGGTGCAAGGTCGGGACTGTACGGTGGGTGGTCAAAAGTTCCCAACGAAAATCTTGAATTTTCTCATTGGTTTTGGCAGCAGTGTGAGGACGCGCGTTACCGTGGAGGAGGACTATGCCAGCTGACAATTTCTCGCGGCGTTTGTTTTCGATCGCACGTCTAAATTTTTTGAGCGTTTCGCAGTACACGTCAACTGTAATTGTTGTCCCACGTTCCAGGAAATCAACCAAAAGAACACCGTCTTTGTCCCAAAAAACTGTAGCCATCAATTTTCGACTTGTGTACTGAGTTTGCTTAAACTTTTTCGGTTTTGGTGAAGATGAGTGTCGCCACTGCATCGATTGCAGTTTTTTTTCTGGGTTGGCGTAGGATACCCACGTCTCGTCCCCAGTAACAATGTGAGAAAAACAAATCATCTCCATCTTGTTGATAACGGGCCAAAAACTTTCGTCCACTAGACATTCTTTGCTCTTTGTGGTGGTCGGTGAGCATTTTTGGTACCCACCTTGCACACAATTTGCGGTATGCGAGGTTTTCTGTGACAATATTGTAAACAGTAGTGCGTCCAAGTTGAGGAAATTTGTTAGCCAGGCCACTAATCGTCAATAGACGATCAGATCGCAGTGTTTGGTCCACTTGTGAAACGATTTCATCGGTCTGGATACTGGGCCTGCCACTCCGCTCTTCGTCATGGACATTTGTTCGGCCATTTTTAAAATCACGGCACCATTGTCTAACCTTTCCTTCACTCATAACTGTAGGTCGTAACATAACTGTAGGTCCGTAAACCAGGCATAACTCCCGATGAATTTCAGCAGCCGACGATCCTTTTGCACATAAGAAACGAATCACAGAACGCACTTCACAGTTGGCGGGATCAACGATTTTCGCGGCCATTGTTCTTTGCATTCACGGACAACAATACGACTTCAGAATCAAAACAAATGACGCTGTAGCTTCGCAATGAGTCAGTAGATGGCGCTGCAGTAGTAAAACTGTGCTTCGAAGCGCCAATATTTATATATAAGCAAACGGCCCTTAGTTTATGAACGCGCCTCGTACTTAGATCGCGTTTAGGGTAAAGCCAGAACACGCGAAGCGCGTTGTGGGTATTTTCAAGTGTCCGCAAAGCGAAACGTCACCCAAATTAAATACCCACTATTCGTTGTGGGCGTTTTCCAGCGCCCAGTGGTCGAAATAATTTCTCAATATACATTGTGAGCATTTAAGCATACTCACAACGTGTTATGGGTAAAAGTTCAGGCAATATAATTACTTATATACAGTTTTTATGTAAAATAAACTTTATTAAAAAAAAGGAACACACGATGACTAATTATACGCACTTATAATAAAAATATTGCAGAAATACCGTGATACAGAACAATGGAATAGCACTCTCTTATTTTCTTATTCACATTCATTTCGTGTCAAAACGTTTGAGATATTATTACAGTAATTGAAATTGCAGTAGTAGTAGTTCTTTTACTGCTCATAACAATGAAGTAAACATATAATTTGTTCCAACCGGAATTCTTGTGAAGACTACAAATTAAAATTTCATTGTTAAATATGTATGCTGCTATAATTTGTTTTGCGTTTCTTTCAAAACGCTGCAGCACCAAATAATAGACTTGTTTGTCAAACGTATTTTAATAAGTTCCGGCGGAATCTCTGAATCATCTGAAATCATCTGAAGCTTTCTGCGCCTTTGCTAATATTTTCATGTGCAATTTGTGCAATAATTAGTAGAGTAAATATTTACGATGATTTTGTATTTACTCCGTTAACTATTTTTTATTATATTTTTAAACTCGTTTTATCTTGTCTACAAGGTGATTTTTTAACGCATATTTGATCTATAGGATAAAAAAATCATAATTAAAGGATCATAAAAATAATTAACATTTTTAAAATACAACCGAATCTACTAGGTGTTCGTATTCTTCTGGGCGTATACTAAATATTTTATTTTAAATGGAACACCCTATGTATTTTTACAAATTTGGAAAGAGCGCATAATTTTGTGTCGAAAGCATGTACCATAAAGTACTCGTATATTCAAACCCAGCCGTTTAGAATATATTTGATGTTTTTTAGAAAAATTGACAGATATTAGGGTCTGGACAAACCGTGATATTTTTTTCTAAGTAGTAGGCTCCTATTTTATTTTTAGCACTATGTAAGAACATAATGTAATCCATATTATGCAATTGAAATAAATTCGAAAATTTTATACCACGTGGTCAATTTATTAAGGTACATTTTGCATATCTTGTTTAGTTCAAATGGAACACCCTGTATTTTTTTGGCCCAAGTTGTCTACCTTTTTGCTTATATGCACATCATGGGGCTTAGAGTAACAAACTTCGGAGATATTTTCGATTTTCTTCGGTTTTTAAAGATTTTTCTTAAAATTTGCCATCAAAATAACCATGAAAGGAAAGAGTAAACTCTAAAATTATATAGAGACATCCAAAAAAAAAACGTCATCAAAGTTGGCCGAGAAAAAAAGACGTATTTCTATTCTTAATCGAATTTATAACCTTATTTACTTGTCAAGACCACATTATATGACAGCCATTGTTTATTTTACAAATTGCGAACTTCACTTGTCAAAAGTTTGACATAACCGAAAAGCTTAGACATGACCGCTATTTCCATCTTTCTCGTTCATAGCCAGAGTTGATGACGTTTTTTTTTGGATGTCTCTATATTAACCCCTATTAATTGCCCTTTTAAAACAAAAAACTTACATAATAAATGAAATACATTTCTTAAACAGGAAGCGGATCAAATTACTTTCATTATTTTAATTGAAAATCAACCATAATTTAATTTAGATGCGATGTGAGTACTTATATTTAATAAGCAAGGCAGAAATAATGTTGAAGTGATGTGGAAAAAACGTGTAATTACAAATGAAGGCTCAACAACCACAGTGATTTCACAAATGTTTAAAAAGGCCATTCTTCTTCTAACAAAAAGAAACATTGTAAACAAATCCAAAGAATATAAAACTTTGACAACTGATCGACATTTCTATCACTATCAGCTATACACGCAAGCCCTCTTTATCACCGGACTTATTATTAGCATTATTTAAATAAAAAAACAGTGAACAGTGGTTGGTTACATTTTTTTATGTTTTCCGTTTACGTTCATGATTAGTTTGATGGCAACATTTAAGAAAAAATCTTCAAAACCGAGAAAAAACGAAAAAGATTTTCAAAAAAGTTCAAACTTTAACCCCCATTATGTTAATATGACAAAAAAGACAATGAAGTTAAACAACTTGGATAAAAAATACAGGGTGTTCCCTTCGAACTAATCGTGTTATGTCGATATGAATTTGGCAAATTGTAAAATAATCAATTGAACACTGGTATAGCATTTTCGAATTTATTTTAATTGCATTGGAGCACCTTATGTTCTTACGCTGTGCCAATAATAAAACGAGGGGCCTACTATCCAAAAACAAGTGATGGTGGTTTTTCCGGACCTTAACATCTTTTAGAAAACATGGAATATCTCCAAATCGGCTGAGTTTAGGTATATGTTCCATTTAAAATAAGGATGTTAGTCGACGCCCAGAAGAATATGAACACCCTGTAGATTCTGAGATATTTTAAAAAGGTGGCAAAAAGTGTGCGAACAAACTCACATATTTCATTTAGCCATTTTTTTTTAAGAAACATCGATTCTATAGACCAAATACTCACTAAAAACTCACCCTGTATATCAATTTCTACTAATATTTTGTAATATGCCAATAGTTTGGATCAATCTAAACCTTATTTTCACTGAGTCTCATTGCTACTCATTAGTTTACTTCCTGAACAAACTATTTCCATTGTTAGTGTCAATAATGGTAATGGTTTAGTTCACTGAATCTGAGAAGTGAACTAAAGTGAACTAAACTAAACGAAATTGAATGAAAGTAAACGAAAGTGAACTAATTTTAACTAAAATAGTGTTACATGAGCAGACTGAACTGATTGAAACGTTTGGAAAAACGCATAACTAATATGGACAAAGAGAACCATTTCTTTTTTTACATTTATACCTGATGAAGAAACTTCCGCTTTTGGTACAAAAGCGGAAGTTTAAGAAAATCTTCCTTAATAGTTGTGTAGGAACATCAGCTGTACAATCGTCCACAAAGATCCGACGTTGGGATCTACTTCTAAAAGTCCTGAGTACAAGACTGATTGCTAGTTGAAATTAATTAAGATGCATACATCCTATAGTCATATGGTTTAGATGCCAAAAATCAAGGGAGCGTATATAGAAAATCGTAAGGTCGATGTTTTGTATTCAATATTTTGGTATGATGTTTGATTGAAATTTGACATAATGCCAGCTGTCAACATGCTTTCAAAATTGCTGAAAAATATAAAAGTTCATATTTTGTTTAAATCATTATGTTTTTGAGGGGACTGATCACGAATGTGAAGTCAAAATTGAATTTTGCATAATGACAGCTTTAAAAGTTAAGATGTTAAAACTGCAAGTTAAGATGTTCTTGAAGATTACAAGATGAAAGATTTTATCAATATTAAAGCATCTGACAGTCAAGGATATGTCCGTCGTTTTTTTCTGTAGCGCTCTGTTTTTTATTCAAATGCTCTACATATCCTCTTCCTTTTGTGATTTGCATTCACTTAATCTTTCGTTAACATCCAGCAATAATCAGCCATAATGTGGCTATCCCATCTACCCTTAAAGTATGTTGAGTTTCCATTTGTTTAATGTCTTGATGAAAACCAAAATTTTCTGGAAAGTATAAATATGAAGATGCAGATTGGAATTCATCAGACAAACTGGTTCTTGACATTTTAGCACAAGCTAAACATAATTTTGCAACTTGCAAATCATGCAAATGATAAAAGAAAGAGGATATCCAGATCACTTGAAGAAAAAGAGAGAGCGTTACAGTAACAAATGACAGACACATCCTTGAATGTCAGATACTTTAATGTCTAGATAAAAACATTCATCTTGTATTCCTCCATGGAAAATGATCGCTCCCCATCTACTGACGTTAAAGGTGCACATTGAAGATAGTTCACATGGACAGAGGACAACACACCACTCACATTATGTTCACGAATGTCGCACAATTGTTTGTATCACTAACAGTTGCATGTTGTCACTAACATCAGAACATTATTATTTTTTACATTTACACAAGACAATGCACGTGTTACTACTATTTCTGTTTTTAGCCGTTGTATCCAAAACCCGTTTACTAGCTATCATTATTGAGGGCGAAATATCTGAAACACCTAAAATTCGTATTAGAACATTAACGACCTCATTACCATAAAAAATGTTGTTTCTTCCACTTTCAGCCACAGAAATTTATTGCATATTAGTTTTTGGTTTGTTGGATTCTAGGGCCGGGAATAAACAATAACTATTTGATTTTGCCAACGTTTCGTAGATTTATTTCCCTTTAAGCCCTGAAGAAGGGGAAATAAATCTCAGAAACGTTGACAAAAATAAAACCAAAAACTAATAGAGAAGAAGGTCGCCAAATTCCACAGAGCAATGGAAAATTTATTGCGTATGTCTTCTTTGATATTTCTCATGACACGTTGATATGTCTTCTGTAAATATGTTTTACGCAATGTATGGCTACTAAACAAGGAAAAATCGGATATATATTTGGCAAAAAAAAGTCTAAAGCGAATATGGTCGACCACGTTCCACGAAAGGCTACATGCACAAAACATTATGCACAAACCAATCTAAAATTCCTTTTCCTAACAGTATCAGTAATATTTGCATATTCGAATCTAAATATCTTTCACACTATCTGATCCGTCTATTGTAAAATCCTTGTAATTTTCAATCATCTTTATCAGTCTATTCACAAATGGTAACGACTCTGCCATTATTGCAGAAATCCACAAAAAATTAGAGAAAATGTAAATACAGTACACGAATTCTAAAATAAATACGTACACGGTGCAAAATACGTATGTACTTTTATTAGTTAATCACTCACGACACATGACATTATTTTAAACTCGGCGTTCTACCATTCGTCCGCTTGCATCGAGCTAACTTACAATACTAAATTTTGACAACGGAACGCTCGCTACCGCCATATAGATAAATTGCCTGTAGCCTTCTCTAGAACCTGCCACGGAAGAGTCCCAACGTGTTACCAGGCACGGTTAGTGGCGTACATAATTTACAAAGCGCTTAAAAACTACGGTTTATACTTTAATTATCATAGAGTTGTATAGTGCCGACCCTGCTTTGTAGCACACTTTCCGGACCCTAGTTATGTTATTGCCCTACAATATGATGGTAATGGATACAATAAAATTTATCTCAATGAACCCCCGCGTAAATATGTAGCTAAAATATCCAAGGATGTTCCTAATAGCTCGACGAATTCTATATAGAATTCCTTCACACTTCACAACGAATATGGAACTTAAAGTGTAGCTGAATCTCGAGCGGAAGTCGCCCTGATTTATTGATGCCGCGACTGCCGCGCCGCCCCATTTCTTCGAATCCTCTGTTGTAGGATGCAATAAAATAGGTGGAATCCAGGTCAGGACTTCAATTTATATTATTTGAATTACCTAAATCAAATCTCCCTTAAACAGTATTTTGCTACGCGTGTTAAGAACGACTGCACGCAAACGTCCCGGGAGTCTCGCTCCCCCACTCTTCACTTCTGTCGCCGCGGATTACGGGAACGCCAAGTAGCAAATTATATAGGCCGCCGCAAGTATGTTGCAGGTGTTTATTCGGTTTTAGGTGTTTCTCTGTTGAATATTAATAATTATATTATAAATATTGAATATTAAGGTAAAAGCCCTTCTTATTAATTATGTCGCGAATTCCGTTCGCATATAAATTACAAAATATAGAGACATAAAAAAAAAAGTCATCAACTCTGGCTATGAACGAAACAGATGGAAATAGCGGTCATGTCTAAGCTTTTCGGTTATGTCAAACTTTTGACAAGTGACTATCACAATTTGTAAAATAAACAATATCTGTCATACAATGTGACAGTCTTGACAAGTAAATAAGGTTATAAATTCTATTAAGAATAGAAATACGTATTTTTTTTCTCAGCCAACTTTGATGACGTTTTTTTTGGATGTCTCTATATAATCAAAAACATTAAGGAATTTAAAACAGATGGAACTTTCATAGGTTGTGTACCGCGTAATAGTTTATTTTCAATGTTATCAGTGCTGAAATAATTTCGATCAGGTCAATTCCGACGAAAAATGTAATGCTTTTTAATTATGTAATGCTTTAGATTTTTTTCAAAAATTGATTTAAAAAAATTTAAAGAAATGTAACAAAATTACGATTTATTCGACAAAAAAAAATGTAGACTTGAATTTCTTTATGAAACAGGTAATCCTCTGGTTCTATACCAACAAAAAATCCTGTTGATGTCCTCGAGATCTAAATTTAAAGTAAATGGCTTTATATTATTTTAAAAAAAAATTGGAAAAACAAAATGGCGGCCAAAACAAAAATATGTTTTATATAAAATTCATAATGTTTTTATTATGAATTCATAATGTTTTTATTACGGAATTTGCTACAAATGTTCTAACAATAAAAATATATTTCAAGAATCAATTGCAAAATACTCTCAATTTTTTTCAGATATTTTAAATTACGTTTTTTGGAAATTTAGATTTCGTGATTTTTGGAAAAATCAAAAATCGACTTTAAAAATCGTGAAAAGAGTATTCTTCATGGAATTCTAACACATTTTTGTTCTTCAGAAATTTTTACAAAAATGTATAGTTTTCGAGAGAAAAAAATATTAAACTTAAAATACATATGTAAAGAAATAACGTTTTCAAAAACAAGTTGACTGGGGCTGAAATTTCGTACGTACGTTGGCGTTGACTGCGGTACATGTCGCTGGGGATATGTATAAAAATTAATGCTGTAATTAAGTCTAGTAAACATAAGGATCCGAACGCTATTTGTAGTATTAAAATCAGTTGAAAAATAGCGTTTTCACTGCTAATACTTCACTTGCATGACCGTCTTCCATAGCGAAACTCCTACACATCACCGGGAATATGTAACGCAGTCAACGTGTTAAAATTAGTTTTTGAAAAAATTCTAAGGATATGTTCTGAAAAGCATGGAATTTTATGTCGGAATTAATCTGATCGAAATTTATTCAGCACCTATAATATAACTTTGAAAATAAGCTGTCTGAAAACTCTTTACAAAATCAGGACATTTGGGATTTATTTATGTTGACAATGCCAATTTACTGATATTTGTCACAGTTGTAGTCGCTTATATGCGAAAAGCAACTGAGCGCCTAAAACGCACATATAACATACAAGCATATGTCCCTGATATATAAATATATGACATCTTGACGATGATATATTGAAGAGACAATAGGTATTTGGAAGTGGCTCTACCATATTTTAATTTTGCACTGCTTTCCTGAGTTCGGTTCTGATTCACCTCGAGCTTATTGTTCCTTACTCTGTTGTCCTTAAGGCAATTCACCTAAAGCTTGGCGCTCATTTCGCGCGCCTAATGCAAATTTAAAATAATGCGCCCCATAAATTGCACTTTGAGTCTTTCTCGACGATAGTCGATGCCGTACAGGAAACGATATTACCGGCGAGTCGGTCGGAAGGCGATAGCTGCCTCGGTGTCGGAAGAATATTCTGATGATTAACTGTGCCAGAGATAACGTTCGCTTATAGGAAGATATCTAATTATCTCTTAATTTATTGGCTCCTACTGCCTCTCCGTCGTTCCGCGCCGCGCGTCGTAGCTCATTAAATCTGTTTCGGATAATTCCGATTGCTGTCCAGAAGGTGTGCATGCTTGGGCTCCCTCAAAATTGAGTACCATTTTTTCGAAATCAAACAAAGACCACATGAAAATTTTGTACAAATTTTGTACATTTTTGTACAACCAGGAATTATTTTTGACACCCTATTTAAAGGGGCCTAAATCGAAATACAAAAATGGTACTCAAACTTTAGGTCTGTGTACACTTTTTCCAAAATTAAATTTTAATCACACCATTAAAAAGATCGAATTTTGTACATTTTTGTACATCCAAAAATTATTTTTGTACACCCTTCGAAAGTGAAAAATCAAGTATCAAAACTGGTACACAATCCTGACAATTTTTGAAAAATTCATATGTTTGTATGCCATCATATAGAGTGATTTTTGTACACTTTTGTACAACCAAGAATTATTTTTTTACACCCTATTTAACGGGCCTACATCGAAATACAAAAATGGTACTCAAACTTGAGGTCTGTGTACACCTTTTCCAAAAATCAAATTTTAATTATACCATTAAAAAGATCGAATTTATTACATTTTTTTTACATTGTACACCCAAAAATTATTTTTGTACACCCTTCGAAAATGAAAAAAGCAAGTATCAAAAGTGGTACACAATCCTGACAATTTTTGGAAATTTTGAAAAATTCATAATTTTGTATGTCATCATATAGAGTGATTTTTGTACATTTTTATACAACCAAGAATTATTTTTGTACACAATATTTAACGGGACTTAATCGAAATACAAAAATGGTACTCAAACTTGAGTACACTTTTTCCAAACCGTGTACACTTTTTCCAACAACAAATTTTTTGTTACAAATAAATGCCCTCCATACTTTTATAATAAAATTAAATTTCGCTCTGACGTACACACATTAAATCTGAGGTTTAAAGGTCTAATATCGCCACCTCCTCATAAATTAACCATATTTCGCAGATCCTTTACCTATAATGTCTGTAACTTATATAATAAACTGCCAACTGAAATTAAATGTCTTCCTCCGACTGGTTTTAAAATAAAAGTAAAACAGATCCTATCTGATTGATTCGTTTTGTGTTTTGTGTAATTGATCTTCTTCGTTTTACATACATTGGTATTTTTTTGTTTATTGTGGTCATTATTATTCTGTATTATTCAATACTACAGAAAGTTTCGTCTTTTTTTATAATCTAATATAATATTTATTTCTTTACTAGACCGAAACTTTGTTCAGCAGGTGCTTTGCACTATGTTGTTTTTGGTCTATTTTGCGGAATGTCTGTGTTTAAATTTGATATGTTTTTTTTTTTCTCTTCTTATTTAAAATTATGTAATATGCATACAACCTGCAAATAAATTATTATTATTATTATTATTATTATTATTATTATTATTATTATTATTATTAATTATCCCATTATAATTATAAAGATCGAGATTTGTACATTTTTGTACACCTTCAAAAATGAAAAAACAAGTGTCGATTTAGACCCGTTGTCTTTGTCGATATTTCGATTTAGACCCGTTAAATAGGGTGTACAAAAATAATTCTTGGTTGTACAGGGATGTACAAATGTCGCTCTATATGATGACGTATAAACATATGAATTTTTCAGTTTTCAAAAATTATCAGGATTATGTACCCCTTTTGACAGTTAATTTTTTCATTTTTGAAGGGTGTACAAAAATGTACAAAATTCGATTTTTTTAATGGTATAAGTAATTAAAATTTGATTTTGGAAAAAGTGTACACAGACCTCAAGTTTGAATACCATTTTTGTATTTCGATTTCGGCCGGTTAAATAGGGTGTAAAAAAATAATTCTTGGTTGTACAAAAATGTACAAAAGTCACTCTATATGATGAAGTATAAACATATGAATTTTTCAAAGTTTTCAAAAATTGTCAGGATTGTGTACAACTTTTGACACTTGATTTTTTCATTTTTTAAGGGTGTACAAAAATGTACAAAATTATCTTTAAATCTTTTTAATGGTGTAATTAAAATTTGATTTTGGAAAAACTGTACACAGCCCTCAAGTTTGAGTACCATTTTTAATTTCGATTTCGGCCGGTTAAACAGGGTGTACAAAAAATCATTCTTGCTTGTACAAAAATGTACAAAATTCTCATGTGGTCTTTGTTTGCTTTTGAAAAAATGGTACTCAGTCTTGAGGGAGCCGCCTGCTTGCACACTTCCAAATAACGCGCATGCAAAAAAGGACCGAAGTCAAGTGATTTAGGGACATTTAATGGGGGAAAACCCTTTGGACACCCAGAATGAGTCTATTTATGAATTTTGTTAAAGGTGATAAAATAATCACACCATTTTAAAGTTTTAACATCATTTTATTACAACTTTGAAGAGTGGAATGTTTTTTTCCTTCTTTTTTTTTTAAACAAAATGGCGGCTTTACAGGGTATTCCTTCGGGTGTCTTTGGCGTGACATCGAAAAATGCTGCATTTATCATAATTTTTCTATTGATCGAAAACCAAAATATATATTTTTTTTTCAATAATTGACATGTGCAGGGAAAGGATAAACCTATATAATTATTAAAAAGTATAAAAACAGAAATTACGTTGGCTGTTTAATTAAATATTCAACATTTCGATTATTTTTTCGACAATTTTTATCCCAAAAAAGTAGTCATTACGCGATATTTTTAAAACTTTAGGTACATCCTTCCGATAAAATAGACAAAAACCTCTTAAATTTTCAGTCAAATCGATCAATAACTTTTTAAGTTACAGCACGGGAAGTTTTTGAAAATACAGTTCAGAAATAATCGCATTCCAAGTTCCAATACATAAAAACTATCAGTTTAAGTGACTTACCAATCAATCAGCTATTCCAGGTGCATATAATAAACCTTCAGCCTCCTCGAAGAGCTTGTTTTCTTCACAAAAGGTATTATGAGAGAAATGTTACTCCACCCCAAGCGCCCCGGCTACCTGACTCGCTAGTGTACGCTGTGTGGTACGAGGTAGAGTAAAGGCGCTCTCAAATACGTGCGATAAATCCGTAAATATTTAATATTTAGATTTTTCCTCTTTCCAGTATACTCTCAATACTTTCGAAATAATAGAAAAAAACAAAAAAATCGGTTTTTTGAAAATTGTAAAGCGTTTTCCCCCCTTAAAGGGAATGTTGTGTCTTCTTACAGGTGCTCTTTGTACACCTGTCACTATAAGTGTCAACTGTCAATCATCCCGCTTTCTGTCACTATATAATTTTCATTATTTTACAAGTCGATTTACATTATTTTACAAGTCTAATTACTACGTAGTACTAAGATATGTATAGGAATGAAATTGTAACATCTTAGAACTACCACAAGGTTATTTTCATCAAAATGGCGATAGAGCTCACATTACAGCAGAAACTTTTTTTGAGGGAATTTTTTCAAGAACTATTAGTTTAAATGTCGACCACGAGGTTGAAAAATCTCTCGTGCGCGCTTAAGAACGTTATTTTTCAAAGAAAGAGTATTATACGAAAAATGATATCCGAAGTTTTTTAAATTATTTTCTAACCCAAACATTAAAAAAAGGTCAAATGATTTGTCAAACTTTTTATGTAACTAATAAAAGGTATAAAACGCAACATTTCAAACATGTGGGTATGTGAATTTACATTAGTACACCGTAGTGCAACATTTTTTAAATGTACTCTTTATTATTTCAACATCCACATGGTATATCCTAATGAGTCTAATAACCTATTTTCATACTTTTATGAATATAATGTTTTTAGCGAGTTGCTCTAACTGAATATGGAAAAATGGATGTGGAAGTAATAATTCCTTAGGCATCTGTTTTAACTTAATACCGTTTATCATTAATAAAAAATATTAATAACAAAATAGAGGAGTACATTTTCGATTATTTTCACCGAAAAAAAATTTTCCTACTTTAACTATTTAAATTTTTCTGCAGTATATCAAGCGTGGACAGCTTCACAACTTTTTTCAATATATTAAACAAAAGCAGTATAAAGTAATATCTGGCGTAAAGGACGGCTCCCAGAAGAGAAAAAATTATATTGGCATGTACATATCATATGTATCATACTTATGTACAACAGCGGTCGTATTATCAATTAAAAAATTATCGCAAATAATATTTTTAATTATCTTCTAATATCAGTTTATTCCAGAACGTAAAGCTTATAGTTCATTTATAATTATTTATTATATGTGTATACAGTCTGTCCTAAATTGGTTATGCGTGCATTGGTATCTCGGTTATTGTTGGAGATAAAAAGATGGTTAAATGGGGAAGTCGTACAGGATATTATTACCTCTTCGACTTTTTATTCACATTCAGTTTATCTATAATCCTTTTAATAATTCCAAAAAACTGGGAAGGTGCGTTTTAGAGAATGTCCCATTACTGAATTTATGATATTTTAGCGAATACATTGTAAGGACACTTTTTTTAAGGCGCTTTCGCTGACGTTATCAAAATATTTCTATTTTTCTTTATATTTATTAAAAGTCATTTGTTACCATCATTAAGTCTTTTTTTTTCTTACGGACGCCATATTGTATTTCTATGTGGGTACCATACATGGATTTTTATTGTGCTTAAAATTTGCTATTCAACAGTGTATCACAATGATGTCTCCTGATGTCCACCTGTGTTGCCTTCTGTGAAATTAAAAAAACAAATCTCAAGTGGGCAACAGTTCATAAATTACAAACAAAAAAATAATCAACTACCAAAAACTACATGAATTGTTTTATGTGACGTTCCCCCTCATCTAAACACTTTACATTACATTTACATTTTCTGTGGATTATAGTGCATATATTTAATTTTTGGATGCCCCAAAAGTAAAAGTTCAAACGAACCGACTGAGATCTGGAATTGTCCTAGTATTTCAAATATTATCACTATATTGTCACTTGTGCGCCATTTTGCGCTAGGCAACTATTACGCTGAAACCAAATTTGATTTATTTCTTCTACAGATTGTATGAGGGCTGGTATTATTTGTTCTTGCAACGAGGAGGTAGTTTGCACTTTTGCAAGTTAAATTCAGTTTTAAAGCGTTGCCAGAAGAGTTTACTTCTAAAAAATAGGTATAAAGTAGGTAGCACTTTTATACTGCCTTCCCTCTAGCATTGTAATTCAGTTTGAAAAGCAAATTTTAGCACTATTTAACCACATTTAAATGAAATATGGCGCTATCAAAATGTCACTAAGGTGGACAACGGTGGGAAACGGAGTTGCATGCTGTTTGGGATTATAACAAGCACCGCAATGTTATCGCTTCACAGGCACATCAGCTTCCAGTTACTGCATTGTATACTACGCCGTGATGAAATATAGCTATGAAAACTGAAACCTGGGAGCTATTTGTATACCGCAATTGCTATTTCTTGACTGTAGTTACATGTCAGATAATTTAGATGTTACGGTAACTTGCACTATATCCATCAAGTGCTGTAGTAGAAGATTATAAAACAACAACCTGATATTTCTAAATTTTAAAATATCCCATTATAAATACTACAGACATCAAAAAAAAAAAACTGATCAGTCAAAAGTATTTCTGTTCTTAATCTTAAGTTTATAACCTTATTTAATTATCAAGGCTTTATGTCAGGTTTTATGACAGCCATTATTTATTTTACAATTGTGACAGCCATTTCCATCTCTCTCGTTCATAGCTAGATTTGATGACGTTTTTTGGATGACTCGTTATACCTGTATGTAAACACAGGAGTATGGATATGTTCTTTCCCTAGAATATTAGCAAAAGTACAATAAAATTATCAGCAAGCAGCCTTTTAAACAGTAATTACCCAAGTGTTTTTCCACATGCACAAGACAAAAATTCGAGTAAACTATATTTATAAATTGCTTTTAATTGCTTAATGGAACCATTAGTTAGACAACTTTGTAGGAAAAGAATATACTTTTAAATAGAGAGGTTGTTACATTATGACTAGAGAATGGATTCCAGCAAGTCGCAACAGAGTCGGACTCAGGTCACTATTATTAAGCGATAATTGAAATAATAACACACAATACAATAATGAATACTCGAACAAATGCTAAGGACCTACCTATTGCATGACGGAACTGTACTTAGGTGCGATAACGTAAAATAACACTTAAAAGTTTTACATACTTACCCATAAAATCTAATCGAATTTGGGCCTAAAACGCAAAGAAACTTACACAAATTATAAGTCTCCAATTATTCAATTAAACATTAATTTCCCATTTATAAAAGTGGGCCATACAGAATAGGTATTCTTACCACAGGTCACAAGTCTTTGATGACGTCACGGACACAGTTAATTTGGTGTTACTTAATGTTGTAAGGCATTGTGTTACTTAAACAAGTTAAAAGAAGAGTACGTGCAGATCGTTTGAAGAAAAAGAAAGCGCTGCAGTAAAAAATGACGGATATATCCTTGAATGTTAGACATTATAATATATTCTTAACTTGCACTTTTTCAGGAATTTGACAGTTTCTTGACAGCTGTCATTACATTAAATTTCAATTGAGACATCAGATTCTCGATCAAATACCCTGAAAACTCGTACATTATAATATCTTGGGTAAAAGATATTTTTTTTTGCTATTCTGCTATTTCGCTATATATCCAGAACGGCGGCACAGTTTCTTGCCCTGCAACCGGTCATTTGGATTAATAAAAAATAAAAAAAGAAGAAGGGAAAGAACATGCCTACCATCCGAATGGAAGAAATTAGTAATGATTCTTAACTATTCAGAACATTTTAAACAAGTTTTCAAACCAACTATAGTTGGATACAAAAAAAGATAAATTTGTCATATCATCATACATGTTAATGAAATATTCAGAAGGTAATAACTTCATAGAATGCTCCATAAGCACAGGATTTACTTGCTTTACTATTTTTTAAGACAAAATATAGTAACACACAACATTCATTGCCTAAAATTAGGGCATATTCAAATATCTTCAAAACAAATGAGAAGAAAATCAAAGATCTTCAAATTTTAGTAAAAAACACGTTCCATTAAATGATCAATGGCACCTATAATGAAATATTCCTTGACAATGATATACCTGCTGATGCCAACGTAGTCAACGTAACACCTGAGGAGGACGAAGACGTAGGAAATTAGACAGACTCTGCTTTGCGTCAAATCTTGTATTTTTCTTAGTTTTATAAATATTTAAATATTTTATGATTTTCGGTAAAATGTGAATATTTTCTTGAAAAATATAGCAATTTGGGGCAAGAAGCAGGTAAACTCTGACTTATGCAAATTGGTATCTCATTCTTATTAAGTCAATATCGTTTCTTATAGGTAATGCTTAATTGAAAGTAAAAATAATTTTCGAATCTTATAAAAAAAAAACCTAATCACTGTTCAGTTTTTTTTTAATTTCCCAACATTTTATAAAAATCAGTGGGTCGAAAGCCATTTTGAAAAAAAAAATAATAAAAAATAAATACTGTAAGAACTCTAATCAGTAATAGATTATAAATAAAAAGTAGTAATCTGCAGCACATTTACCTTATACAAGAAAATGAGTAAATTAGTTTAGTCCTGTA